>CM030870.1:1492500-1732500 GCA_018105865.1 Metaphire vulgaris | reverse complement strand
TTATTATTATTATTATTATTATTATTATTATTATTATTATTATTATTAGCATCATCATCATCATCATCATCATCATCATCATTATTATTATTATTATTATTATTATTATTATTATTATTATTATTATTATTATTATTATTAAGTCTATATTTCTCCTGTATGTTATTCGCACTATGCTGCCGTTGAGTTGCATTCAATTTCTTATGTTTTAGCATTTTAAACCGTTACTTTAACGGATGATAATATTTTATTTGCATTACTTACGAGCTAACCATTTAACAAAAATGGCCAATGAGAGAACGTCTCGCTGCAATTTGAGAGGCGCGGCTTTGGATTACTGATATCTGGTCTTATATTACATTCAAACATAGTAAGAGAACTTCCATCACATACGCCGTAAATCAATTCAGCCTTTCAACTAGAGAGTGGCATGGTAACGGTCTAACGGATACCGCGGATTTAATTACCGCGGTAATGGGGACAATTTGGCCAAAAAGAGCGGTATTACCGCGGTAACGGTTTCTTGTCATGCGGTAATACCGCGGGGACGGGGTCATTTACCACGTAATACCGCGGTAACGGTTTTGGTATTATCAAGTTGATAATAATAATTTTGATGACGCTGTGCAGGCGTTCTTGCTTTTCTGTATGTAGAGTATTTAGTAACCAAGTAGTTTATTTGTTAAGTAGGTATGGGTGGAATTAATACACGGCGCTAGAGCAGCCTTAGAGCAGACTTAGAAATGTGTGGGAAGTACTGCCTAGTACTTCCTTTTCCTGTGTCCCTTTTAACTTGTATTGTCTTAGGCACATGGCTTGCTATTTTTCATCACTCGAAGTTATAAATGGAAAATGCGACATCGATTTATTGATTGATTGAAAGTAAAAGTGAGCGAATATCTTTCCAAACGTATAACGGAGTGAGTGACGTGTGGCTACGAGAAGGTTGCACAGTGGAAGACCGCCGCACTCAACTGAGCACTGATGTTGTTGTCAATATGTTTTATACTTAAACTTTAATTATATAATATTACCATTTAGCAGTCGAAAACATGACGTCATAATTGTAAAGCAAAAACGTTATAGCATATATACTATATAGTGTCTTTGTTAACCTATGTTAAGGGCTTACAGCGGGGACAATGTGGGGACAGACAAGGATGTTGCGAGGATGGGGAGGGGATGGGGACAAATGCTGCGGGGATAGGGGCGGGAACGGGAATAAGCTATGCGGGTCGGGGTGGGGACGGAGAGAAATGTTTGGGTGCTGGGTGGGGATGGGGGTAAAATGTTGTCCCCGTGTCACTCTCTACTTTCGACCCATGGACTACTCATGGACAACTAGATTAGTCTATGGACTACTACAGAGTACAGACCGAACCTCTTATTCAGAGTCTCTCGACCGTGAAGACAAGCGATCAACCGTGACTAGAGAGTCGCATGGAATTTCCACCGACGTAGATTTTAATGATGGCATCGTGATTCATTTCGCCTACTTTCTGAGTTTCTTCCGCATTTAGAAACTCGCATTATACATTCTCACAGCTAGAAAATACCGACGATCTATAGACCAACCAGTCCACCATCTACCAAGGCGATTCGTGTCTGAGGTACAATAGGCTACCAAAGACTATAATAATATGTAGATTCATTATATAAAGGTAATAGGCACGCATTGTAGCCTATTTGTCGTGACGCTGATGGCCTAGTCACCCTAGTGAATTCACTGGTTTTAATTATTCCAGAGTAGCCTAATCGACGACGATGATGATGATGACGACGACGATGATGACGATAATGATGATGATGATGATGATGATGATGATGATGATGATGATGATGATGGTTGTGGTCTGGTGTTGTGTTAGTGGTTGGTCAGAGTTCGGCGACTGCGGGAGACAGAAGAGCAGCGATCCAGATGCGAAACGCTTCGTACGGACTCTCAATCGCCGGGATCGTCATCGCAGTAATCATCATCGCGGTTGTTGCTGGTATTGTAGGATCCAATATTGCAAGAGGCAGATATGCTCCCGCCAATTATTACTACACCTACTACTACTATTACACATATTATTATTACTACGGTAAAAAATGACATCGCATTGATTACAAAGCCGGGAATTTCTGCTAACGATATTCCATATATTGGTTTTGTCGGTCAAGCGTCCTAACAGTTTAACAAAATGATTGCGCAATAGCAGATTTTTATTTAACGCGCCACAGTGTATGTTATTCGGATACTATTTAGTTTCGCTATGGACAGAATCGCTTAGTAAGTAGATTCCGTTTTTATCTGTTTGAATATGAAGCAAAACTTTGCGATAAACAGTCAAAGATCACTCATACGAAGTTCTGAGGAAATGTATTTTATAATAAATCTATTGAATATTTGAATGGATTTCTTTCTTTTTGCACTAATACTTGCTTTCGAGTGTTTAAGTCTACGAAGTGCAGACGATTTAACTTGACGAGAGGTTTAAACAGTGGCGTAACGATTTAACTTGGGCCCCGGGCGGGGGCCCCCAAAGAGGGGTTTAAATTAGGGTTAACCTAGGTTAGGGTTAGGGGTTAGGCTTAACCTAACCATACCATAGAAGTGAACGACTTTTTTTTTTTTTTTTTTTTTTTTTGCAGGGTAAAAAGGAGGCTGAAACGTTTTTTTTTTTTTTTTTTTGCTTTGCGTCAGCCCGAAACTTTGGAACTGGGGCCCCCATATCTAGATGCCCCCGGGCCCCCAAAAGTCACGCTACGCCACTGGGTTTAAATGACTGTGCACATAGCAAGGTAGATCACTAAAGCTTTGCTGCGAATGTATCTAGTGATACGTGCTTGAAATCTCTACCTCCACTGTAAACTTATGCCCAGGATTTTGCTTCAAATGTGTTAACCATACCTTTATGAAATGGACACCACACAGTTACTAAAGGTTTTTGGAGAGCGTCACGCGCTCTCACAGAAGATCTATGCACCTTAATATGCTTTCAATGTCAGATGTCACCACAAAATGTGATACTCGTATTATAATTATTATTATTATTATTATTATTATTATTATTATTATTATTATTATTATTATTTCTAGACAATTTCTCCAGCGCAGTAAACAAGGCTAAGGCCTACGACAAAAGCACTTTTACATAATTCTATCAGTTAAACCCTATATTAAATAGGTGTGTTTTTAAGTTCCTAAGAAAGGATTCCGCAGAGACAGCTTCCGACACAACGTCAGGTAACGAGTTCCAAAGTAACGGATTCCCTTTGGAGAATGACCTTTCTCCAAACTTGGAGGTCTTTGACGGAGGAGGGACAAGCAGTAGGACTCGATGACTTGACCGAAGCTTCATTCTCGACTCATTTGACGTCGTTCGCTGTACCAGCGCACTCAGATATTCTGGACAGTGTGGGTCATAAAGGGCTCGGAAAGTGAGCCAACAACGCTTGTAAACAATACGCTATTGAATGCGTAACCAGTGGAGGCGATCTCTCAGCAGGGGCGTGATGTGGTCATTCCAGCGACAACCGAAGTCCACTCGTGCAGCCAGATTCAGTACGGACTGAAGTCGATTTAGCTTGTTTTCCGGTAGGCCTAGCAAGACACTGTTACACTAGTCCATTCTTGACAAGACGAAGGCCCGTACAAGCTGAACGGCCGCACTCACCGTTAGGTAGCGCCGAACCAGCTTGTCCCTCCGTATCTGATAATGGCAGCATCGGATAACGTTGTTGGTGTGCACATCAAACGATAGCGTTTCATCCAAAAGCACACCTAAGAGACGCACACTCGCCACAGAAACAATAGTGGCATCACCCACGGTGAAAGGGACTCGACCCAACAACTTCCTTCTTCCTGGAGTGCTGATCCAGAGGAATTCCGTCTTGTCTGGATTCAATGCCAGACGATTTTCTTCTGTCCAGCTGATGATTGCAGATATGCAATTCGTGAAGGACATCCGAGTCGCTAATAAGTGATAATCAGAGTGTTAGGCATTGTCAATTAGGCTTTGCCGAAAACTTTGTCATTGGCACTAGTTGTTTCTCAGTGTGTGGCCCTAAGCTTTGGAATTCATTACCAATATCACTTCTAAAACTAACAATTTATCATCTTTCAGATCTGATCTTAAAACATACCTGTTTGACTTGGCTTATCCTCCTTAGACTGCTCCCCCGCTGTTCTGACTGTTCTTCCGGATTGACCTGGCTCTAATTCTATTTGGATTTAGTGCGCCATCGGCTGAAGCCCTGGGCATTATGATAGTGGCGCCATAGAAGTTTATTGATTGATTGATGCTTCAACACAATACTCTAAATGTAAGCGTATATGACCATGAAAAACATGGGTTTCACTTTTTGTTCGGTCTTGTTTTGATGGTAATTCATATGGCTCATTTTCGATGTTTCACCATGTAAATTTACCTGATAGGACTGTAAAATCCTAAAAAGCATAATATTATGAAATATTGCATCACATTGCATACTATGGACAATTTCTGTTATATTTGCGAGGAAGCGACATTTGCCAAACAGTAGAAAGATATAACTTCTCAAGTGGAAAAGGCAAATCATCTTTACTTTGGATGCAAGATTGGGTGGGGACCAAGTGTCTTGTGTCTTGGGCCCCTCATATATGCTGTACTACATGTGCAACGCAGCTGTCACAGTGGCTGAATGGCAAAAGGCCATCAATGCCTTTTGCAGTCCCCATGGTGTTGAGAGAGCCAAGTAACCACACAAATGACTGTTACTTCTGCTTGGTTCCTCCTCTTTTTGGACGGCTAAAGAAACAAAGGAAATCGAGACTAGTGTACCCACCCCAACATTCCGTCAGCATTGAGACCCGTTCCACATGGTTAAGGACTTCCTATTCCCGGACCTCCAGCAGAATGTTATCTTGAATCGTCTGATGAAGACGGGGTGAGTCGACCAGTTCTCTTAGTCCGTCAGCATCCAGTGATCAAGATTTTTCCATTCTGGTATATCATCAACCCCACACAAAATAACACAGAAGTTTCGTTATCTGGACTTATCCAAGAACAAAGCAGAATTGCTAGGTTCAACACTCCAACAACCATGGAGTTATTATTAGAGGAGACGGCATTACGTCATTTCTAACCAGGCTGCGTGAAGCCAGTAGCGCGTAGGCTAAAAATAGCACCTCCATTGTTAGCGGCCATTGTGGTTGAATCGGACGTGGGGGTAACTGAAAGTTGACAGTTGATGACAAGGGGGAGGGCAGTGTTATTCTAGAATTTTGAATTTGGGGAGTGGTGGTGTCGGGAAAATCGGGGGGAGTGTGTCGGAATTTTTAAGTCTCTCCCCGGAAAAAGGCTGACAAAAAAGGTCATCCGACAATAAAGTTTGGGGGAAGGGGTGTCCTCCATTGGGGGGAGGGGGTGTTCAGAGCTAATTAGTATCCATTTTGCATTGTCACATTACCAAATTTTGGGGGTGTCGACCTCAAATGGGGGGTGGTGGCGTTGAGGGGTGTTAGGAGGGTGTAAAAATATCCCTGGGAGGGGGTCGAAAATTGTCCAAAAATTGTTGACAGAATTAATGGACAACCCCAATGCCTTATTGAAAACACGATTAATGTCATCCAATAGGCTGTCCACTTGCTATTTTTCAAACACAAATTTTGAACAATAGCATCTTAATCAGTGGCGGCTCCGCAGGGGGGGCCCTGGGGGCGTGCCCTATTGAGTGCCTGGCCTCCCAGTGGCCCCTGTTGGGACCCTATACTTAATACTACATACCCGACAACAAACGGTAGGCCCCCGTGGTTAGAAGTTGCCACCCCAACGGCCCCCCCACTTGCCAAATCCTAGAGCCGCCACTGGGCCCAGGGTGGGTCCATGCCCCCTATTGAGTGCCTGGCTCTCAGTGGCCACCCTGTTGGAACCCTATACTTAATACTACATACCTAACAACAAGCGGGAGGACCCCCTGATTAGAAGTTACCACCCCAACACCCCCCACCACTTGCCAAATCCTGGAGCCTCCACTGATCTGAATCTCCATTTTCATTACATACTAATAAAAAGTTCTTAGATCATTGATAAAACATATCCGCAGCTATTCCCCATGGCTCAGCTGATGATTTTTTGGGTCTACCAATGTGGCTGCCGTTTGGGAATTTCCCAAATAGTTGGCTTCAGCCAAATGACGTAATGCCGTCTCCTCTAATAATAACTCCATGCCAACAACTTCTAGAAGACGATGTCACAACTACCAAAGCTCGATCATACGCGTATGACAAAATAAAATACGTAAAAATACGTGCGTATGAATAAAAAATAAAATTACGCGTATGATACGCGTATTTTATAAGTCTGCACGGTTACTTATAATTTGCTTACTATATCAATTGCGACGTCACGCCACGTCACTATAACTGGTTCCAGAATTCACTTCGTTAACACTTGTTTCCCTTTTAATTGCTTTGTGCAGGTAAATGGTTAACAGACTGCGGTAATTGGCGCAATTTCATGGCTATGTAGGTCTAATGGTATTACTGCTCACGTATGATAGCGCGTATGATAAAGTGTCATACGTTAAAATACGTGCGTATGATACGAAAAATATAATACGTATCATACGTATGATCGAGCTTTGACAACTACTACATATCGAAAACGCCATCAGCAGTTGGAGCCTTTCTTCAGAAAGGAAGGTAATCTGGTATTTTGTGGTAGGTGTTCTGTGGTATGGTTAGCGATGAACATGGCGACAGTTTTCATCAAGATATTGAAATAACGGAACAAAGATGCCAGAGGAAATGGTCAACTAGCATACTGGACACTCGACCGCGATGCTACCGAACAGATGTACAAGCTTTGATCATATCTAGAATTCTGTTGGCCTTCTTGCATGTTTATGGCCGCGATTAGTTCGGACACAATGTCCTTCTTCCGCGTGCCGTTGTCAGTTCAGCTAACTGTAACTTAGAAGCATTATAAGGAACTCATCCGTCATCTGTTCAATGTCCTCTCAACACCCTGTTACATCCGGCAGAAGCGCTCAATTGGTGCGACCACTTAGTTAATTAATCATCATCATGGTGTGCCATCCTCGATTTGAAGGTTGGCAGTCACGATTTGTTTAAGCTAACTCGGTCTTCAGCTAATCTTTTCACTTAATTAGTAGCCAGCAAAATTAGCAATCTCAATTCAATTCAATCATTCAATAAAAACACGTCGCATCACTACAATCGAGAGCAAAATCGGTTTCTTTCAGGATAGTTTCTAGCATTTGAGGAGCTTTTGTATTTAAGCTTATTCGAAGAATCATAAGGAAAGGTGAGTATATCGGCCTATAAGATTGAAACTGTGTGTGTGTGTGTGTGTGAGTATTTAAGCATTTGCGTTTGCCAATGTTGTTAATTTTGGGCCAAATGACAAGGGTACTTGTCGGTTAATTCACCGCCAACATTGGGTAAATGTAAGGGATTTTCGGTAAAATCACAGCCAACTTAACCTAACCCTAACCCTAACACTAACACTAATCCTAACCCAAACCCTAAACCTAACCTAAACCCTATTGAATAAACTATTGGCGTGGCGATGAATTAACCGACAAGAACCATGACAAGATCTAAATGTGATAATTTTTCACTATCGGGTATACAGTAAGATTTGATAGATAAGATTAATTGTATACAGGGTGCAAAAGTAAAAACTGGACCGATGTTTGACATTTAATAATATCTCGGCTGCGTGTGTAGTGATTTCAATAATATAGGCCATATACGGTATACCTGGGAATGTTTCTGATGTAATTGCCAAATTTCATGCTGATATCTTTAGTCTTCTTCTTCAGGTGCTCTGTCCAAAGACAGGTTTCATACTCCAGCGTCGCCACTCCTCTCTATCTTGAGCTTTTATCTTCAGGGCTGAATACTTGTTTTTTTCGTAGTGTCCAACATCCACTCCAGCATCGATGTCCTTGGTCGCACTTTCTGTGCTTTCCCATTCATCTTTCCTTCTAGTGCTTCTCTTAGTAGGTTTGATTCTTCTCTCAGAACATGACCTATCCACTTCTTTTGTCTTGTACGAATAGTGTTAATTAGGCTTTTCTTCTCTTCTGCCCTATCCAAGACTTCTTCATTTGTTATTTTTTCCGTCCAGCTGTTTTTTTCCATTCTTCGCCAGATCCACATTTCGAATACCTCTAATATCTTTATGTCTTCCTTTCTGAGCGTCCAAGTTTCTGATCCATAGAGTGTCACTGGCCAGATCAGTGTTTTGACCAATCGTTTTTTCAGATTTCGGTTAAAATTCCTTCTCAGTAGCTCTCTTCTGTTCGTAAAGGCTTCTTTCCCCATGGCAATTCTTCTCCTTATTTCTTTCTGACACTTGGCGTTTTCATCAAGCAGGCTTCCAAGATATCAGAATTCTTCTACCTCTTCTATTTCCACTCCATCAATGATTATTTTCATTTCTCCACCGTGTCTGCTGATTTTCATTGCCTTTGTCTTCTTTAAATTAATTTTCATTCCGTAATCCTTTGATGTTGCGTTAAGATAGTCCATCAACCTCTGCAATCCATGGTTGGTGTTTGCCATAATTGCCTGGTCATCAGCAAATCTTATGTCCATTATCCTTTTTCCACCCACCACTACTCCATCTTCTATGTTCTCAAAAATCTTTAGTGTTTGCTGAAATATGGCCAAAACACTAAAGAGGCACAAATTTTAAAATTGACAACGAAATATAACGTCATAATAAAAATGTATCGTTTTTAAGTCTAAAAATAGCGTCGTTGTCATCACGCTAGACAAGGTCAAGGGTTACTTATGGCCAACATATAAACACATCAGCATTATGATTGGTTGCAGGCCTTTTCATGATTTGCTAGAAGATTTTATATTCCAGCAAGACGGAGCACCTGCCCGGTGCCCACTCTGCTTTCAGGATTTTCTGGAGCAAAATTGTCCAGGTTTCATCAAGAAAGATGACTGGCCACCCAACTCCCCATATATCAATTCATTTGATTTCCACGTCTGGGGAATCATGCTCGACAGATATCAAAAGTATCAATCAAAGCCACAGACAGAACATCACGGAGTTGAAGACTGTACTGAAGAATATCTGAGAGTTTGCTTGAGGAATGAGGATCAGATCAAGAAGTCGACACTGTCAATGAAGAAGCGCTTGTCGGCATGTGTGAAGGCTAAGGGTGGACATTTTGAGCACCTGCTCCCGCAACTAATAATCTAAACCCCCTTTAATTAAAACGGCCAAATTAAAACAATAAATCGTATAATCTTTATAATTTTATTATGACGTTATATTCGACGTCAAGATTTGTTCCTTTTTAGTTTTTTGCCATATTTAGCAAACACTAAAGATATCATCAGATGACATGGGTCCATTATTAAGATCAACCAATGGACCCATCAAACCTCAACCCAATAAATCCTCCAAGACTGAGATACTGTAGATTGCGACACCTAGAAAGAATCATCTGATCAACCAAACCGTTCTTAATTGATATTGATATATTACAATCCACTCAATGCGCCTTCTGGGAGTGAATCGATTTTAAAATTACCTCCACGTAAGTCACTCTGTGTCTCGATCCTCCTACTGTATAATTATGCGGATTAGAGAGATCCGCCGCCACCTTGAACCTCATCAGTGATCGTTTTGGTCCGTCATTCTAAAATTCAGCTTCAAATGTTGAAAGACGGCACGAAGCATTCTTCTCGGCCTTCCTATAGCCATTTGGACCGTCTAAGATGGTACTCAATGCCTCTGCCCGAATGATCTCGGAGGCAATAGATGGACTAATCATCTCACCCCTCTGCTGAAAGACAGGCTTCAAAGGCTATATATTCCAGAGCATTAATCAATTTCGATTCTTGATTCCATCTTGAGCTTTGAATGATCCTACTTTCCCTGGCTCTTATGCAAATAATTCATCGACCTTCGATCAACATCTACGTCATCAGCATATGATCTGGTCAATATGATAAGCTGCTTGTTCCCCCTCCCGCCAAGACCGTGTATCAAAGGATATAGGTCTTTAATGCTTTATTACCCTATCCTCTGGAACGTCTGTGTTTAACAACGTGTCCATGGCTCAAACAGTCCTGAATATAACCTTTCCCCAAGAAAACTTTAGACGTCACTTGTTTATTATATCGACATTTCGGCAAATTTGCAGAATGTAAAAGCGGACAACGATAACCATTTTTATAACGCTATATAATTGACGTTTTAACATAACATAGCATAACATAACAAAACAGCGCTAATTAAAACGGCCAACCCAACCCAAAACAATAAATAATATAATTTTTATCATTTTATTATGACGTTATATTCCGTTGTCAATTTTAGAATTTGTGCCTCTTTAGTTTGTTTGGCCATATTTAAGCAAACACTAAAGATATCAGCATGAAATTTGGAAATTTCATCAGAAACATTCCCAGGTATATGGCGGATAAATTGTATTGAAATCACTACACACGCGGCCGAGATATTAAGTGCTAAACATCGGTCCAATTTTTACTTTTACGTCCTGTAGAGATGTTTGCAGATCCGACCTTTCAAGTAAAAACCGTAGCTGAAATATAAAAAAATATTTAAAAGATTTGTGAAATGTGTACATTGTCTTTTTCACGTAGCCTCTCAGAAATGGCGGCCAGCCAGAATGAAGAACATCCAACCAAAGGGAATATTGACGACGCTCAGCCGACATTACCCCCGCCGGGTTACTCGGTGGCGTGCGCCGCTTTCCATGCTCATCCCAATCCAGACGAGGCTATTCTCCATCCACCGCATCCGCCAATTCCTCCGTCCGCGTTCCAGGCAGCGCCACAACCATCTGGACAGCCATACTATGTGCAACAGCCAGGCATTTCCTACGGTAACCCAATGGCCGCTCCTTATTACGGCTACGCGGAGTCACAGAGCGCCGGAGTGGGCGCCTACCCGGCCACGGCGGCGGGGGGCACCCTCGTGATTGCCAGTGGCGGTTCGAATGTGTCGATGGTGGGGGCGATGGCTCTGTCGTGCATCGTCTTTTGGTGTTTCTTTGGAGTCTTTGGTGGAATTGCTTTCATACTTGCACGTGAGTTTAAGTAATTATCGTCAAGTCATCAAAGTTAGTAAACTCAAATTTTTTCACCATAGAATTTTTTATGAACTAGAAAAGTCTTGTGAACTGAAAATGAAGTCAGTTGTACGGCTGTACCTCCAATTAATCTTGGCCCTCGAGTTAGAACGATTGCGACCATTGTCTTCATGAATTTCTTTTTATTCTTGTTGTCTTATCATAATCGTCGTTATCATCATCATTATAGCCAACGTCATCATTAGTTCATCACGAAATCAATGCAGCTCTAATAACAAGGAGACAAGGAAGTAGGACACCAGAAGAATACAGGAATGCTTTCTTGGCCTTCTTGTCGTACTAAAGGAAAAGAAGGCAAAGAACTGTGGTTACAGTAACAAAATCCATGATATGAATTCTGAAAATGGAGCATTGTGGTTATAACACAGGAATGACCAGTGGCGGTTCCACGTGGGGAATGAGTGGAAATGCATCCCCCACCGGACTTTTTTGCTTGTGAAACCTATTTTTATGTAAAAGTCTAGTAAAACCACGGGGAAAAACTGCGGATTGATATTTTTTGATTGTCAACCTATTTTCGGTAAAAGTGTAGTAAAATTATGGAAAAATTCCCTTTGTCAGTCTTTTTCGACAAAGTTTATTGATTTTCCTTCTCTTTTCACACCCCACCAATTTCCTATGAATTCATTTAATTGACCCCACGAAGAAATCCTGGAACCGCCAATGGGAATGATCCTACGGAACTATTCCAAATCCCATTATTATTATTATTATTATTATTATTATTATTATTATTATTATTATTATTATTATTATTATTATTATTATTATTATAATCATCATCATCATCGTCATCGTCATCATCATCATAATCATTAATTAACGATATTTCGTTCAAAACTATTAGAAAGGTCCTTAACGGAACCGAGGGCAAATCACTCTTAATTAACGTTAATTTATAAAGTTCATAGTTCTCAAGAGAACAAAAAGAATCAGCAGAGACTGAAAACGACGACGAAGCAATTCGTTAGAAAACAGCGATTAGTATACACAGGGCGCGATTTGTAGGAGGGGAAGTGGAGAATCCCCCCTCACTGCCCAACTTACATCCCCACCATTGAGGTGGATACTGACATTCCGGGCCAGGGGAGTCAATCTTCCCCACCAATGTGACAGGAAAATGCATTGGCCATCAGCAGAGGGAGAACATTTTTGGCGCTTCGCGCCGAGCATGTAAGAAATGAAACTTGATGTTCGGTGGTGACTGGGGACAGATTTATCTTAATCTTTTAAAATTTTACCTGTGCCGCTGATTAAACCATTTATACTTCGTCATGGCCAGACAATAAAAATGACAGATCATTATTTGGTGACAGAGCAACAGCTTACCTAGCAGAACTGTGCAAAGTAGATCCGTCACTAGCCTTGAATCAGTTCCGACAGTACAAGAAGAACAACGTGAAAGTAATCGGCAATGTGATTGCTTCAGTACTCTGTAGAATTCAAATTCTGTCTATCTCTTCAACTGAATGTGAGCGGTGCTTCTCATGCATGAATATAAATGTTGTACCACTGTACCAGTTAAAAATCAACTCAGTGTTAATACACTTTCATCTCTTGTTTTCGTGAAGGTTAATGGCCACCATCAACACTGCTCAATCCTGCCAGTTATGTTTAAAAATGGGTATGCGATGGGCAACATGCTGCCTCAGATGCACCAACTGGCAAAAATACAAGACACCTGCGCCAATTCCTGCCTGCGCTGCATTAATGATAGGAACTAAATGATAGTTGCTTGAATTTAGTTGCAGATTTTCAATTGTTGCCACGTACTGTAGTTGCGATTATTACAAGTATGGTTTAAATAAATGGCGTGTGACATTTTATACAAATAATATTGATAATTAGAGCAAAGTAATGTGCATTAAACTATGCATTCCCATGTTTCCTTCTACTGTTCGTCATGTTCCCCCTACTGTTCGTCATGTTCTTCTCCCCACTGCTCGCCATGTTCCCCTAATGTTCCCTCCTACTGCTCCGGGTCACAAATCGCACCCTGTGTATAGATCGAAAAACGAACGTAAAAGACAGCAGAGGATCATTGCCGCTTCAAGCAGTTTGGGGGCCATAGACATTTGTTAAAAGTATCCCCAAAGAGCGGTGATGACCTTTTCCTTGCATAGTTAAACTCAAGCAGACACGAAATATTAATCTACCGCAATAAAACCTTTTCCAGAGGCATAGACGTCAATCCATAGGGGCCCCCCGGGCCCCAATTACAGGGGCCCAGCACTTGTTGGGCCCCCAATATTTCAACATTTTTATATACCAGTTAACACATTTTCCAGTCTCAATGCATGCTCTTCCTGAAATTTCTATTTTTGAAATTTAATATTTTTGTAGTTTCGGTTCAGAAATGGCGATCCACGGGGGCCAGATTCTCTCCATTGATTTAGAGTGGGCTCAGCATTTGTTCATCATATGTTGCCCCCACTCCAACATGTAGGCCCTTTAACGTTTGCTCAGTTTCAGTAGTTTGACACAGTCACTGGAGTACCGTGACTGCGTTTATCCAGATTGCCTGCAAATATGAACCTTTTAAACCTGATAATTAATACACTGGGGACGAACAAGCAGTCAGACTGTAGGAATCTGGTATCTGGTTGATTGACCCAGGGACATCTGTATATAAGATGTACCTGATTGATCCTAAGTGTAAACTTTCATGTCACACTGTAGCAGTGGCGGCTCCACCGGGGGAGTCAGAGGGCCGTGCCCCATATTGAGTGCCTGGCCCCCCAGTGGCCCCTGTTGGGACCTATACTTAATGCTACAAACATTAAACAACAAATGGTTGGCCCCCATGATTAGAAGTTGCCACCCCAACGGCCCCTAAAATCCTGGAGCCGTCACTGTACTGTAGGAATCTGGTATCTGGTTGATTGACCCAAGTATAAACTTTCATGTCACTTAACGGTCATCATGACGATGTCAAGATGCTTTTTTACTAGATTTACAGTAGATAGTTGATGGCTGTACAAAGCGTTGATGCGTTAGTAACATGGAGGAGGGTAACTGCGCCACCCTGCTGAGAGAATGGCGTTTAACTCTTTTAGATAATTTAAGATAAATCGTATGGGTTTATCGAAATCACGGCTGAACTTCTAAATTATATGAAGATTACGGAACTGAGTCAACTGACTGCATTTAAGACATTTCTCTTGCTTGAACTAGACAGTTAACTGTTTAGACGTCTAAATCCGAGTAGTAGAAAATAAAAATTTAATATTGTCTCTTGCAATATCATTTAAGATGTTGCCCACGAAACCTGGACTCTTATTTGTCAAACTTTTCATTTTGCTCTGCACCTTGGGCTCAACACTCTAATTGAGATTACGAGATAGACTACTCAAGCAGGTAAGGTATGCATGCCTATTTTAATATAATCAGCAATAATTTTTAGTAGTGCAGACTGCAGAACTATGAATTTTGCATAAACATTAAATCTTAATTAATTAAAAGTAAGTTATTGAACAAACCCAAAAGTAAATAAAAATTATGACTAAATTTATATCACTTCTTGATATAAACAAAGTTCTAAAATCTTGTTATTTTTCTTATATATATATATTATTCATACAGGGCGTATATCACATAACGTTGGAGACAGAACGTTGAAGACATAACGTTGGGATACTATATAAATATATTTGGGTATATATATAATATATATATATATATATAATATATATATATATATATATGAGCGACCAGGACAACGAAAATTACAGCATCAACTTTTCATGTGCCTAACTTCAGAGGTTTGGGCATATAACCATCACGCCTTTGTCCAGAGGACAAACTATTTGAAAATTCTATCCTTATCATCTTCTTCTTCTTCCAGGGGCGTAGCCAGGAATTTGATTTGGGAGGGTATAAATATTTTGGGTGGGTATAAATCTTAACTGCAAAACACATAAACCATATAAACCCATATACCACATGTAAATCACATAAAAACTTTAAGCCCTGTTTTCTTATACTTCTTCTTCTTCTTTCTTCTTTTCTTCTTCTTCTTTTTTCTTAAGTCTCTTCTAGGCAGAACTCTGTTGTTTTCGTGTTAGTTGTTGGTCAAAATGCGAACACTTTCGGTGACACCCGGCGGGCGATTCAATGGAGAAAAGCTTCCTATGGAGTCTCAGCGGTCGGCATCGTCGTTGGAGTCGTTGTCATCGGAATCATCATTGGCGTCAGTACGACTTCGAGCCAGAGCAGTTACTACTACAGACCTTACTACAGCTATTCGAATAGCTATTACAGACCTAGCTACTACAGTCCATATAGGCATAGGACCGATTATAAGGGCTAAGTTGGATGAAAAAGTGCATGGGCCCAATTCATATTTCTCCCATTCATTCCATACCGCTTTTGTATTGCGAAAACGCAACAAGCTTTCCCAGTACTGCTGATGATAATTTACCACATTTAGATGAAGATAAGAACACACAGAACGCCGATATATTCAAGAATGAGACAAACTATGAAAAACAGGCACGTGATTTCTCCTGCTCTGTCTCACTCTGACAATTTAACTGCTATTGTAGAAATTTAATTATTTCATCCACTAATTGTTGCACTAATAGATTTAATTATCAGGAAGTAAAACGAGTCAAAGAACTCGAACAGGGAAGTCATGCGATAACTCTCTTTCTATCACATGTCAAGAGTTCTCATGCCAAGAGTCACATACCATACTAGTGCCACGCCTCGACATGTATTTTCAAGGTCAAGAATTAACTGAACGAAGATTAAACGTTTTCTTAACTATAAGTTATAACGGCGGTCTGAGCAAACATATACTCAACGACAGAATCCGTTCACGTTCCATACGATCCTCATTAGCATTTATTGGTTGAATGAATCATTACATTTATTTATCAACGTTGCCTGTAAGTGAGGAAGCTTCGCAATGAAAAATTCATCAACGCGTCAAATTCAGCCAAATATTTTAAGAAATACTCCACTCACTGATTAACCGAACTCTTAAATCGTATATTTTATTCAGTGATCTCTATCATCATCTGAGGTCATGAATCAGTTACAGGGCAGACAAATAACTGAAACTCAAAAATTCTTCACTGTTGCTCACCTCACAGGAGAGCATTTGGTGAATAGATAGTCACAAGACTGACTGCGTTGATTCAGATGAATTCACCACGCTCGTTCAGGTAAATACAGCGGCGTGCCAAAGAGTGGTGGATGCCAGGAGCGAAAGCAAATTCTGAATGCCTCCACCATCTCGGTGTTAGGTGTTAAACGAGTAAAAAAATGTCACGATAAAATACGGAAATTTTGAATACCATTATCTGGTGTGGATACCCTGGGCCAAATCGATAATTTTAAAGGTTTCCACGTAAAAAGTGTGCTGACTAACAAAAAAGGTAGCCGAGTCAATTTGGATGCCCCCATCTGATGAATGCCCGGGGCCACCGCACCACCCCTCTGCTCGCTACCGCGTAAATAGGAAGCCTGTTTATACGTGGCCGCTTGGGTTCCAAGAGGCCCAGTTTAGAAACAATCACGTGTGACGATTGAAAGGTAGATTTCCAGAAAGCTTAGCCTCGACTTCCTTAGGCTATAACAATTCGAAAGCCCACCTCGATGACGCATGTCGCACCTTTGTTAAGAATGCAGGCCGTGGTTCTTGCAGTGTCCTACATTTCGCCGTCGTTGCTGTTCGTCGTTCAAATGCTGACTTATTGATTGGACGATCGAAAACAGTCGAATTCTGCGATTTTATTGTGAATTTTATTTATATAATATGTGAAAATTTGAAAGATTTCAATTCGTCAAACGGGACTCATGTGAAAATCACTCGAAGGACTCACTATTCATTATCGAATTAATCTAATATTTAAGTAACTATTCGCAAACGAATTCAGACGTTAAAGGCCGAAGAGAATTTTAAAGATTACAATCGGAGATAACCAGATAAGGGTAAGACTCATAAACACCTTAAATCAAGGACTAACGGCGCTCGCTCTCGGTATTTTGAACTTGGGTTCATTGCTCAGTGGCGTAGCCACGGGGGGAGGTTTGGAGGTTAAAACCCCCATTTTGGGCGGCGAAATTTTTTTAATGTATTTACATGCAATTTTTATCTTTTGAGGCGATTTTTGGCGATTTTGGGGGTGAAAACCCCCTTGGCGGTTATCGACGAAATTTTTTTCAAAACCCCCCTTCCGGAAATCCTGGCTACGCCACTGTCATTGCTTAACTTGGGTTCTCCGCGCATTGTGGCCAAACCCCTTGACAAAAGGACTTCAAATTTGGCACACATATAACTAACTCTGAATATATGCAATCGGTAGAACTCTTTGAATTTTGGCTCTTTTCAAAGAAACACTACATTTTCATGTATTTTAGCTTTCGTAACACCCAATATTGATGTTTCATCATCATTCTGTATAGTCTAGTAACTTGTATTTAGGAAGTTTGAAACGCGAAAGCCCGCAAGTCTTTGTGAGAAATGTAAGTACAGGGACCAGACCAGGTTGCCAGCCAAATGGATCCACGCTCCATCTTGCAAATGGGTGGGGTAGAATCCTCAAACCACCCACGGTTTAGAAGTATAGCTAATTTTCGTCATTAAAAACGAATGAACACATTATACGAGTACATCTCAATTTAGTGAAGACATAAAATTGTGAGCAGAATACGCTGTCATCGTCTTTGTCCATGTCTGCTCTAGGTCTAATACCTATAAGCGGGCGAGGGGGGTGGGTGTCAAACCTTAGCGTTCTTTTTACTTTAGCACGTGCTTCTTCACTTGACAGTTTCTCCTGTCGTCGTAAACAACCAACAGTTTTTTTCTCTGTCGCTTCTGGGTGGGCGGGAGAGTGGGTGAGTGGGCTGGTGGGTGGATGGGCGATCGGTTGGGCGGATGTGTGGGTGGGTGGCCGAGTGGGGAGGGTGGGCGGAGTGGGTGGGCGAACGGGTGGGCGAGTTGTCGGACAAGTGGGCGGGCAGGTGAGTGGGCAGGTGGGTGGGCTGGCGGGTGGATGGGCGACCGGATGGGTGAACGGGTGGTTGGGTCGGCGGGTGGGTGGGCTGGCGGTTGGGTGCGCGGGCGGTTGAGTGGGCGGTTGGTGGGCGGATGGGTGGCAGTTGGACGGGTGGGTGGGCGGGTGGGCGAGCAGATGGGTGGGCGGGCGGATGGGTGGAGAAGAGTGAAGAAGTACGTGCTAAAGTAAAAAAACGCGCTAAGGTATAATTCGAGATGACATAATTCGAGATGTTGAGTCTAAACACGAAAACGATATGCAATATTGCTATAAGCAATATAAAGAGTAGAGAACTTCTTCACGACCTTCTTGACGACACCCCCCTGCTTATAGGTATTAGACCTAGAGCAGACATGGACAAAGACGATGACAGCGTATTCTGCTCACAATTTTATGTCTTCACTAAATTGAGATGTACTCGTATAATGTGTTCATTCGTTTTTAATGACGAAAACTAGCTGTATTTCTAAACCGTGGGTGGTTTGAGGATTCTACCCCCACCCATCTGCAAGATGGAGCGTGGATCCATTTGGCTGGCAACCTGGTCTGGTCCCTGTACTTACATTTCTCACAAAGACCTGCGGGCTTTTGCGTCTCAAACTTCTTTAATACAAGTTACTAGACCAGCGTTGCCCAACCGTCATCCTATCGCGGGCCACACACAAATGTTTATTCAATTGGCGGGCCAAGCATGTTGTAGCTCTTAATATGGCATAATTATGATATAATATATATGTATGCCATGCCACATATGAAACTGTTATAAAATAAGCAGGGGCGTCATTGGGGGCAGGCCCCAAGGAAATGGAGAAATAATGTATTAAAGAAATAAATGTGAACTGTGCAAAAATCGCCAAAATTTGCCCAAAAAATGCCAAAATTTGTTTATGCCACAAATTTTATTGCCCCCAAAGAAAAGTGTGAAATAACGCTACTGAAAATAAGACTTTATACGACTAGTGCAAGACTAGGCCTAAGTGTTAACCGAAAAATAAAAAAAACACTTCGGTGGTAACTGCTATAAACAGCTATATTGCTATAATAATTATTATAATTTTAACATAGTATTCCAGTTCAAATTAAGTACAGTGTAGCAAGTAAGTATTCTACCGGCTTAGTGTCTTAGATTTAGTAAGATTAGTGACAGTCATTCGATTGATTCTGTTCAATTTAAATCTAATGATCCGTTCTATTCTATCGAATGAAGACTTTCTAATCTAGAGCAAGCACTGTGGAAAAGGCATTCTCTAACAATACCAGCAATGCTTGTGGCGCCAAGTCGTATACAAGAAACGAGAGTGTTATTACATTAGCAAACTGCTGAAAACGGCGTCAGATTTTAACTGAGCGAGAACGAGACTTGCAGCCAGATGACAAATGTAAGCAAGTTAGTAATAAGTAGCAAATAAGTAAGTTTAATAACCGCCGTCACCTGTGGTGTGGATAAGTAAGCAATTTGGTAACCTCCTAGTCCAAGTATAGTCCTATAAAATAACGGTAATAACCGGTCATATAGCAAAAATTGTTATTTTCCCAAACTCGGTGGCGGGCCAGATGAAACTGATCCGCGGGCCGGATCCGGACCGCGGGCCGCCAGTTGGACAACCCTGTACTAGACTATACAGAATGATGATGAGACATCAATATTGGGTGCTACGAAAGCTAAAACGCATAAAAATGTATTGTTCCTTTGAAAAGAGCCAAAATTCAAAGACTTCTACCGATTGCATATATTCAGAGTTAGTTATATGTGTGTCAAATTTTAAGTCCTTTTGTCAAGGGTTTTGGCCACAATGCGCGGAGAACCCAAGTTAAACAATGAACTCAAGTTCAAAATACCGAGCATGAGCGCCGTCAGTCCTTGATTTAAGGTGTCTATGATATATATCATCATCAGTGTTTCTGTCTCTCGACAGGTCCAGGTATCCAGTTATTCCACTCCGATCGATTGCTTGCTTCTTCTTTGAGTTCCTGATATCCTTTATTCATCATCCACTCCAACATCATCTTTCTCGGTCTACCTCTCACTCTCTTTCCCTCCATTTTTCCTTCGATTATTGTTCTTAGTAGAGAGTCATGCCGGAGGACATGTCCCATCCAATTTCTCTGTCTTTTCCGAATTGTATCTATCAGGCTTTTTTTCTTCCTCTCTCTCTTTCATGACTTCCTCGTTTGTCCTATGCTCTGTGTATTTTAGTTTTAGCATTTTCCTCCAAATCCACATTTCAAAAGCCTCTAATCGTTTTATATCTTCCTTTTTTCATTGTCCACGTCTCTGCCCCATACAACGCCACACTCCATATCAATGTTTTTACCAATCTCTTTAGGTTTAGTTTTAGTTTACTTTGCATCAGCTCCTTTCTCTTGTAAAAAGCTTCCTTTGCTATTGCTATACGCCTTCTTATCTCTTTATTGCATCTGGTTTCATTTGTTATCAGACTTCCTAGATAACTAAATTCCTTCACTTGCTCTATGATCTGTCCATAAACCTTTATTTCCACTCTCATTCCTTTTTTTACTTATTACCATAACTTTAGTCTTTTTGTATTGATTCTCATTCCATACTTTTCTGACACTTGTATCAGTTTATCCATTACTTCCGGAAACCCTTTTGATTGCTTGCTAGCATGGCCTGATCGTCTGAATATATATATATATATATATATATATATATATATATATATATATATATATATATATATATATATATATATATATATATATATATATATCGCCAGTTGGCTGATGTACGCGCTGTTAGCATTCAAGTTCGCCGTCAATACGAAGTCTAATTATTTACTGTATTTGTAGAATTTCAAATATTCCACAAAATGAATTGGAAGTAATCAATAAAAATCTAATAGAAATGGTCCTTTTAGGATTCAGATTGAAATGGAAGGCGGATTCAAATTTTTCTTATTCTCTTTAAAATGTCTTAAGTTTCGAAATTTTATACGTGGTGTTTCATTAAACGGGGACCCACTTGTATTCTGGTCATAACTTTTCCAGATGTAGTCATATTTTAATGAAAATTATATCACTCTGTTCACAAAAAATTTTCTATTAAGCAATGTGGTTTCATTTGCATATTTTAGATATATTTTTCGTACAGCGCAATATAATTGCATTTGTAAAATGTAGCACATACGATGCATATGGCCTATACGTGTAGGCAGTATAATAGGAAGAATTTATATCGTCTCATTTTCATATCATATCGTTTTCGTGTTTAGACTCAACATCTCGAATTATGTCGTCCATTGAAAGTGCATCATTTTTTAACAACGGAAAAGAGAACATTTCCTCGCATCGACTTCCAACTGCAATAGAGCCGTCCTCGCCTCCTCCTCCTCCTCCGCCTCCATATTCTTTGTACCCAAGTAATGATCCTTCGTCCACAGCATCCGACAATGTCCCTTACCCTTCTTATTCAACGTCAGGGCATCCGTATGCAGCATCGCATACTGGTGGTCGACAGATGCACTATCGGTCTCCTCTGCAACAGCCAGGTGTTCCGTATGGAACCGCTAATCCTCAGCAGGTACATGATCAACAGGTGTTCGTCGTTGGTCCTCAGCCGCCGGTGATTGTCGTATCTCCACAGCCACGTGTTTCGATGGTCGGAGCGATTGTCTTGTCCTGTGTTGTCTTCTGGTTGTTCGGTTGGTTGTTCGGAGGAGTCGCCTTCGTCTTGGCGTGTAGGTGAATTTGAACAGCGTCTTCTCTAAATCAGCGGTTTTCAAGCCCTCCGTGCTGCACGGCACACATCTAAATTTTAAAAATGTTTGCGTTCTACCTGTCAAATTAAGCAGTGGCGTTATACAGATCAAGTGTGAAAAAATGGCGATGACCCTTTGTTGCTTGTCAGACTTTTCGTGGCGTTAGAGAAGCACAAGCAATGCTTAAATTACAGTCTACAAGTAACAAAAAGAGTAGAGAACTTCTTCACGACCTTTTTGACGACCAGTGTTTATTCTAGCCACTTTGACATTGGAGGATTTTGAAATGTTTGGGGATTTTGAAATGTTTAGGGGACAAGGTCTGAGTCTTCACACTTGGCGGGGGGGAGAATTTCCATCCCCAGCCAACATATAAAAAAATTGGGGAATTTTAAAACTTGGGGGGAATCCCCAGAGAAGGCCTAGAATAAACACTGTTTGACGACATTTTTTGCTCTATCTATATACCTAATTTTTGTCCTCGTTTGATACTTCAGGCGGTCCACAAGTGTCCCTCTCGCGGTTCACTTTTGGACCGCGGCTCACTGGTCGAGAACCGCTCGTTTAAATGCTGTGTATCTCTTGGGGCGCAATAGGATTCAATGTTACATTCTTCGAATAATAGCGACCTCCTGCGAATTTAATTCAATTATCCTAACACTAGGGCAAATGTATTAAATAATATTATTACGTGAAACCAATAGATAGTATTACTATTCCAAAGTCTCAGTTGATACCAGTCGCCTCATTTTCACTTCCTCATTGTATGGGCGGAAGATGACAGAGTGGGTTAGGCGCTGGAGCGGCAGGTTGACCGATTGGGTTCAAGGCCCGTTAGAGCGCCCCTAGTGGCTTTCACAAAGGGAGTAATGCCTCCGAAGGCACTTTAAATCACACTTGTTCTAGTGTGCTGTCTAGTCCTAGCGCTGCATTAGATGAATAGTCACGATTTTCATGCACTCCAATGCACTAGGCTCTGGGTCCATAATTATCTTTGATCGTTTGAGATGATATAGAATTCTGCGTGTGTAGGGAACGCGGAGTGTCACGGGTTCGAATCTAACCCTTGTCTCTGCGTTTAGACCTTGAAAAAGTTGCTCACTCTGGCTTGATGCCTACTTAATGATACTTCACAGTGGCGTAAACCTGGCGTCAACATTGGGGAGGATAGAATCGTCCATAAAGTCAGGTCAGACCCCCTTTTCATCTCCCAAAAAGTCTTGACAAGCAAAAAAACGTCATCCTTATATTTTGTTTCCGTGTCCAAATACTCTGACGAGCAAATAAAAAGGTAATCTGTAATGAGTGATTTTTAACATAAGGCACAAAATATAGGGGGGGGGGTAATTGATTCTCTGTCCCCCTCTTACTAATTATGGCGGGGCGTCCACCTCTCGTGTTTTACGCCCTTGATACCTCACTCTGGGAATGACCTAATATATGTTATCAACCATGTCCTAATATAATAATAATAATAATAATACGACAGACTGTCGTAAACAGCTGCGATCAAACAAGCGAATCCGCCTTTATGTCCCTCCTCCGTCCAAGACGGTGATGCTGGGGGAAAGATCCGTGACACGCGGCAACCCCCTTCTCTGGAACTCTCTTCCCGCCTCAGTGACATCTATCACAATTAACCTTCGAGGCGTTTGCGACTGCCCTCAAGACGCACTTATTTCGCGCGTCTTATGAACATCTGTAAATCGCTCTTGATTTTAGCTCTAGCTATGTTATAGCGTTTAATAAATCATCTAGAAATAATAATAATAATGCGTTTATTTTATTTCTCTGCTAGTGATCGGTCAGAATTGCATCTTGGCTGGCGACAGACAGGCGGCCATTCGCCTGAGAAACGCTTCCTACGCAGTTTCGATCGCTGGAGTGTTTGTTGCGATCATCATCATCATCGTTGTCGTCCTCGTTTCGCTGACCTCTGTGAAAAACACTTACGACTACGTTGACAAATACTGCTACAGCTACGCATCCCATTCCTATTATCGCTGTTAATTGGGAACATTTTCAGAGAAGTTTTCCGGCATTTCAATTCTAAATGAAATTTTTTATTTCAACATCTCAGATGACCAGTCTACAAAGCGGTATTCTGATTTCGTAAGATTAAAATCTGTTTAATGAAATTTTTACTGTTAGAAATGCATAAACCCAAGCGTCACATTCAAATACCAATGTATACTGAGACCCACAAATAATATTTTCAATTAAGTTGTTTATGGATTAATTGAGTTGTGTTTTGATCTTCCAATAAACCAATGCGATTTCTTGAAAATAAAGCGATTTCTGCCTCCGGGCGTACGAGAACAATCTTAAACCGATTACAGTATTACTAGGATAAGGTTAATTATTACTGCATCAATAAACTTACATTTGAGTTGCGTGTTATTATTATTATTATTATTATTATTATTATTATTATTATTATTAAGATTAGGATTAGTGGGATTAGTAGAGATAGACGTAGCAGCCATAAAAGCTATAAGAAAAAGTTTACTCAGGTAGACCAGAGTCGCAATTTTACTATTTCATATGAATTTGGCGTTTTATGAGGACACCACAATGATCAGGTATGAATGTTTCGTAAGAAGAGGTTTTGATATAGGGCCTAGTGTGTGCATTTGATAAAATGGCAAATGACAGAAGGATTAAAACCCCGATGTTAACGAATATTGGATGGTTCCAACAGAAAAGGAAGGCCACACATAGAATGGTATGACGACGTAGTCGAATGGCGTTGAAGCAGCCTGCAAGAACTGAGTCACAGTGCTCTACAGGGTTGTTAACAATACTGCTAAAATGTATTTCCAAATCCAATACAAAAATGAAATTACATTGCCTAAAATTCCATAAATCGGTAGCAATACTTTTGCCCACAACAAATAAATTCAGTACAATATTTTAAAAAATAATACAGAGCAAGAAACACAAATGATTGACTGATTCTGACTATGGCCAACGATTTCATGGATCAAAAGAATAACAATGAGTTTAGAAAATCTATATTTACGAGTCATTAGTTCAAATGAAATTCAAACTGATTATTGATTACAGAGCGTCTGCAGTCTTACCCAGGCCCACCGAGAGAAATTGCAGACCCTTGTGCAGAAGGTTAGTCACGGGCCCCTAACAAGTGTAAAAAACTGGCGATGACCTGTTTTTGCTATTCACTCTTTTTCGGGAAATACCATGCAATACGTGACCGGCCCGGGTTCCTGTGCGAGTAAAACTGCTGATTACCTCTTTTGCTTCTCGACCTGTTTCAGGGTTTAGAATGTTAATATGCTAATATACGTAATACGTCACCAGCTCGGGCCCCCTATTAGTCGCGCCGGACCCCATACAGGTCGCCGGGGCCCAGTGCATTTTCCCCTCTGGCTCCCCTCTCATGTTTCTGTTTGCATTATTCATATTGCCGAGTATTTTGATTAATCATCTGGCCAGCATAAAATAAACTTTCTAAATTTCATATGCGAAACGTTTAATGAGAAACAGGACTTGTTCCTCTTGCATGCAGTAAGCATCAACAGCACAGAACATAGTTACTACATGTATATAGGCCTATCAATTAGTAATTCCCATATTTACGTCCTCACGCGATCCAGATAAGGCCGTTAGTCTTTGCTTCCTTCTTCCTTTTTTCATTGTGAGCTAAAGTGGTACTCGTGATAACTATTTAGTACAAGCTTTCACAAAATAATTGCTACATTTTGAACAATATTAGCCTAACCCGAGGTAAATCCGCAGTAATTACCACTGAATAGGCCTATGTGACAAACGTGCTGCAGATAACATGACAGCATTCGCTAGGGGTTATTGGCTAGGATTAATGTTGGTCTAATTTGGTCTAAGGCAGACGTGCTTCTAATAAACTTAGTTCGCCCAATGTTCTACAGTTTTCACATTTCAGTTCTTTGCTGGGGTAGACAAAATTTTGAAGTCGTTACCTGCACTTTTCTGTTATATGTCTATCGTACATTGACAGTATTAAAGTAAGTTTTCGATTGAGTAGTATTTTGATATTCAACTTAAACATTATTATTTTTCACCATCAATTTATTGTTATGTCATATCCAGATTGTCGTGATAGGATCCTGTCGATTTTCTTTAAGAAGTGGAGACGACCTTCGTTGATTAGCCCCATTGTCTCCCAAGCCATAGGAATAAAGTGATACGATGAAGACAGTTGATGGTATTTGTCCCTTTTCCTCTCTGCTGCACATTCGGCTGCAGCACCTGCGGTTGATGCTGTATAATGACTGTAGAAAGCAGCGAAAGTGTCTGTGATTGTAACATCCCAAATACTGGCAAATAGCGCATTTGCCTGTCCTTCATAATAATAATAATAATAATAATAATAATAATAATAATAATAATAATAATAATAATAATAATAATAGTGATAATAATAATAATAATAATAATAATAATAATAATAATTATTATTATTATTATTATTATTATTATTATTAAAAAAAAAAGAAAGAGGAAGCACGAACAAGACCATATGTCTAACTTGCATGAAAGGCCAAATTAAACACAGTGATTCTCATGCAGAACAGATATTTTATTATTATTAATTATTTTTTCTTTATTATTATTATTACTATTATTATTTGTTGACAGTTCATTTGAAAGGTATATATTATTATTAGATCAGTATTATTATCAATATCAAGACGATTTTTATTGCGCTGTGGGCATGGCGAAGGTCAAAATCAAGGGTACTATAGAAATTTCATTTGAATTGATTAAGCGTTGAACAAGTGTTATTAGGAATTTTATCAGGTAATTATATCTAGGCTTACTTCCCCAAGACTTGCCTGCTTCTCGCGATCTGCCTTCACTGAATAAGTCACTAATTTTCTGGCACAAAATAGTCGTCCCATAAAACCGATTATCTTCGACCTGACTCTTATTGAACTGAAATTATAAAAGTTTAAAATGACTTAATTGCCTAATATAACCCACAAATGAGGAGCTCATTTCCAAAACTCACTAAGTCCATTAGGAGTGATTTTGAAAAAACGCATTCAAGTGTTTACTGACATCTTACTCAAGTTACTCAAGTTTTTTCAACGAAGTTTGTTATTTTTGCTTATCAACACTTATTAGCAATATGTTCTGATGTAGTAACAAGAAAAAATTCTTATTTTAGTGAAAAATAAATAAATAAATAAATATATAATATTATATATACTAGGTGTTTACCCGTCAAAAATGACGGGGGAGATTGGCTGTTTTACCGCCCGATTTTGTGCAAATGACATAGCATTTTGCGCAATTAATTGTCTTTAACTCGCCGCCTTTGCCTTCAACCGAGTTAACGCCCATTCCCATGAATGTTCTGAAACTCGATAGTCAACGTATTCGTAATGATTTGGCAGTGTCGAACGACATGCAGTGCTTGATTCGCTGTGCTGCTTTTTCACGCCGAGCAACAGCCTGCTACTCATTCTCACTTGATTGTCAGAAAGCTCGTGAACGCTGGACTTTTTTGCTTTGCACGAACGGTTAGAAAGAGGAATAAAAAAGCTAAACAATGGCGCACACCTCATCTTCTTGGCTCTTATATAGCCTGAGATATAGCAAATTCAAAAAAAATTAGGAAACTTTCTCAGAATTCAAAACTTTCGCGAAATTCATCGATAATACTTATGTTCAAACATTGGGGTCATCAGGTTAGAATTGATAGATCTTTACCAAATGTCAACCGATTTTCAAACTTTTTGGTTTGTTTTGTTCCTCTGACATCCCTTTACAACTTTGCCGTTGACCAAAGTGGGGTTACCGCTGAAAACCTTTTGCTAGGTGGCGTTGAGATTTTTTTGGGGAAAGGGTGATATTTTAGGCCGTAATGTGGACTCTGCCCCCATTTTTTTTGTTTTGCACGGACGGTTAGAAAGAAAAATAAAAATCTAAACAATGGTGCAAACCTCATCTTTTATCTCCTATATATCCTGAGATATAGCAAATTTAAAACGTTGAAACGTTACAGCAATCATTTCTGAAGAACGCTTTTCCAAAAATTAAATCCCCAGCACGGTGACGGCGTCTGAAAAAACCTATTCTCCACTTGAAGAGTTAAATTTAAAAATAGGCATTGAAGTTAGGAAGGAGTATATATATATATATATATATATATATATATATAAATATATATATATAATAACAAAACTCAGGGCATTGGGAGAGGGAAGGAGGTTTGAGAGGAGGAGGAAAGTGGGTTGTAAGGTTTTACTGAGCAGCTTGTGTAGGTTTGAGAATGGGGTTTTGGGCCAGTGGGGTAGGGAAAGAGGGTGATGGGTTGGGGCAAACTATCAGAGGAAATTGGAAGAGGGATGGGGAGAGAGAATGGGGTTAGGAGAGGGATGGGAGAGAGAAAGGGAAGGGGAACGGTTGTTTGGGGCCTGTGGGGTAGGGCAAGTAACTGAGTTGGGGCCTGGGCCAGGGGATGTGTTGTTGGTGCATTAATGGCATAGGACGATTGGGAAAGGGAAGGGAGGGAAGGGAGGTTGGTAGATGGATGGGAGATGAAAATGGGAACGGGGTTTGGGGCCTGTGGGGTAGGACGGGCTATATGGATCTGGGGCCTGGGCATAAGAAAAGTTGGGGCCAGAAATTGGGAGAGAGATGGGGATAGGGAAGGGGTTTGGGAGAGGGATGGGAAGAGGGAAGGAGAACGGGAATTTAGGGCCTGTGGGGTAGGGCGGGGCGGGGATGGGCTGGAGCCGGGGCGATTGGGAGAGGGATGGGGTGAGAGAAGGGGGACGTGGGTTTAAGCTGCAATTAAGACGCTTCGTTAAACCCTCCGTTGTTTATACAGTTTTGATTAAACAATTTTGTTGTCATGGCAACAGCGTCTTGCAAAATCTGCCGTGTATCGTGACCGACAGACCGTCGGAGAGACATCGAGAATTATGTAATAAGATAAATGAATGTATCTAGGGTTTGAAAAATCATAACTACCCCAAATCGGGTCCGATCTTCAAAATTTTTGAACTATTCTGTTCCAATAACACCCCCTACAACTTTGCCGCTCACACAAGTGGGATCACCGCTGGAAATTATTTGCTATTGAGCTTTGAAAATTTTTTGGGATGGGTCCGATTTTAGGCTGTAGAGTGGACCCTACCCCCAAATTTTTTTGGGCACGGATGGTTAGAAAGAACGATAAAAATGCTAAACAACGGTGCAAACCTTATTTTGCTAACTTCCATATAGCCTGAGATGTAGTAAATTAAAAAAATATATGTTCACATTTTCATGCATAATTACCCCATATCCGCAATGTTGGCGTGTGGACTGAGTAAGTTTTGGAATATTACGAAACTTTCACGTATGCAAATTTTATGGACTGAGTGAGTTTTTCAACAGATTTTTATATACCTATGATAGATACATAAAATAATGAATGGAAAAGTGATGTTAAGTCAATTTTGACCAAAAATGGATTTAGTGAGTTTTGGAAAAGAGCTCCTCTTAATGGCAATCAATACCTGATTAGCATTAGTAAACCCACATTTTATATCAATTTGTTTGTACATTGTGGCGTCTCATTTTCTGGAGATCAGCGAAATATCCTTCACTCTTTTAAAACCTAACAGGTAGGGGTAACATTTCAAAGAAAGAAGCCACCTTGCAGATGCTCTTTGAAAGATTAAGCGAGGAAAGTACTGTAGAGAGTGAGACCGAAGTTCGGCCTCGGCTTCGACGCCGAATCTAATGAATTTTAGAGCTGTTACGGTTTCACCTCGTGCAATCTCGGTCGGTTTTGGTTCGGTTTTGACCGAAAAACCGCGGTTTCGGTTCGGTTCGGTTTCTTTGAACATCACTAGAATTATTAATGCACTTCAATGCAGTTCAATCAATGCACAGCTTTTAAGCGTTAAAAGGCAGATGAGACAATTTTCTAATGGAGAACATGTGAAATATATCTATAATGCGGCATGGTATAGCATTTTAAAATAGGTGTTTGTCTCAATGCCTGACGACTTGAAACTGAAGTCACGTGTAGTTGAAGGCTGTCAGATGTACTTGAATTGTAGTTGCCTTAACTCTCTGGTAATTAAGTTTAATTATAGGTGTCAACTGCAGTTGGCTATCTGTACATACTGTGTATACTGTATAGTCCTTCTATTAAATATGACTTCAGATAAGATTGATCAAACTTAGTGTAAGAATGTCAGAGTTCTCATTGTATTCTTGTCAATTTCTTAATGATTTAGCTATGCTTTTTGAATCAAGTGCGTACATTTGTTATTCAGTTGTTCACATTTTCGACAAACAATCATTTGAATATTTCACCTTTGACACAGCATTTTACAAGCAAAGAACTCTACAATATGATAATTTCCTGATGTTCACTGCCTGTATAAATGTTAATTCTTCCTAAAAATATACTGGCCGATCTGTATTAGACCCTTTATTTTGTGCTGCTGCTGGTTTTTACTTTTTCTTTCTTTAATTGCTTTCTATTGGTCTTTGTTTATGCTGCAGCTGTGCTGTGGTGGGTCAATGGAGCTCCTGCTTAACACTGCCTATGAGCAGTGCTTTTTTTCTAGGAAAAAAGGTTTGGGAACCCACCCTTTTTACTTTGTCAACAAAACAGGTGTTGGAACGGGGTTGTACCTGTACGTTCCCAAACACATTATTACATATCCATAATTATATATGCAATCTGGCAAAATGGTTTTGGGACGGCGGTTCCCATGAGTTCCCACTGAAAAAAGCCTGCCTATGAGAAAGTGATGTACATTTTATGTAGATTTACTCTTTAGATGTAGCAAGATGGCAGAGTGAGTTACGTGATGTTTGGGGCGTCAGGTAAACGGAGGTTTCAAGCCCTGTTAGTGCCCCCCTTGGGTGGCTTTCACACATGCAGTAATGCCTCCTAAGCCACTTTAAATCATGCCGAGTTTAAAATTTGGCCTATTGGCAATTGCATCAAATGAGAAGAGAAGGTGACTTAATTAAGGTCGCGCATAATCATGCATTGTATTTGCTATTCTCTAAGAAAAAGCCGTCCAATTTGCATGGTCAAAACCGCGGTTTCGGTTCGGTTCGGTTTTACCGAAAAACCGCGTGTTCCGGTTCGGTTCGGTTAACCGTAACAGCACTAATGAATTTGTCGCATTCGGCCAACATTCGGCTTCGGCCTAATCGCTTTCACAATATTCGGCTTCGGCCTTAACTAAGTATGAGCTTCCGACATAAGCCGAAACTTTCAGCGTCAGATAATTAATTATTGATGACTGTAAAAGTTATTCGTTTTCAGCAAGAAATTTCTCTTGATTATAATGAGTACGTAATACTCTCTAGAATTCTGCTTGAGAGGTTGAAATACTCAGTAGCCTAGCGAATTAGGAGCAATAGAGCCCAATGTATCATTTGCTTTTAATCATTCGCATAGATCACTAATGTTATTGGAGGCATACATGGGCGTAAAACCTGGGGACGGCGGGGACGGTCCCCTGATAATTAGCTGGCGGGGACAGAGTATCAATTATCCCCAATGTTTGGGCTATATGGTAAAAATTTTTTATTTTACCCCATGATGTTGATGCCAGAATTATGAATTTGTCCACATTCTCTCATTTCGGATGGCCTTTTTTTGCTTGTCAGGATATTTGGAGAGGGAAAATCTAAAAATATCAGGATGACCTTTCTTTTCAGGCTTGTCAAGATGTATTTCATTATTCGATTTTAAGTCCCTCACCATTATAATCAAATATCCCCTAGAAAATGGAGGGGTTGATTTATATTTCTGGGGTCAACTTTTAAAAATTATTCTATCCCCAATGTTGACGCCAGGTTTTATTGGAGGCATAGGAAGATTAAGGGGATGTGATGGGTTTACACGCGGATAGTTCAAAGGAAGTGACTATAATAACTTTCATTCATCAATTTCGATCCCAGATTCCAATGCTTTGAATTATTTTGTTCCACCGGTCTTCTGAAAATATCTCGTTACTGCGGATTAACATCTAAGTAGGTATATGAAGCTGCACAAGAACGAAAACGGTGAGGAGGGGTGCTCGTAACGGCCACACCCAGCTTCGCGAACTGATGATGACGGTTTTATGTATCAATGGCGGTGTGGCTTTAATGTTTTGTTGTAGGAACAACTGTGATTGGTTCAATAGAACCAGTGGCTCGCGACGCCCCTGTAACATAATAGGACTACATGTCAATAGATTCGACTTCAGCTTCGGTCGAATCTATTACAGACAGCTTCGGCTTAGCTTCGGATTCGGCCGAATGTAAAACTGCAGTTACGGCCCAGTTTCGCCTTCGGCCGAAACTGTAAATTTCAGCTTCGGTCTGACTCTAGCGGAAAGTGTGAATTTCAGCGAGCGACATCTGCAATGTAGACCTATTATAATTTGCTAAACACGGAGGGTAGAAATGGATCTTTCCTCTGTTTGAATCGAGTGTCATATAGCCCCCTACAGTGCAGTAAGCTAGGAACTGAGTAGAATTTTGAAAACGCGCCTCTTAGTCCAATACCTAGTAAAATTAATGAAGAATAAGGTATGCAAAATTTTAATATTGTGTCTTCGTTGCTCTTAAGAAGTGAAAATCCCGAAACCAAACATTCACTGACGGACTTTACTGTAAGCAATTGCATGAACCAATCGTAATAAATTCAACTCAGAGCAAAAGGCAATTTATGCAGTGTAGGCTACTGTCTCGAGGAACAAAGATCATCGGTAAATAGAGTCTATTCTAATTGAAACACTCGAGTTTCAACATTATTAGACCAAATAATTTTCTTCTGATTCGATTAAAGCGAACTTTAGACGCTGTCGTTTTCACATAGCCTCTCAGAAATGGCGGCCAGCCAAAGTGAAGAACTTCCAACCAAAGGGAGCATTGACGACGTTACGCCGACACCCCCGCCGAGTTACTCGATGGCGTGCGCCGCTTTCCATGCTCATCCCAATCCAGATGAGGATAATCTCCATCCACCGCATCCGCCAATTCCTCCGTCCGCGTTCCAGGCAGCGCCACAACCACCTGGACAGCCATACTATGTGCAACAGCCAGGCATTTCCTACGGTAACCCAGTGGCCGCTCCTTATTACGGCAACGCGCTGTCACAGAGCGCCGGAGTGGGCGCCCACCCGGCGGCGGCGGTGGTGGTGGGGGCCCCCACCTTCGTGATTGCTAGAAGTGAGTCGAATGTGTCGATGGTGGGGGCGATGGTTCTGTCGTGCTTCGTATTTTGGTGTTTCTTTGGAGTCTTTGGTGGAATTGCTTTCATACTTGCACGTGAGTCTGTGTAATAATCGTCAAGTCATCAAAGTTAGTAAACTCTAACTTACTTTTTCACCATAGAATTTTATGTGAACTAGAAGGAGTCTTTTGAACTGAAAATGAAGTCTGTGCCTCCAATTAATCTTGGCCCTCGAGTTAGATCGATTGCGACCATTGTCTTCATGAAGTTCTTATATGTCTTGTTGTCATATCATCGTCGTCATCATCATCATAACCACAGTTATCATTAGTTCATCACAAAATTAAAGTAGATTTAAGAACAGGAAGACAAGGAAATAGGATGCCAGAAAAATACTGGATTGCCTTTTGTCGTACTAAAGGAAAAGATGGCAAAGAACTGTGGTTACACTAACAAAACCATGATCATGATGATCTGAATTCAAAAAATTGATCATAGTGGTTCCCACACAGGAATAATCCTACCGAATAACTCCAAATCCTAATATTATTATTTTGTCGTTATTATTATTAATAATTGACAAAATTTCGTTAATGACTATAACAAAGTCCCTTAACGTCATACCATCAGAAAGATTAACATACACACACACGTACACACGTACATCCTCCTCTTCTTCTCCTTCTTCTTCCTCTTCTTTTGGAATGACCTGGATTTTTTGCGGATTGATTTTGAAGTACCATCGATTGATACCTTGGGTATTAGAACTGGTGCTATAGAAGTGCATAATAATAATAATAATAATAATAATAATAATAATAATAATAATAATAATAATAATAATAATAATAATATTATTATTATTATTATTATTCCTCTTTAACACATACACGTACATCTTCCTCTTCTTCCCCTTCTTCTTCCTCTTCTTATTCTTCCTCTTTAACACATACACGTACATCCTCCTCTTCTCCTCCTTCTTCTTCCTCTTCTTATTCTTCCTCTTTAACACATACACGTACATCCTCCTCCTCTCCCTCTTCTTCTTCTTCTTTCTTTTCTTCTTCTCCCTCTTCTTCTTCTTCTTCTTCTTCTTCTTCTTCTTCTTCTTCTTCTTCTTCTTCTTGTGCCATGTATTGCTACGTCGGGTGACATAGATTTGCACACCTCTCGGTTTCTGGTTTTATTTTATAGGTTTGAACGGTACAATTTACAATCTATGTTTCAGATGTTCTATTTCCATAATGCATGCAGTGCATAAAAGGCAATCAAGTAGCCATGAGCAAGCACCATTTAAGTCTCTTCTAGGCAGAATTCTTTGTTGTTTTCGTTTTAGTTGTTGGTCAGAATGCGAACTCTTCCGGTAACACACGACGGGCGATTCAGTGGAGAGACACTTCCTATTGGGTCTCAACTATCGGCATCGTCGTTGGAATCGTCTTAATCGGAACCTTCATTGGCGTCAGTACGACCTCGAGCCAGAGCAGCTACAGCTACTATGCTAGCAATTACCAACCTATTAGGTACTACAGCCCCTACATACCAAAAACGTATAGTGGCAGAGTTGGATGAAAAAGTGCAGAGTTGCAATCCCTGTACCTCTCCTTCATGCCATGTCGCTTCTGTATTGCGAAGACGCAGCAAGTTTTCTCAGTACTGCTGATGATAATTAAGAACATTTAGATGAAGATAAGAACACAGAACGCCGATATATTCAAGAATGAGGTAAATTATGAAAAACAGGCACGTGATTTCTCCTGCTCTGAATCATTCTGACAATAATATTTAACTGCTTTTGTAATAATTTAATTATTTGATTTACTGATTGCTGCACTAATAAGGGTCGGAGGCTATGCAGGCTGACGACAAGGTTCTCCACGTGACTCTGTCTTTTGCAGTTCTGATGCAATTGATAATTATAATTGGTTGTTTTGTCCATTCCACAATATGATCCGGCAGAGCAGAGCGGTGGGGACGTCAAATAACGTCCTCTGTTCAATGCATCTTAAGCCAGGAAGGTCGCATAACGGCCACGCCTGGCAAAGAACCTGCAGCGCAGTCAAAGTGTTAAACAAAGATAGGGGGTGTTCTCACTCCATCCTTAAATGTTAACCTCTTCAACGGAGATATACAGTATGCCTCAACTGACGGCAAAACAACAAAACTACGCGAAAATATCAAGAACTCATTTAAATATATCTGTAAAATTGGAAAATGTCGCTTCTAAATTGTTCTTTCATTATTTATTTTTCAAATAAATTAGAATTTTTAGAAGGTTAGGGCCTACATACCGAGGTGATTAACTGTCGCGTGATTAAGTGTCCGCGTGATTAAGTGTCGCGTGATTACCTTGAAAAGTTGCTCACTGTCTTGATGCCTACTTAATGATACCTCACTCTGTGAATGACCTAATGGGTCGTCCATAAATTACGTCACGCGAATTTGGCACTTTATTTTACCCTTCTACGTAACGCGACGTCACAAAAAGGTCGGACCTTCTAAAATATGACATCACAACGGGCCGACCCCCTCCATTTTCCAGTGATGAGCATTAACTAATTTTTTCTAGTTAAACTTTAACTAAACTTTTTTGCAATCAAGCAGTTTAACTCTTTAAGTAACTAACTTTTCACTGTAGTAGTTTAACTTTAACTGATAACTAATCAAAAGCAGTTTAACTTATAGCTTTAACTTTTTAACTTTGACTTGAGCTACTGAGCTAGTAAAACTAGGCTAAAAGCTGCGACGAACACGATTTACGATTATAATTTCATATAGCACAATTTTAACAATAAATATAATAATAATGGTAATAATAATAATTCATAATTGAAACAGGTAATTATGCGGTTGATATGTAAAAGTAGAGCCTATGTGTGATTTGGCCTGTGCTGAAAGTGGCATAGAATCTGAATAACTCCAGTTTAACTATTAGCCAGTTAACTAAAAAAAATTCAGCTTAACTAATGTCTTAACTAAACTTTTACCCAACCAGTTTAACTTTTGATGCAACTAAAAAAAGTAGTTTAACTAAAAGTTAACTAATTTTTAGTTAACTTTTGCCTATCACTGCCATTTTCGTCTTCCGAAAAGTCTTGACAAGCAAAAAAGGCCATCTTTGTATTTTTTCCTCTCGAAAAACTCTGACAACCAAAAAAGTCATAATTGTATTTTTTCCTCTCCAAAATCCCTGACAAGCAAAAAAGGTCAAAGGTCATGACCTAAATTTTAAAGGTCATGACCAAATTTTTTGTGTGACGTCACATTTACGGAACCCCCATCGTCACCCTTTGTCACAAATGGCCGAACCCCCTAACCGCGTGACGTAATTTATGGACGACCCCTAATATGTGTCAACAAGTATGTCACAATAATAATAATAATAATAATAATAATAATAATAATAATAATAATAATAATAATAATATAATAGCAATGATGATTACGATGATAATACTACTACTAATACTACTACAAAAACTACTATCACTACTACTGCAACTATCAGTTTCTTCACTAATCTTGCACTTCACTCACTACTTGCGGTCACTTTTTTATGCTTGTAGACATCCCTTGTCCAACTCCAAAGCATGATGCTATACTTTCCGTCGCGTATACAGCGAATAGAAATTGTATAATATTGATGATGATGATGATGATGATGATGATGATGATAATAATAATAATAATAATAATAATAATAATAATAATAATAATAATAATAATAATAATAATGCGTTTATTTTCTTTCTCTGCTAGTGATCGGTCAGAATTACATCTCGGCTGGAATTACATCTCGACAGACAGACGCCCAGTGTTTATTCTAGCCACCTTGACATGGGGGAGTTTGAAATGTTTGGGGGGACAAGATTTGTCTCTCCACGCTTTTTTGCGGGGGGGGGAATTTCCATCCCCAAGCCAACATATACAAATTTTTAGGGGGAATTTTAAAACTTGGGGGGGAATTCCCCCCCCCAAAAAAAAACAGGCCTAGAATAAACACTGCAGACGGCCATTCGCCTGAGAAACGCTTCCTACGCAGTTTCGATCACTGTAGTGGGTGTTGCGATCAGGGACGTCATTTGGGGGGGGGTAGGGGCCATTTGCCCCCTTTGATTTTTAGGAAAAAATTTTTTTGGGCAAATGTTTGTGTTATTTAGTTTTTACATACCAATTGGCTGGCTATATAGGTAAAATAGTTAAAAATACACCGGAAAGCAAGCGGCTTTGAAAATGTGAAAATGAGTGACGAGCAAAAAAAGGTCGTCAACTTTAACTTTTCACAAACTTGTCAGGTCGAAAGTGTTTTGCCCCCCCCCTTGAAAAACAGTGAAATGACGTCTCTGGTTGCGATCATCATCATTATCATCGTTGTCGTCCTCGCTTCGTTCACCTTGAAAAATACTGACGGCTACGGTGACGATTACTGCTACAGCTACTTATATGGTTCCTCTTATCGCTGATAATTGGAGTAATTTTAATGAAGTTTTACGAAATTTTAATTCTAAATGGAATTTGTTTTTATTTCATCATCTCAGATGACCAGTGGCGTATTTAGGGGGTATGCTCCTGATCCATAGCATACCCCTTTGGTCTTTGACCTTTGGTCTTTTGACTCGATTTTTGAATGTAATATTTAGATGTAATGTAAGAGTACAAAGACACTGTTACACTTAAAGACTGTTAGACCCAGTGATATTTCAGTTCTAAAAATAATTGTTAATTTTAGTTTTCGTTCTTATTTCAGGTTTTATTTCTAATTCTATTTCAGTTATACTTCCAAAAATAATTTCTATTTCAGCTCTAATTTCAGTTCTAAAATAATTTCAGTTCTGGTTTAAATATTTTCAGTTTAATTTCTAATTTTACTTCGATTCATTGACTTCAGGTTTTGTAAAGGAAGTTTGATATTATATAAAAATGTATTCTAGAACCGCAATGCCTGACATATTATTCAAAATTATTCACTAGGAATTTGCGCACCAGGGTTTGGGTTAGGGTTAAGTTTAGGGTTAGGGTGAGGTTAGAGTTAGGTTTAGGGTTAACTTTAGCCCTAACCCTAACCCCAACCCTGGTACGCCCCTGGTGCGCAAATTCCTAGTGCGCAAACTCCCCGGTGCGCAAACTACTGGTGCGCATACTAATGTAAACCGAATTTGATTGGGGATAAATTTTTTTGAGGGGGGTATGAATGTAAACTATAAACCACATAAACCATATAGACTACATACAAACCACATAGAAAACTTTAAGGTAGATTGATTTTGGGGTATATATGCTGATATACCCCCCGTCACTACGCCCCAGCTGTCAACCCTTTGACAGATGACGACACAAACAACGGCGGGTTTTGGCGCCGTCATGGCGGCCAGCACGTGTTTGTACGTGCCGCCGTTCTCGGCATTTATCAACGTTCGGCGCTCGGATTATGTACCAAGCGCTCGTACTGCGTCCTACTCATCAGTTCTTCGTAGGGTTTCTCGCCGTCCTCCACTTTTTCTCCGTCGTTCTGGAGGGTTGAAGTCGGTCGCCGCCGCTGTTGAGTAATTGCGACAAAGTCCGCCATTAAGATGGTGGCTGCGAGGCAACCCGACTGTGATCGACTAGAACTTCTGGATCGAGTTGAACTTTCATCTTCGTCGGATTTGCCGATTTCGGTGACGAAATCTTTTACGGAAGACCGCTTCTTCGGAATTCGCCGCCGATTTCCCGGGCGGAGAACTCCTATTACCAACTCGCGGACTCTTAACATCATCTTCCGTTCTTCGTTGGCGTATCAATGTAGCTGCAGTTTTCTCGCGAGGGACCGCTTCTATAGAATTCCTCACCGGATTTCTTCACGGCAGCGAGATCCTTCTATCATCCGAGTGGATTTGTAACATCGCCACCTTCCGACCTTCATTGATATGTCAGCGTTGTCAAAGCGCTTTTGATTTTGGTTTTAACCATGTTACAGCGCTATAGAAATCGTCATGATAATAAAAAGTAGAAAGAGAGACGTGAGTATCGTTTTCTTTCACTGAATAACTGTCACATGTTTGTGTCCGACAAAGTCATCGTAAACAGAATTGCCGTCAACGTATAATGCGAGTTCGATTGAAATGCTGAGAAATTGCCATGAAAGGCTACAGTGTTGAATGCGTCGAATGCAGTGGCGTAGCGTGCACTTGTGACGCCCATGGCTCCTGGAAAAAATGCCGCCCCAATTTGCTCTTACTTCTTACTAAAGCTGACAAGCAAAAAAAGGTCGTCGCCACTGAATTTGCCACCCCTTCTACATTTTGCCGCCCCTTCGCCTCCGCCAAAAACTTCTCAGCAACCCTACAAACACAAAAACAAAGGTCGCTTCCAAAATTTGCCGTCCCCATCATGTGTGCCGCCCATGGCTAGAGCCATAATAGCCATTGGGACGCTACGCCTCTGGTCGAATGGTCATTGAAATCAGCTGCAGTAGGCTAAGCACGTCGTTTTTCTGTGGTGGCTTGACAGCTGAGACAGAAGATGAACGCTGGACCCTCTTTGTTTAATAACACTAAAGAATGGTTAAAAATGTCATTCAAGAGGCCCAGCGTTTCAAGAACAGTGCTAAATAAACGGCTGACGAGCAAACAAAAAAAAAAAAAAAAAAAAAAAGGTCGTCAACACTTGTATGAACGAGGAAAAAAGTCGTCAAGAAAAAATTAGATGAATCATTCTGCACGCTGAATTTCTCTCGGAGGGCCTGTCTGTCATGGTGATGAGACAGAAGATGAACGCTGATGATGATTAGATGATGAGAAAGCCAACGGTATGAACGTATATGAATCACCGCAGAGCACATGGTCATTGATGATGATGATGATGATGATGAGGATGATGATGAGGATGATGATGATGGTGATGATGAGTACTGGAGCTTCCTGTTGGTTGGTGCATCGATGACGTCGCCAAATATGGTATATACAAATATACACAGACATTATACATATTCTACTTAGAGCATGACCGGTCTGCATGTTACGGCTATAGGCCAAAGACTGCTAATTGATTCTATGAGACTATGACTAGATGGCGGCCTTTGATGACAAAATATTTGACCAGTTGCTACGAGACGAAGCAGTGCAGCGAATGCATGCCTGTGCGTATGTGTGTGGGGCGTGTCACGTGTGTGTGTGTCAGACAGACAGACAGACAGACAGACAGACAGACAGACAGACAGACAGACAGACAGACAGACAGACAGACAGACAGACAGACAGACAGACAGACAGACAGACAGACAGACAGACAGACAGACAGACAGACAATGTACTTTGTGTCACCGATACTGAAGGCGTGATTGCCCATTGCTATGGTCTGCGTCAGTGCGTTGCACTTTAGGTTTCTATAGCACTGGGCATTCAAAGCGCTGTATTGACTCAGTAGCCTATTTGCATCTTACATTTCCTCTGGGCTTTTTGTAAAAAAATATTTTCCAAAACGCAATTGTCAGAAATAAGTTGTCAACACGACGTAGTGGCCAGACAATTACTATAATATAATGATTATATTCAATACAACGTTAAATTCATACATAGAAATTTAAGAACTATTATCAGTTTTAAATTTTGTATTTATGAATTTAATGGTGCAAAAAATACCAGTCTTCAGATTTTCCGGAACGCCGTTTCGCCTCGTTCCGGTACAAAAAAAACCTGAATTTCCTTAAAACGGCCTCCTGTTATATTTTAACGCCGTTACTTTAACGGACCCTCGACGAATCAGAAGTGGAACAGATGATCATTTTAACATTTTAGTAGAACTTTCCAGCATCCACAGTAATGGCCTCTGCGTTCTCCGCTGCTTAGCCGGGTAGCCCTTACTTGCGAGTGGGAAGCAGTGACACAGACTAGAGGGCTTCAAATTTTGAGACGTTTGACCTTGCTTTAAATATTACTTAGCATTACTTAGCATGATTTAAAGTGGCTTAGGAGGCATTACTGCTTGTGTGAAAGCCACTTGTGGCGCTAATAACGGGGACATATGCCCTCTGCCCCTCGCTACGCCTCTGATTATCGCCGACTTAATTAGCCCTACCGTTGCAAACAGCAATTGTATAGTTAATGCAGACCAATGCTTTGTTACGATATTAATTAACTAATTTCACGTTAACATCGGCTGGCACTATTCATCTTGTGCTGAGCTCGTGAGTTGCTGCATGAACTGAAGAAGTACAACTGGACTTTCTTTTTTCTCTTCATCTCTTCAACAGGCAATGGTCTTCTGTACCTTGGCTACAATAAATCCTTAGTAAGTTAGTACTATCAGAACTAGATTTAAATCGCCGATTAATCACATCTCATTCAGTTTCTTTGTCCATAGTCTGTCTTGTCACTCCCCCACTCCCACTCTATCTCTGGAATTCATTTTGCCCAGCTGACCACTAACCTTCGGCTATAGCTATTTCAACGGTAGAAATGAACAGTAACTACGGCACCTGCTTTGAAAGCGCTACAGAAATTCACGATTTTTTTACTTGGCAATACAAAATCAAACGAGAGAGACAGTAAATGAAAGTCAGAGACAGACAGCGAGAAATCTTAGTAGAACTTTTCAGCATCTAATAGTCTTTCCATTCTTCGCTGCTTAAGCCATAGAAAATCAAATGGTGTATTGTAAAACGGCAATTTGTAATGGTAAAGATTCTCTTTGTGAGAATCGCGGTGGCATCATTCGGCTGTATTCGAACATGAACTCGAGAGGTCGTGGTTCTCTCGCAAGGGTAAACGGGTTTCGAACCATGACAGCTTTCCAACGCAGTCTCCTTCGTGTCAATCGCGTTGCCAAAGAAACCGCCGATAGTCGGCGATAGACAGTTTGCATTATGTTCTGTACACACTGCAAGGCTTCCTATTAATGTGGAGGAAATATTGATATAGGGCTCTCAAATTAAATTTCTTCTATTTAAATACGCTTAACCAATTCCTAGATAATATAGACTACTTTAGGCAAAGCCAAAATCGTTTCTATTCTTACTTACACATTGCATAAGACTTTAAAAATTCTTTGACGATCGATACGGGTGGATATTTATTTATTTATTTTATTTATTTATTTATTGAAAGTTAAGATTTTTGTGGTAAATCGTCCTAGAAGGACTACTCGAACACATTACATAGTACATGAATAATAGGCCTATAGGTCAGGATCTAACAGAATAGCTGATCTCGAACAGCCAAGTCTTCAGTCGCTTCTTAAATATGTCAAGAGAAGTTGATGTTTGGACAGAAATGGGAAGACGATTCCAGGCTTTCGCTGCGGTAACCGGGAAGGCACGGTCGCCGGCAGTGGCAAGGCGTGTGCTCGGCACGAGGAGTGCTTGAGTGGAGCCAGATCGCAGACGCCTTCTACTGTCTGTGTCAGCCGATCTCTGGAGTTCGCACCGGAGATAGGAGGGGCCGATGTCGTGCAGGCACCGATAGACGAGGGTTGCCAACTTATACGTTATTCGCTCGGGGACTGAGAGCCAGTGTAGGTCGATCAACAGTGGCGTGATGTGGTCATACTTCCTTGATCGATGGATCAGGCGTGCAGCCGCATGAAGTACGCTCTGGAGTCTGTCGAGGAGGTGTTTCGGGAGCCCTGCTAAGGTGGCGTTGCCGTAGTCAAGTTTAGTGATTACTAAGGCACTGATCAAAGTCTTCAGGGCATTCAGAGATACATATTTTCGTATGCTGCGAATTAACCGCAGTGCTGCAAAGCAGCTGGCGACGGTGCGTGTCACGTGTTGCCTCGTTAGGTTAGTCGTTTCCTATTCCGACCCATTATTGTCTACTATGTCTAGATAATAATAATAATAATAATAATAATAATAATAATAATAATAATAATAATAAATAATAATAATAATAATAATAATAATAAACCTGAGAAGAGATTATATTTTAAACTAAGTGCAAGAGTTTGCGCCAAAATCTTCCATTTACTTATTACTCGTAATAGTTATTTCAAAATACAAGTTAAGCATGTAATTACTATAATTAGCGCTAAGTTAATTAGCTATAGTGAACAGCTGTGTGTACAGAACAGTGCAAAACGACGTCGCATCTTACCAGAGACTGTCCCTGTGCTGGGAGATTCCGCGGCCTCTGTTCAAATCCCTCTGATATCAGACTACGAGGGTCGATCGCCCCACTGATACCAGACTGGGTTTCGACGCCAGAGGCCAACGGAGAGGCACGCCTACCCCAGGGCGTCCGCTCGGGAACGACGGCGGGGTCGCTGACGGCGTGCAGCTCCGAAGACCGAGTGCGGATCCCAAGGCAACGGAGACCTCAGGGGGCTACGAAGTAAGCTGTCATGGTGGGAAACCTTTTTGCTCCCGTGAGAGAATCCACTTCCAATCCGCCATGTTAGCACACAGCCAAACTGAAAGCAGAGAGCAGCCACACTAATCAACGAAGCACAAGACATCGCTTAAATACGCTTGACTACGGGCATGCGCTAAAATAGAACGCCGCAACATCTCGTTGGTCAAACGCATCGACGTAAGTTATTGCGTCATTGGTTAGCAATATGATTGGCTGATATTTTAAGCAGCTGTCAGTTTCAGGCAGTTGTGCAATCCTAAAGGTAGATCAAGGTAGAAAGTGCTATAGAAATTCACGAGATTTTACTTGCTTTTACTTAGCCATGCAAAATCAAATGATCAAACGCATCGATGTAAGCTATTGCGTCATTCGTTAACAATATGATTGGCTGATATTTTAAACAGCTGTCAGTTTCAGGTTGTGGTGCAATCCTAAAGGTAGATCAAGGTAAAAAGTGCTATGGAAATTCACGAGATTTTATTTACTGTTTGCCTAGCCATGCAAAATCAAATGATAGATTATGGGAGAGAGGTAATGAGCATCACAAGGTAATGAACAGTTAATTTGCGCCGCTTGGAAAATTTTCGGCCAGCTGTGTCTTTCGCTGTTTGTATTTCCCTTTAAATTAAGGAATGGAATACAGCACCATTCCCTCAGTTAGTTCATTTTCAAATAGTATTCCATGAAACAATATTGTCTGTGGTACTTTACAATATTTGATTTAAGATCTTTCGCGGATTCAGGGGGAAGAGTTAACGAAGGGACAACGACACAACCATAGAAAAGTTCCTGACTCTAAAATCCCCCCTCCCCCATTTAGACGACGTTTCTGTATCTGCCATTAACAGTCCTTCTCTTCTTCCTTATTCACTCGATTGGTGACGCGCGTCTACAATGGGAATTGATATTGCTATGTTCCCACCCAGTGTTTAATCTAGACTCTGGACTCCGGGGGAGGGAGGGCTGACAAAACCGGGGGAAGTCAGCTGGGCGCTGCTGTTAGTTGATGAAGATCTTTCATGGGATTTCAGGGGAAATTGCTAAATTTCTGGGACAACGACAATTTCTTCCCGGAAACGGTCTCGATTAAACCCTGTTCCCACCCTCACAGGCTTCCTGCCAAAATAGGAGGAGTCCTGAAGATGTTTTAGATTCACTCGATCGGTGAGCTCTAGGATTTGGCAATGGGGGGTTGAACATCTAAGCATGGGGCCAACCATTTTAATTGATAGGTATGTACTCCGTGGTAAGTAGGGAGGGCTGACTAAAGCACTTTGTCCGACTTATCTGGCCGATCTGCTCCAGCCAACATCAACCGCCAGTGGTAGATCAGCCAATACCAGAAACATCGTCTTCGGAAATTGTCATGGGTGAAGAGCCAATTTCTCGTACGCTGGACCCCAACCCTGGAACCCCCCTCACCAGGCGCCTACGGAAAATAAAGTCGCCCGTCGATTTTCGTAAACAGTTGAAAACACATCTGTTTAATTGGCATATAATAATTGACATTAGTGACATTAATTGTAATGCGCTTGCTAACATTGATTGATTAGGCGCAATATAAATAGCTAATTACATTACATTACTGAGGAGCCAGGCATTTAATGGATGAGTCACGGGCCCCCCGGACCTCTATGTGGAGCTGCCACTGGATGAAGGCACGTGATCAAAGCTTAGCGAACCGATTTTTACTGTTCCACGAGAAGAGGCCAAAAGTAAGTAAGATTTCATTGCAAAGAAAGCTGCCAGTCTGCGTTCAAAGTCCTCGAATTTGATTATAAAATAACAGCTCTGTAACTTAAATATTGATAACAAACTTTACGAATATTAACAAAATACAGTAACTTATTGCATATTCTTCTAATTTATCTATTCGATATTCAGTAAAATGATCAAAGAAGTAAAAATTGTATTCACTATTCTAGCTAGACAAATAGTTTTCTACGTAAGTTATAGGCCTACAGTAAATCCCTTGACAAACATCAGCAGCATTCGGCAGATAACAACAGTTACCTGACATTACGGCTACACAGTCTACGTCTATTTACAGGCGTAGTAGTAGCGGTACCCGAGGCTGTAACTACTGCACGTCTTGTAATAGGTTTTGTAGTACGATGGGTAGGGGTTGTTGTAAGAGCTGTAGTAGTTGTAATCGCTGTAGTAGGAATTGTAATAGTAGTTGTAGGAGTAGGAGTCGTAGTAGGTGCGGCGTGACTTGGTGGAGAGAGCGACGGCGAGGGAGATGATGACGACGCCGATTACGATGCCGGCGATGGAGACGCCGAAAGAGGCGTTTCTCAGTTGAACGGCTCCATGGCGGTCACCGGCAACGGACGAAGACTGACCAATCACTATAGAACAATGACAACGACATGCATGGGCGCTCACCCAGTGTTTATTCTAGACCTCCTCTGAGGGAATTCCTTCCCCAAAGTTTGAAATCCTCCCCAAATTTTGACGTTTTGGCATTTTCCCAGAGGTGGATCTATATGACCCCCGGGCAAGGTGAGGGGGCGCCAAAATTGGATATTTGGGTTTTAAAATGCACAATAAAGTGAAGAAACACTTGTCTAGAATTTTGCTCGTCATCACTATATATGAAGAGAGAGTTGAGGGCAGAAAAACGGACCTTTTTGTCAGTTGTTAGAGGCGCCAACGTTTTTTCCCACGTGAATACCTTTCCGCCTTGGATTTCCCCAATGACTGTTACTCCCAAAATTTTAAACTCCCCACTGTCTCGTGTCTTGAATAATTCCTGCGTTTACTTGGTCAGAAAAATAAACCAATTTTTCTCAGGTGATGACCTTTTTGCTTTTTGACTTTTTACATTTAAAATTGCTTAAGTGTCGCGATTACCCTTTTTTGCTTTTTTGACTTTTGACAATGACCTTCTAAAAAAACACCCGTGTCAGGACACGAGGGATAAAGCCATGATTGCGCCTCTGGATTGCGCCTCTGGACAACGACAATCATCATCATCATCATCATCATCATCATCATCATCATCATCATCATCATCATCATCATCATCATCATCATCATCATCATCATCATCATCATCACTACTACTACCACCATTGCAACGACGACGACCAGGGTCGTCACAAACAGCTACGCCGCCCTGAGGCACCTTATCCAGTGCCGCCCTCTCAATAGACTCCGCAGTCAGCGTACAACAGAAGTCTAGATTCTAGATGGAAGCTATCCCGATCTCAGATTTGCTCTGCCTGATTCAAAATCTATTTTCAACGAAACAAAATCAAACGAACAACAAGAAATTTAACAAAGTAAATTATAATGGCGAACATTGACGTAATGTCAGTAGCGACTCACAAACATGCCTACCTTGTGATTTGTATTGTTTTACACATGCATTTTAATTAAATGTTAATATAAGTCAGTGGTTCTCAGACTCCTTTGTCTCGCGGACCACTTTTGAAGTTCAACAATTTCTCGCGGACCACCTGATATTTATTGAGCAGTCATCTTCTCCTAAAAAGAGGTGACGACCTTTCTTTTTGTCAGAATTTTAATGTTCAAATGCAAAAAATACACATAAAAGTGCTGATGACCTTTTTTCATGGAAAATTATATGTCTAATTTTTATTGACGTTTTCCAGACTTCGCCGCGGACCACTAGCCCCCTCTCGCGAACTACTTTTGGTCCGCGGACCACGGGTTGAGAACCACTGATATAAGTCATGTAACAGCGTTACTTGCCGCCGCCCCTTAGACTAGGGTTGCCAGATGTCCAATGTCGAAATACGGGAGATTGTTTCTGCGATCAATGCGCCCACTCCACCGTCCAGTTCATTGTCAATTATTATGGCTAGAGCTATACTACACTACAGTACTATATAGAGTATAGTCTAGGAAAAAGCAATAAACAACACTGTTCAATGCACTGCATCATCTGCATGCAGTGAATCAATATTACAAACAAGTTATAATAATATTAGTATTAGTATTATTAGGTGATGGGCGACTGGGGCTGAAATACGGAGCCCCTAACAATACGGGAGATCTGGAGGTCGACACTGCCGCTCTGAGAACTTTGGTAATCCGACAATGGCGATTTATACAAAATTTTCAATACTAATTTTCAACGTGCTTTCAATGCTCCTCCAAATGGAGAAGGACACCCCCAACTTTAATTTGTCTGATGACCTGATAGCGCGTATAGGAATAAGGAGCTACTTTGGTGCATCTTTTGAAAGCGCTTTAGAAATTAACGAGATTTTACTTACTTTACCTCTTTTTTGCTTGTCAGCCTTTTTCGGGCAGAGACTTAAAAATTCCGACACCCCAGATTTTTTCCAGACACCCACCAAATTCAAAATCCTAGAAATAACACTGGGCTGAAGAGAATGCAAGAAATTTTAAAGCGCTAAATGACTGGATGAGGTTTTCTAATTTTTCTGTTCGTCAACATTCTTTGATTTTTCGTCCAAAATTGCCGATGTGCCCCCTATTCCGGAATTCTGGCTACGCCACGGTCACTCGCGCGTATTCGTTCCATCAACGCAGTTATTAGAGAAGCTTCAAGAGGAGTGCCGTGATGACCAATATGCGACCGTACGTACGTATAATAAGCGTATTCTAGGTATCTTGATGGTGACTTACTCGCCAAAATGAAGGCAACCAATCCGAACAGACAACCGCAAAACCAGAAAACGAAGCAGGACAGGATGATCGCAGGTAGCATCGACACGGTCGGATAACGCATTGGGATGTATCAAGCGGATGGCAGACCCGGAGATGCACCACCAACGACAACCACCTGCTGCTGCTGCTGCTGCTGCCGATGCTGTGTATGATAATGAGGAGGAGGAAGAGAAGGAGGAGGAGGACGAGGACCACCGCCATGTTGGTATGGCTGCGGAGGATGGTTGTAGGCATAAGGTGTATTGGGGTAATGATGTCCGACTGGTTGATGTGACCAATAGCTCGGTGGCTGGCCGTGGTTGTGCTGAGGATGCGGCCGATTCTCACCGGGATGGTAAAAGTGATTCTCCATTTTGACTTTAAAATAAAATATCACATAATCAACTGCTTATGGAAAAAACCACTGTCTTACAGTCAAGGACATTTTTCTATCACTCGTTTATTTTTCTGAACTCTCGTCCTTCGGGAATATTTCTAATTTGTCAGTTGTTTTAATTTGACAAACATTAAGAAAATATAGGGCGCACTTCTAAAACCGCATAATTTTGTCAGAGTTTATTAATGAAATCCATTATTTTGAAATCGCTTTTGACAGAACTTGAACTTGAGATCCGAAGACCTGTACATACGGTAATAGACCTATTACATCTAACCGTCTAACGTAGTGATTCTTCACCTGGGTGTACTCAAATAAGCGGCTTCTATCCCCTTGCAGCCGGGCTCAATCCCCTCCCAAAAAAAAATTACAAATTCCCCCTCAAATTAAAAATTTAAGGTGCTAATTTTCTCCCCCTTGTAGACTTAGTATTATATTCAGATGTTTATTCTTTATGTTAGGCATAGCTATCATGTACCATTGATTACGTCACGGTCAGTGTTATTTTGAATCCAGTAGATTTTACACTTTTCTAGAGGCGAGATAATTTGTTGCTAATTTGGCATTTTTGGAAATTTTAGGCTTTTTTAAATTTTTTGTTTTGTCAACAAATTCATTGTTTTGATTTTTTATTTTCAGAATTTTTATGATTTTTTTGCACATTAATACATTACAAATTATTTTTTCATTTTCTTGGGGCCACGGCCACGGTCAAATGACGCCCCTCTTTGAATCCATCATCAGTCTCGGTTATTCAGATTAGTAGCATCATTTAGCTTATTAATAGTTTATATAACGGTGTTGAAAGCAAAATATTCCCCCCCCAACTTTTTTTCCGGGCGCACGCTGCGCCCGCCTTAAATAGGGATAGAAGCCCCTGGGTGTACTCATACTCCTTGGGGGTACTTGATGCCTTGAAGGACGTTGTGGAGGTACTGAATAATCCGGAAATAAAGTCTGTTCAAAGACTTTTACAATTTACCCTGTATGCTATGCAAATACGGTAGAAAATTTTGTGCTAAATCATAAATTATAAATTCACTTTCTGGCTTATGCACAATCTGAGACAGATGTTTGTTCCAGTTTATAAATATTTTCAAAATATTGCGAAGCACAAACTTTTGTTCTGAGATAAGGAACGTTGGTAAGGGAAGGCGGGGTACTTCGTTCTCTTCATCGTTCGGTTCATCGGCACTTGGTGATAAAAGGGTTATCGTCTAACGGGATGGATTCAGTCAGATGTTTACCCGATGACCTTCTATTGCTTAGCTACTATTTTCTATGAAACTAAAAGCGTCTTAAGTCCATTTGTGAAATATAGTTTAGAACTATTTCCGAAACGCATTTCGTACCTTAGAGTTACCCAGATACAGCAGCATATCTTTGCGTTCAGCGGAGGATGGCAGCGTAAAATGTCGTCGGCCGAGAGACCTTGACGAGTTGAGTCGACGATTATTTTCCAGCGATTAACTGAAGCTTTTGAGCCGATGCAATCAACCTGGTATTTTGCGCTCATGCATGTCCAGTCAGATCCATAACGTGAAACGGGTCTTTGCGCGTGGGTGAACGAACCAGATCAGACATGCAGGGCGAAGCGTGAGTGAGCCGCCTCCGCCGGTGGAGTCCAAAGGGCAGCGACTGTTGCCAGCAGTCTCCTTGTTTGCCGCCGAAAGAATAATCAATAGTTAGCTAGTCCAGGTAGTAAAATATCGACGCAGAACGTCATTTCACTGTTTTTCAAAAACCACTGACTTTACAAGTTTGCAAAAAGTTGACGACCTTTTTTGCTCACAGTCATTTTATTTAGTCCAGTGGCGTAACCAGAGTCAAAATGATGAAGCTGACCATTTCCATAAATTTGTCAGTTTTTTGCGAATTTTAATCCAAACTTTCCGCCTTATCAATAGTTGTCACACTTTTAAAACCCTTGCCTCTTTTGTTTACGTAATTTATGGACAGGCACTCCATAAAATATTTCTTAAAATTAACACGAGGATTTTAAACTGATCCCATTTCCGAGGCAACGCAATTGCTCAGCAGATGACTTTTAAAGAGTGAATCCATAGGCCTAACCTTTGATCCTTTGCATGCTGCCAATCAGGTTCACCAAATGGTGAGCTTTCTTTGCTCTGGTAACGACAATAGAAGGACGCAGCATCCTGCTGAACAGAATTAGCCAACCCGGAAATTCTGCAATATAGTCTGTTCGACGTTTGGCTGATTTCTTGGTTCCAAAATATTTCCCTGTATGCAATTTAGGCAAACTGTTATCTAGTTCTCAGGAACTGTCCTCTGGGCTCTTATTCAGAGGCTGAGACTGTTTATTCTGTTCATTTCTACAGTAGAGTTCGCAACGACGCCGATATTTTAACTGTCTGGCAGACTGGCAATGATGACTAGTTGCACTGACGAAGAGTTTAGCATACGTCATCTGATGTTTCTAAGCATAAGTCAGTTATGTATAATTATTTTGAAAATCCAAACGCAGGCAACTTTTACAATCCAGACGCTTGTTCTGAGCCTTTCAAAACGACTATACGCGAAATTGTGAGTAAAACAATAAATTTACTCTTGGCGCGAACTGTAATAATTGTCAACTCTTAAAGCACACCCACGGTGACCCACCTGCTCTGATATTATACAAAAGAAATTAGGATGGATTAGGAATGCTTGTTTAATGTCAATGACCTTGTTGCCCAGTGATGACTGCTATTTTCAGACCGAATACTAAAATCGTACCTCTCGGGTCAAAAGGTCAAATCTCAAAGCAGCTTGTATTTTTGAAATATAGGGTTACCCGAAACGATTTTCGAGGAGCGCACAGGTCAAACCTACTTCAGCTATCCCTGGTATCAGTCGGCATTCATAAATCTTTAGCAATCGCCAGATCGCCAATTATCACATTACGCTGTAGATAGCATTCACTTCGGTAGAGGAAGATGCATAGAAATGAATGGTCGATAGGGACAGGCGATTACCGCCATAACTAAAATTCGATATATCACGCAGATCCATATACTTGAAACAAAATGACTAGTAATTACTGCGATTAACTGCTACCTGTAACCTGTGAGACACGTATTCAGATACTTTAGTTTTACCTATTAGAATATTTGCAATGACGTCATGGCAGTGCAAAAGTAAGCAAATCAAATAATAAAGACATAATTTTTATATTTTGTCAACGAGTCTTTGCGCGTGGATGAACAAAAGTAACCAGATTGCCCGTACATGCCCAGGCGTGGTTACGCCACTGATAAGACTTCAGATTACTGGATATCAAGCATACTGGCATAATTTAGGGCCAGCAGTCTAACACAAACGCTGGCGAAAAAGAATAATCAAAAATAGTTAGCCCCTCTCCCCCAAATGACGTCCCTGGCTCGACGCCTTCCCTGCGCATCAATACGAGTCTGTGACGCTCTTCAGACTTAAACTTTCGTAGAGTCAAAATTTAATGGCTCCCGAGTCCTGAATGACAGACTCCAAAACAAACGTCGGTCCAAAACCAGGTCCAAGTGATGTTCTCAACTATAAATCTTCAGGGTTTAATCTAGGCCGTTTACGGGGGAGAAATTGCCCTTTCCCCCCGGAAATTTCAAATTCCTCTCTGGAAATTTTGGCATACTACATCAACTAACAGCAGCCCCCAGCTGACTTCCTCCCCGGCCTTGTCAGTTTCCCCCGCCCGGAGTCAAGAGTCTAGAATACTGTAAATCCTAAAGCTAAGCGTGCCACACACGCAGCTACTTGTTCAAATTTTTATTAGGCCTTCAGGCTCGAGCCCCCCGCGCTTTGGAAAGAGAAAGATATTGGTGTGTCGACCTCAAATTGGGGGGTGTTAAAATATCCCTGACAAGGGCCAACTGCCACTGTTGGATTGCAGGTGATCCAGGTTTTCCCATTGGGATGATTGGGCCCATATTCGTTGCTTCAGTTCTTCACGATCAGCAGTGTGTTTATAGCAATTGTTATAAAATTTCTCTTGGGAATATTTCCAGAACTTGTTCACAGGATTCAAAGCTATTTTTTCTACAGGCAAAACGTTTAAATAAATGCTTTTCTTCTTCGGTAAACACCATCTTCAAATGACGTCAATTCACGTCATCGTATTTAAGCAGAACTAAATATACAGTAATAAATGGTTGTTTCCTTGGTAGACAATTAACTTCAGATAATTCGCTTCAAATATCATGAAATTATTCAGAAATTTGTGAAAGTTACACAGTTAAAAACGGTTGGCTTACTTTTTCTGGATACAATGTACATATACTACAATTCACAAAGTTTGTATGCAGTCATAGCATCATATGAAAGTTGTACTCACTTATAAATTAAACCTATTCATTAGAGATCAGCCAGTTTTAAATAAAAAATTTATCATTGATGAGCAACAAGGAAATGCTGTCGAATAAGGCGTTTGTGAAGAGCGGGGGGTCAGTAGGCCGCAGGAGGACGAAGACCTGAAGATGAAATCAAAAGTGTCTCTGATCTCCCCGATGTAGTCACTGCTGATTTCGCGCGACCAAATTCTCGGTGATTTGGAGGATCGAGTTCATTGACGAGTTGATCCGCAAGAAGAGCCCGAAAACGGACGTTGCTCTGAAATGTATCCAGCAGCCGTGCATCGCTGGCAGTGTTTTATCCAGGCCTGTTAGGGGGAGATTCCCCCAAAGCCTCAACATCCCCCCCCAAAAATCTCAGCACTTACACAAATTTTGCATTAAACTGTCTTTTCTCCCCAGCCAAGTCAATCCCCCCCCAAGGCCCAGTGATTAAAGTGGGCCGGAGCCGGGGCTGGAGCCTGGTCCCGGAACCTCTGTTATGGGCTCCGACACCTCATTGATAGGCCCCGACAAATATATCCCGGGCCCAGGGTTTTCACAGCATAGGGACCCGGCACCTCCAACAAACCACTTTAACCACTGCAAAGGCCTCAATTCCCCCAAAGGCCTCAATTTCCCCCCAAAGGCCTGGAGTCTGGATAAAACACTGATCACTGGTGCTTGCAATCGACGTCATGTATTTCATGTTGCACTGTCCAGCTCCTTACCAAAACCAGAGGCGGTTCTAGCAGTGTTGTTTCAGTTTTTGATTATTTTTCAGTTACAGTTACAGTTATTGAATTTATTTTTAAGTTATAGTTACAGTTAAAGTTATTGTCATTTTAAAGTTTCAGTTTCAGTTACAGTTATTTATTTTTCAGTTATTTTCAGTTAATTGCCATTGAACTCATTAATGAAATTTTGACGTTTTTTCTTAATACACAATCACCCTATGCTCTCTCAAAATGATTGAAAAATCTACTGATATGTAAATATTTTCATATGCATGTCCATAAAAACGTCCATCAAATCATGACATAAAAATATTGTAAGCATGTCATGTATTTACAATATGATATTAAGATATCATAGATTCATCTAGCTTAAGAAAAACCAGAAATAGTACGCAACTATATATACAATTATTTTTCAGTTATTTTCAGTTATTTATTTTTCAGTTATTTATTTTTCAGTTACAGTTAACTGATTTGTTATTTTTAAGTTAACTGATATTTCAGTTACAGTTAAAGTTAACTGAAACAACACTGGGTTCTAGCCAAATAAAACTGGGGGCTATGCTCTAGTCTGTGACCACAAGCCTACTCACGAAAAAGTCTTACAAGCAAAAAGACAGTAGCTCCTAATAATGGGTGGCAAGCAAAAACCAGTTTAATGACTGTCAGGCCTCTAATAATGGGTGCCCCTATTGAAAGTTGGGAAAAACATGCTAGTTTTAAACAACAAATGGTTGGCCCATGATTAGAAGTTGCAACGCTGGTATAGTTTAATTGACTCAGCTGGTAAAATTGACCTAAGATAAATAAATCATCTTAACTGGGGGCAGGACATTTGAAATCTGTGGGGCTACAGCTCTCTGCTTCAATGAAGAACCGCCTCTGACCAAAACACATCTTTTCAGTTCAAAAGTATTCACAAAATTACAATCTCTGAAGTGCCTGTTACCGTCTTTGGTCTTTGCAATTTTTTGTGATTAGAGTTGCCGTTCTGTAGCGACTCTTGACCATCACCAGTCACAGAAGTAAACTTTGCCTCTGTTAACTGCAAAGCTGGTCTAAAGGGGGCGCTAGTTGCACGGATCAGTCTATTCATCGGCTTTGAAGTGGAAGAGTTCAACCGACTAGACTGACTATCTGTTGAATAAAACAATGATAGGAAAAGTCAAAGACAAGCAAAGCCCATCAGCTATTACCATGCGAACAGTGATTTATATGCTACGTCAGATAGACTGTATTTTCAATTGTTGGCAGTCCTTTCAGTAGTCAGTCCTTGCAGTACTTACACACTATGTCACCATAATCAGTTCCTGATTATTTGCATTAATATTATTATTCTTCTTATTATTAATATTCTTCTTCTTATTCTTATTATTATTCTTCTTATTATTATTATTATTATTATTATTATTAATTATTAATCAAAAGTTCAGTGGCCAAACAATTGTCAACCTAGTATTGAATGCATGATTATTATTATATATTATTATTATTACTATTATTATAGCTGTTTAACCAATCAACTGTCAGTTCAAGGATATGCATTGTTTGAAATACAAAGAGCTTTTTTGACTGGAGGCAAATCAGAAAACTGCAAAATCCAGCAGAGAAAGTGTGCAGGCTTTGCTTGCCGATAAGCCTGCATGCAAAGTCTGCTAATGGCGCAGCAGAAGCTTTAATTCTTGAAGAAAGACGAGGATCAAGTCATTGTCAGCATCTGTTCCATCTGGTAGTCACTTATATTGTCTTACCAGTGATGGCAGTGTGTGGTCGTGCTGGAGTCATTTGACCAAATTCACGATCATTTAACTACAAAACAAAAATCAAACGATATCTTCAATTTTAGAAAATTAACAAAATTCGTCATTTTGCACAATGAAATCATGTCTCGAAAAATATCTTCAAATTAAATTTTTTAAAGAAACAGTTTATTTTTAAAATATTTTTTCAAACTCAAACACAAAAACAAAAATGAACATGAAAAAACAAATAAGATATTCTATATTCATTAAATCATAAACAGCTAAATTTCATTGAAAATATTAGGCATTCATGAATAAGTGACAATTTTCAGATAATTAGATAACATTCAAAAAATTATGTATCAGATAGCTTAAGGATGGAATTTAAGAATGAACAAAAAGTGAAATCTTTCTTAACTATTTATACTATAATAATTATTATGCAGATCCAAGAGTGTCTAGACTTTACAGATATATTTTCCACAAGTACATTTTAAAAAAATGCAGCAACAAATTTAATCCTTCATCTTCAACTAATTATCAACATAGAAAAACTGAATTCACACAAGTAAAACAGTGCGGCTGAGTGCTCCAATGTACCATGCTCAAACTATTTTCACAGGTCTGGTTCTGCTAAACATATATACAGCTTCTCCTCAATCTCCTGTAAATATTACTATATATATACATTTATATATTATTATATATACTTCATTATAACACATTCGGTTATAGCATGTAGGTGATTATAAAGTACCACAATTTACGGTCCCGTGTGATACATTACCGTATTGGATGGTGTTGGATATAACATACCTCAGATATAACATACTAAATTTTAAAGACCCATTGGTTGTCATGGTCACTGAAACTGGATGCGTTCCCTATTCAGATTGGGACCGGTCATGAGATTCATCCAAAACTGATGAGTCTTGGATGGAAGGGGAATGTAGAGGTGCATAAGTTTTCAAAGTGCTTGAGATAACGCCCTTTTTTGTTCGTCACGAGTTTTGGGCCGAAAATGTCAATGTGCCCTATTCCGGAATCCTGGCTAGTCCACTGACAGACCCACTAAGAATGTTATAACGAAGTTCTACTGTACATACCGTATTAACTCGCGTATAAGAAGCAATTTTTCCCCTTAAAAATTGCCACAAAGTGTTGGTGGGTATTATTCATAGAAATAAATTTTATGTACATACAATTATATGTACATAACATACATATAACATTTACTAAATTTTTAAGCACCTAACACATAGCTATATGGATTTTTACCCCATGGTTCAGACCGGGACCAAACTTTGTTTGCATATTAATTTTCAAAACTTTGCCAGAAAATTGTGATAGTCTATCTTATTCAATAGACATTGTGTCATTGATAGCTAAAAAATGATGTAGATAGAGAGATAGATAGATAGATAGATACTAGATTGCAAGGTGCTGATTTTTACAAATGCAATGCTATTGCAGAATCAAAATACCCACTCAAAAACCCACTTCAGTCTGCTAAAAAGACTGTTCTGAGACAGTATTATCAGCGTATTGTTTACAAAGCGTTGTAGCTCACTTTTTCCCCTTTTAAAATTGCCCGGAATATCTGAGTGTGGTGGGTAATATTCCAAATGAGTTGAGAATAAATTTTATGTACATACCTATTATATGTCCATAACATACAAAACCTTAATTTAGCTTGGAGAAAGGTCATTCTCCAAAGGGAATCCGTTACATTGGAACTCATTACCTGACGTTGTGTCGGCTGTCTCTGAGAAAATCTTTCTTTGGAACTTAAAAACAAACCTATTTAATATTGGATTTTACTGATGCTATTTTTACAAATGCGCGCTTTTGTCGTGAGTCAAAATCTGAAAAAAAGTGCGCTGGAGAAATGGTCAAAAAATAATAATAGTATTATCACGTAAAGATTTAGGAAGGGAGTTCCAGTTGTGAGGACCGGATGCACTGAAAGCCCTGTCTCTGATTTTGCTGTGAGTTCACATGGTAGAGAGTAATCTTGAGTCATCTGACCTGAGCACCATAGATCTTTTAGTTGCACAAACAAGGCGACAGTCATTAATCAGGTATCGCGGAGCTTCTCCTCTGAGGCAACTGTCGACTATGGAGTTGATTTTAAAGAGAATTCTCAACCGCACAGGAAGCCAGTGCAGCGATCTTAGCACAGGCTTGATGTGAGCCCAACGAGGTGTAGTTGTTACAAGCCGAGCTGCAGCATTTTGCACATACTGCAGTCTTTGGAATTGAGTTCCTGTGATGTAATATAATAGACTATTGCAATAATCCAATCTCGTAGGACGTAGGCTTATTGTTTTATGGCATAATGACGGCCGCCGGTGGGGAAAAACTGTCTGCTCTTCCAATTTTAAGCAGAATTTGAAAGACAATTGTGATTATCCAGGTTAATTAATAGAGACTTCCACAGGAAATTTTGGGTGCATATTATACATAGGTATTAAAATTTTTACATTATGATAACTCTAGACACTAAGGGTGCGTATTAAACATAGGTGCGTATTAAACCCGAGATAATACGGTACATAGAAACCAAGCTACATTACGTTACACAGCTGAACAAGAGATCTTTGTACCTCCGCTCGTAAATCATCGACACATTGGAAGGCATTGAGTTTAAGTGATCGCTCGAGTTGAAGCTGCTTTCGAACGGCATCAACGTCTTTTTTAATCTTTTCCTGATTCAGAAACTGAATTCTCCGATTCTTTTCCTGTTCTTCCGAAATCACATGCAGCCGACCTTTGTTCTCCTCCAGCTCAGTACACTGCGACAACAACCATGCCGAAATCACAATTTAAGGGTCCATCCATTTAGCACATATGTACTGAGGGGAGGTTGGATTTAAGAGATTTTGCATACGTATGGTGTGCAAACGGGGGAAGGAGGTTGAAAATATGCCTTTTTATGTATATGTGCTATATGGATGCGGGAAGTTAGCAGAGTGGTAACAGCGTTGGACGATGGAGCAGAATGTTGCGGGCTCAATCCCCACAGGAGGCCTAAGGTTGACTCAGCCTTACTTGCTAGAGGGTGGTGGTGAACTGAGGAGCAGTGTTAAAGCTGCGAAGGTAAAACGTGGGTTGGGAAAGTAATGGCAACCTACTCCAGATTAATGGATTAAACCACCCATTGATTGCCTAAGACCGGAGATAAGCACTGAACCCAACGCTCAGACTCGAGTACGGGACCTACCTTTACCTTTACCTTTTATTATATGGATGAGCCCTAAACTGACGAAACGACCGCTACAATGCCTTCGTAACAGATAAATATTTTCTGAAAGAAGTTCTAGATTCATGGTTACATAGATGGGGTGAGTTAATGCAGTGACGTAGCATGGGTTGCCAGCGCCCCCAAGATAAAAGACAGATTGTGCCTCTAACTTTTGCCCAAAATATCTTGACAATCAAAAAAGATCCTCATGTTGTATTTCCACATTCAAATAATAGAATTAGAATTATGCTTTGTGAATGACACATTTCATGATTTATTATTATATTTGGTTTTTAATTGTTTTCACTTGGGATTTTGATTTTTGTGCCAGGAGCGACCGCCTCACCTACACTCTCCATGCCACTGAGCTAATGAGATCATGACAATTAGGTCAACAAACCCTGAATAATTAATCAAAAGCTCACTACAGACCCTAGAAGGTCGAGCTGCTGATCACCAATCCAAATAGTAACCGTTCTCAGCACTGCTTAACCTCAAAAACAACAAAAGGAGAAAAATAATTGATTGGTGAGTTTAGTCACTAACCAGTTTCTTAATCTTTGCAAGACGTGCTTCGTCCAGTTGCTTCTGATTGAGTGCCTGTTGTTGGGTTGAATGACTCTTATTGGTTTTCTCTTTCACCTCAAAACAGATAAGATATCAGAACACATTGATAATTAATTATGAGATAAAATTCATCCATTTCATGAAAATTCAAATGATGGAAAATTAAATCGAATCATTAAAACAAAATTAATGGAAATTAAGATGCCGATAAGTTGTAAAACTGCTGCTGAGAAAAACTTTCACTAAAAAATGACATTTGAAAATATGGCATATTAACAATTCACTAGAACATCACATTATAATGACCAATGTTTTTATATTTTATGCCATGCAAATCTAAAATTTAGAAAAGTTGAAATTAATAAATAGTTAATAAAACTTGACAATTTTTTGATTATTGTTGGTTTCATTTTAGAATCTAATTGAATAATCTAGTAATTTACAGCAGGGTGACCTTTGACCTTTCACCCGTTCCTAAATCCCGTATGCATCGGTTCACTGTCGACAAGAAATATCAAACGCCGCAGAGATAATGACCCCACTGCAAACCCCCTCCCAGAGCAGGGTGTCCAAAACATTTTGAACCGCGGCCCACTTCAGTGGTTTTGTAACGTGCCGCGACCCTTATCATATCAGGTAATATTGAAAAATGCATTATGCCATCTGGCGAACGTTAGTTGAAAAGAGCCTTCTGAGTTTTAAATAAAAAGCACAACAAAAGCTCTGATTCAATTTGAATGAAAATATGGCAAATATGTTAGGCAGAATTAACCATATTTTAGCAAAAATACGACAAAATGAGAGAAATAGATATTGAAATCTCTTAAAATTTCACCACGAACATACCATTGTTACGCGTCTTAAAAATCCTATGAGTAAGGCAAAATCGCTTAACCGCAATGTGTCGCGAGTCAATACTGTAGAGATTCCTTATTGTTAGTGTTTCAGAGCAAAATGGTAGGTATACACTTTCCTTGCATTATTGCGAGATAAGATTAATTTAGGGTTACCATAATTGTCAGACGGAAAAAGAGGACACTTTCCGGGACCCTGGACAGAGTAGTCGCGGACTCGCGGTATCCATAGAAAGTCGTCAAATCGTAGCAATATTAGGTGCTGTACAAATACTAACAAAATTACTAAAATCTACAAGGGGCTGTCCATTAATTATGTCAACAATTTTGGTTAATCTTTGACCCTCTTGTCAACAGCTGTCAAATTTCAGTTACCCCACCTCTCCCCAATAATTATGTCAAAAACTTTTGACCCCCCCCCAGATCAATGACAGGTCCCAATAACACGTTTATTATTTTTAGGGTGATGACCATTTTTACCATTTTTTGTTGATCGAGTGTCAAAATGTGGTGTTGGTGATCTTTTTTGCCATACTTTTTTCCATTGTAATAAGTAGTATTCCATGAAATTTCCTTTTTTTATTATTTTTAAAAAGCGAAATTGTTAACGTCAACTTCTCTTGACCCCCTGTCAACAACTGTCAAACTTTTTCAACTCCCCCTAAAATTGTTGACGTAATTAATGGACAGCCCCTAAGACGGTAGTGAAAGTATGCCTATCTCATTCTGAGTCATTATTATCAATATAGTCAAATTAGGCTGATCGCAGAACTAAAATTAGAATCGGTCCTAAAGGAGGTCACGCTCACTGCGCATGCGTATGCAAATGTGGCCATTAGATAGTTGAATTCACGCGGTATTGTGTGAATTTAATTGAATTACTAAACAGATTTCTTAAAGTTTAATTTGTTCCGCGATAAAATTAAGTATGCCCATCAAACACTGTTGTTATGGAACATGTGCAAATGACAATAGGAAAACTGACATTTGTTTGAAAGAAGGGGTTCGTTTTATACAGTTCCCCGGCCCGTCGAGTCGTCGACTGACAGAGCAAAAGCAGAGAGGTGGGCTGTAGCATGTCGACGAGAGAACTTTACTATCGGGAACATTACCAGATTGACATACATTTGCAACAAGCACTTCTTAGATCCAACTGGGCCAACTCAGATGAATCCGGATCCTCTACAGGCCAACTCCACACATCATGCAATCCTACCTTCAAATAATATCAAATTGCATATTTTCATGGACGGGCACAGGACATACGTTCAGTAACTGTTAAAGTTTGATGCCTACTAGCCAAACGGAGTGGCGTCATTTGAAAATTGCCTAAAATTTCCCAAAATTTGCAAAAATGCCTAAGATTTGCAAAAATTTGTCAAAATTTGACCATAAAATATCTCGCCCCAGAAAAGTGTGAAATGACGCTACTGGTCAAACGTTTAACCATCCTACATGATATCACTGCAGTTTCACTCGTACTCGTGGGTCGTCGTCTACTAAAAATCTCTTTAACTAGTTAATTTATTCTGGCTAGGTGAAAAACAAGAAATTTGTTTAAAAATTATAACTCAAAATTGAAATGTTAACATTGAAATTCTCAAGATCGTCGTTTATTCTTTATTAGCATTGTATTTATATATATATATATATATATATATATATATATATATGTGTGTGTGTGTGTGTGTGTGTGTGTGTGTGTATAGACAAATTAAGATGATTAAAAAAAACGGCATGACCACATTTTACTTAACGCTATATTAGACATTGCCTATGCACAAGTTCATCCTTTTTCCGGTCTGCACTCTAGCCAACGTTTTAATTCAACAACTGAATTGTTTGTAACATCACTACGGCGAAGTTTTGCTCCTGGAACGTCTGATTCTAACAGCTTTATTTCGAAAAACGCGCTGCTTGCAGTGCACGTCTTGTCCACTAGCTCTTCGCTGTCCAATTTGCATAAACAGCTGAGCGCAGTTTGACCTATTTATTTTAATTATATGCATGACGTCACGGAATCGCTTAGGCGATCAGCCTAATTGCGCATGGGCTGAGGCTTGGAGACGGACAAAAACGCCTGTTAATACAGTTAATATATAGTATTCCATGCGCTAAATATCGGGAGGACCAAAACCCGGACAAACCCGGACTTTGTCTGAAAAGCCGCCCGGACGCCCGGACAGGGGTCCAAAAAGAGGACATGTCCGGGGAAACCCGGACGTATGGTAACCCTAGATTAATTTTTAAAAATATTCTGTAGGCCAAGGTTTTTCAAACTTTTGGAACTGCAAACCTCTTCAGCGGCTTTGATAAAACATTAATCATTTTAACATAAGCCATGTATGAAGGATTGCAGGAATATAAATTTCTTACAGCCTAAGCTAACTTGCAACTTTCAAGGCTTGTGACATTTTAATGTTGGTTAGACCGTTAGAAAATGACACTTTTGAATCTAATTTCGCGCTACCCCACGTCCCCACGACCCACTAGACTGAGCCCTGCGACTCGCCTTTGGGTCACGACCCACAGTTTGGGAAACACTGATTCACACAGCAGCAGTGGCGGTTCCAGGATTTTTTGGTGAGGGGGATGAATGAATTCATAGAAAGTGGGTGGGGGGATGAAAATAGAAGGGGGGAAATCACTAAAATTTGCCGAAGGCTGGAAAATGGGAATTTTATCCCTCGTTTTGCTACATTTTAACCGAAAAATAGGTTGACAAGCAAAAAAAGTCATCCCTGGTTAGTTTTACTAGGTTTTTACCCAAAAGTAGGTTTCACAAGCAAAAAAGTAAGTCCGAAAGTCCGGTGGGGGATGCATCCCCTCATCCCCTACGTGGAACCGCCACTGCACTGCAGCACCCACTACCACAAAGTTGACTGCAACATAACTGACTATGAAACAATCCATGTACAGTAATCTCTTTCTTAACCAGCAACCTTAAAACAGTTGCAATAGGAACAACTGCAAAAACTACTACCAAACCTAAAGTGAACATTTGACAACACAAATCTCCAAAATGTGACTAAATTCTTCAAAATTCTCTATTCTACTATTCATTTTAAATGCTGAAAAATCTATTATAATATAATCATAGAAAATGGCAAAACCAGCAGCAAAAACACACGTAAAATTTCAAAAAAGCAAAGCAAAAATAGAAAAAAAATGCACAAAAATGTCACGATACCACAATACCTGATGAAGCTGCAACCAAACATAACACACGGCAGGTGAAGATGACACAATAGCAAAGAAAGCCTTAATGTCAGAACCGTTTGCAGTGCTTAACACTTACCATTCGTTTACAGACAACTAGGAAAATCCCAGTGGCTGTATTTAATACTCTACAATATTGCTATAACCGGTGAATTAAATAAAATTAGTAGGAGCAAATAAAAGGTGTTTACCCATCATTTATGTAATCATAACAACTGCCTAAATTATAAAAATGGTTGAGGCATATTTTGCATTATGTATGAAGATTTACTTGACCAGGAAGTCGAAGTTACTTAAATGCTTTATTTAGACCATCAGAATTTTAAAACTCAATTACTGTTCTAAGCTTAGAACAGTAACTGTACCGGAGGGAAGTATATCAGGAAGAAAGACAAAAGAAAGACCAAGGAGAATGCTATTGGACTGGATGATGAAAACAGATGAACAGCATCACAAGACCTATGCAGAAATCAAAGAAGAGGCAAGATGCAGAGGAATGGAAACAATGGAGCCCTGAACCTGTCCCAGGACAGAGAACATGATGGATGGAATTTTTAAATGAGACTTTCAAATGAAATGCCAAAATGATTCTGAAAATGTTCACGATTACAACAGAAGACGTCGTTAAGGGTTATAACCTCTTTTTCTAGTTCTTTTCGAATGCTCTCGTTCTCCGCCTGTGAGATCTTAAGCGCTGATTTGAGCGCCGTCATCTGCTCGTGCAGGAGATGTGTTTCTTTCTCAAAGATCATCCGGTCTCTGATCTTTTCCTTTCTGCTTCTCTCAACCAACTTCATCAAATTCAACTCCTTATGAAAGAAAGAAAATGTCAATCAAACAACACTTCATTTGTAGCCAGGATTTCCGGAAGGGGGTTTTGGTTTTGACTTTTGACCGTTACCAACTTTCAAAAAATCTTGACAGGCAAAAAAGGTCATCCCATGCAGTGGCGGCTCCACCGGGGGGGCAGGGGAGCCCGTGCCCCCCCCTATTGACTGCCTGGCCCCCCCAGTGGCCCCCAGTTGGGACCCTATACTTAATGCTACATACATTAAACAACAAATGGTTGGCCCCCCAAGATTAGAAGTTGCCCCCCCAACGGCCCCCCCACTTGCCAAATCCTAGAGCCGCCACTGATCCCATGTATCTATCCTAAGTCTTTCCTTTTAAAATTTTTCTTTTCAGATGCTGACAAGCAAAAAAGGTCGTCACGCCTATGGCGCTTAAAAATTTTTGGTCAGCAGCCCCAAGAGGGTGTTTGACCCTCAAAACCACGTCCGAAAATAAAAAATGTATAGAAACACATTACAAAATTTTTTCGTCGGCGCCCAAGGGGGTTCTAACCCCCAAAACTCCCCCTTGCCTACGTCATTGCACATAATAATGGTATAATTTATTGAATTCAGAACAATTTTCAGTCTGTTTCCTTGACCTGTTGAGCATGGATGCTTCTATCGCGCTGCTGCCTCCATTTGCTCATTGACCTCAGCTTCAGCAGCAGGATGCTCATGGCGTGGTTGTCCTTCTGCAAGTCCCTCTGCTGCCGTGCCACTGCCACGCTCCGTTTCATCGCTTCCGAATCTGGAAAGGAGACAAACACAACTGATAAATAAACGATCAAAAGAAGAAGAAACTTCAGAAGGCATTGAAGATGACGATGGCAACTGCAGCTGCTCCCATTAGCAGCTGCAGTTCCACGTGGGGGATGAGTGGGTATGTATTCCCACACCGGATTTTTCACTTGTCAAACTATTTTTTGATAAAAGTCAAGTAAAATGATTGGAAAAAACCTGCGGGTGACCATTTTTTGCTTGTCAACCTATTTTTCGGTAAAAGTCTAGGAAAATTCAGAAAAAATTGCCTTTTTTTGCTTGTCAGCCTTTTTCTTTTTTGGCAAAGTTTATTGATTTCCCCTCTCTTTTCACCCCCACAAACTTCCTATGAATTCATTTTATCCCCCACCAAGAAATCCTGGAACCGCCACAGGCTGTCCCTGGCATTGACCTGAGCTCCGCCACTAGTACTCACCTGTGCTCACTCCCGCTCTCTGTGCCACTCGACCGGCGGATTCAATTGCTTCAGTTCGTATCTGATTTATCTTTCTGAGAGTGTCGTCATAGAGTTCTTTCCTACAGTTAAATTCGTCTCATTTGAGATCCTGCATTGTCATTTTAATTGCATTTCTATAATCGTCAGAAAAATAACAGAATAAAAAACCTATCTCCAATGACAGTCAAAGATAATTCATCTAAACAATTCAAGTATTTATTATTATTAACTAGGCAATTTATATAGCGCAGTAAGAATGGCAAAAATGGCCTAAGACAAGAGCGCTTTACAATGCTACATATACCAACATGCATACACACACACACACCACACACACACACACATATATATCAAGTATTTTAATGGAAAAGCGGCTTAGAACATTTCACTAACGACTCTTCTGGCCAGTGTTTAATCAAGACTCTGGACTCCGGGAGGGGGTAAACTGACAAAGCCGGGGGAGAGTCAGCTAGGGGCTGCTGTTAGTTGATGTAGTATGCAAAAATTTCCAGGGGAGGGATTTCAAATTTCGGGGGGGACGGCAATTTTCCTCCCCGGAAACGGCCTAGATTAAACCCTGCTTCTTGCCAAATTATAAAAAATTCACCTGAATTCATGAAACTTTGTCCTGAGAGCAAAGATTGACGCTACAAGATTTCGAACGAGGCCATCGTAGTCCTTGCGGATTTCGTCTCGCAAGTCGTTCTTCAGCCGCATACTTGACTGCTTCATTTCGCTGACCTTTGCTCTCATGGCAACGACCTCCATCACAAGGTCAAGGCTGGTAGCGGCCAACTGGCACTGAACCTCAACAGACATGGTCGACTGGAGAGACTTAAACTGGTCACGAAGGTGCTTTATTTCCTATACAGAAATCAAATCAGAAGCAAAAAAAGATGAAGGAACCACAATCCCACAATACTTCCTCCAGGAAGAATTTTCACCGTTGATTAATTAATTAATTTTAAAAGTTAGGAACCTGTTCTTTCTGATAAAGAAGCTGCTGATGTGTACGAAGAAGCTTCTCATAAAACGTTGAATAACTGAAAAACAAATAATAAATTACAGTTGGTAATTTATTCAAAGTTCAAACGAAAATTCAAAATAAAACAAAAATCACATTATTATTATTATTATTATTATTATTATTATTATTTTTATAAACAGTATTCAGCACTGCAATCACTTTGACTTATATACTCCAATGCAACAAATGCTTAGTCTTCTAAATACCAATTGCAGCAAAAAGCAGCAAAGATTGTAAACACAAACAATACTAGGATAAAATACTAAACAGTGCATAATAATTTAAAACCAATGAAACATTAAGTCTGAATTTGAAGAATGAAATTGTTCAAGATGTCTGTCTCATACTTTTCATATGCTAGCTTTTCTCGGGCCATTATTGTCCGCGATAGTTCATCGAGTAAAGTCGTAAGATTTTCTTTCACAATTGTTACTTTACCATCAGTAATCGTACACTCATCCATCAATTTTGTAATGAAGTTCTCTGCGATTTGAGGCCTTTTGAATGTAAAGGACTCTCTGATGGACTGTAAAATACAACATTAAGAACTTTCATAAGAACAGAATCTGTAATCAATCAATGTATCACATCACTTCCCTTATAAGACAAACAATTCACTTATGCAAAAACTGCATACAAAACCTTATGGCATAAAATCAAAAAGAATTTTTAACAGTGATTCCATTACAATGATTCCATTACAATTTTCAGCATATTTGGAAGTAAAAGTACAGTGGTGGCAATAGCATGGGCGTTCGGGGTGAGGAGGGGGTCAATTGCACCTCCTGGAAAAATTGTTGTTATGAAAATAAGTAAAATTACTAAAAAAAGTACCCTAGTACTAAGTTTAAAATATGAATTTATATAAGAATCCAATGAACTTTCTTGTATTGCTAAATAATTTATAATTAGTCCAATAGATCATGACAGTCTTGTACAGTACTTTTCATTTCTTTTGCAACATGACCCTGTTTTGCACCTCTTGGAAAATTTTTTCATTTCTTTCATCACAAGACCCTGTTTTGCACCCTCTCAAAATATTTCTATGGACACCCATGAGCAATAGACATGGGCTAGGGGACTCAGCCCCTCAAAATTCAAATGAGGATCTTTGTTAATTGTCTGCATCACACAAAGAAGTGCTAAAGACTTTGGTGTTTGAAGTTCTTTTTCAAAATATCCTGAGATGCTGCCACATCAATTAGCAGGCATTTCAATAAAATTAAATTTGACTCATTTATGATGAAAATAACTTACAATTTCAAGTAATAATATGGAAATGCAAAACAAAGCCATTGATCTGTGGGGTCGTCCATAAATTACGTAATGCGATTTTTGCACTTTTTTGCCCCCCACCCATCGTAACGCGACATAACAAAAAGTCGGACCCTCTAAAATATGATGTAACAATGGGCCCATTTTCGGTCTCCCGAATTCCGAAAAATCTTGACAAGCAAAAAAGGTCATCCTTCCCTCTCCAAATAGCCTGACAAGCAAAAAAAGTCATCATCTTAAAAATTTTGCATTGCGTTATGTCACATTCATGGAACCCCCCTTGTCACACTTTGTAACAAATGTTCAGATCCCCTAAGCACGTTATGTCATTTATGGATGGCCCCTAATTTGATAAATTCTAAATGAAGCAGAAACTTTCCGCTGACCGGTCGTTTCCAGAGGTCGGTTGGAAGGACGTTTTCTTCCCTTGCTCTCTCTGCCAAAGTCAAGGTCAGTTCCTTTTGAATTTTCTTTTTCACTTCCATTATCAAATGACCTTCAAAGCGTTCAAGAAGTTTCACCAACTACAAATAAGAAACAATTATAATAATCCAAATGCTAATTTGCCTTGTTTATTTGCAGTGGAGGTCCCACCATGTTGATGACTGGAGATGCATCCCCCACCGGGGTTCTGGATGACTTTTTTTGCTTGTCAACCTATTTTCTGGTGAGTTTTTAAAAACATTTAGTGAAAAATACTGTAAATGACCTTCTTTTCTTGCATGTCGGCTTTTTTTGCAAGGTTTCTTAACATTTAGTGAGCAAAACACTACTAACAATGAACTTTTTTATCTGTTTTCTTGTTTTTCTTCTTCACTTTGCATCCCCCCAACAACTTCCAATACATTTTTTAATCCCCCACACCAAGAATTCCTGGAACTGCCACTGTTTATTTATATATAAAATGATTTTAAAATCTTTAAAAACCTATTTTATGAATCGAAGAAAAGAAAGAGAAGAGCTTTGTACTTGCCTGTCTGGTTTTTGATTCGGTCTCAGAGACGCCTTTTGGAAGAACGATGACGGTGTCTTCTGACACAACAGTCCCGTCGTATACTTCCGGCTGTTTATGATCCTTTGCAATGTTCTGCATGGTCGGCAGCAAAACCTCTTTACGATAATCTCGACTAAAAAATAGAAATTCAGAAATACAACGGCAAATTCAGCAATACAACTGGACACAAAAAAATTGCCAGACATAGAAATTCACAATTAAATTAAAAACGAAAAACATCTAAAAAATCATCAATAAATTATATTAAACCGAATCACATGATTTCCACAGCTTCATGAAAACCATAATAAGGGGCTGTCCATTAATTATGTCAACAATTTTTGGGCAATTTTTGACCCCTTCCCCTTGTCAACAACTGTCAACTTTCAGTGACCCCCTATAGTTTTGCCAAAAACTTTTAACCAACCCCCCACTAAGACCAGTGACGGGTCCCCTAAAAAGTTTAGAAGGTTATTATTTTTGCAGTGATGAGACCTTTTTCCCTTTCTTTTGTTCATCAAGTGTCATAATGTGGTGATGATGACCTTTTTTTTGGTTGTCAGGCTTTTTCTGTTGTAATAAATAATATTCCATGAAATTTCCTATTTTTTATCATTTGTAAATAAATTAAATTGTTGACGTCAACTTCTCTTGACTCCCCTCCCCCTGTCAACAACTGACAGACTTTTTAAAACCCCTCCCCTATTTTGTTGACGTAATTAATGGACAGCCTCTCTGTTGAAATCCGTTTGGATCTCTGTACAAGGTGATGTGGATCTTTAAAATCGAGAATAATGAAGAATGCAATCCTAAAACTGAACCAAACTGAAGTTCCAATACCAAGCGGTCTTGTAGAGTGCATGGCTGTTGACATCGTCCACGCCCAATCGAGTCACCATCCAGTTTGCTTTGAACTTCTCCAGTCTCTTCCAAAGAACGAGAAAGGATTTCATAAGAGAATATGATTCAATAGGTTCTGTAATTAGCGACAGACTCTTTCCCTTCCCTGGACCCGAAAAAAAAGATGACCTTCGACCGAGGCGCTGACCAGAGCTCCAGTCTTCCAGCGATCCAAATCCCAGGTTCTCCTGATGTCCCGCCAACAGTACATCACCCATCAGCAACGATATGCTCACCAGCTCTGCATGCGCTACTTTCCTGCAGTTCATTAAATTTTATAATGCGAATATACATACTAAATATATAGAGAATGTACGTAGTGTATTGTAATTTAGCATTTATGCACAGCACCTCTTATATTTCTACTCAGAAGCATGCATGGCTTTGGAGTCAGGCTTTATAAGAAAGCCAAGCATTTTTTGCACTTATACATCATTTCACCATTAAACATCAATCAATTTTAGCATCCACATTTTAGCTTACCCATAATAATAATAATAATAATAATAATAATAATAATAATAATAATAATAATAATAATAATAATCTTTATCTGCAAATGCAGATAACATATGATAAACATAATTCTTAACTAACACTTACACATTCTGTTATTATGCAATTGACAAAATAAAGTGATTTACACATTCTGTTATTATGCAATTGACAAAATAAAGTGATTTACACATTCTGTTATTATGCAATTGACAAAATAAAGTGATTTCTTAGAGAACCGAAGTGTAAAAGAGTGTTGACGATTGTTAACAATATCATGTGTTGGACTCAATCCAAACATTTCACGAATACATTAACAATAATAATATTAACAACTGGATTTTAAGTGGTTTAGTAGACTTTTTCTCAAGTGTTGAAACCACTTTCACTTCTATCTTAAACCAATCACTGTGTTATTAATTACGGGCATAAATGTCGCTGCACATACACTGCCATACAGCAACAGTAATGTTCATGTAAAGTCATACTGATGCATTAAGATGTATTGGCATCTACCATACATACTCACAGACAAGTCGACCTCACAGATAGGCCAACCCCATTTTTTGGTCAAAAATTATGTAATTTACTATGACTCGTGTATAAGCCGACAAGTAAATTTAGGAGCTTAAAGATTTCTTGAATTGCCTAATAATAGCCGATCTACACTGAAATTGAGTCAACAGAGGCCAAGGTTGGCTGCACGGTCAAACAGACAGCCTCACCCCTCCCCCAATCCGACGTCTCCAGGCTGTTTACAGGTCAAAGGTCATTATAATGCATTAGGCAATGTGTTCCTTTAAAGAAATTCTTTGGCATTGACTCGCAGATAAGTTGACTCATCGTTTTAAAGTGAATTTTAAGGCATAAATTTCTCGACTTATCCGTGAGTATATATGGTAAATGGCCATTACAATACAATGCAATGCATATAAGGAATTGTAAAACAAACCGGTCAATGTCAGAAAGACTGCAGAGGCACATCTGAACGTGGTATTCGATCAGCTCCCACTGCCAAAACTGCAGAGCAAATGGACCTCCACTACAGTTCAGAAAAACAGCAAAGCACGTCCTGATTTACAATGAAGCCTCTATGCACAAACGATGGATCATGGTTTCAATGGATGAGAATGAAGCCGAAAAAATTAACGACAACTAAAAAAAGAAATAAAATGGTAGGAGACTGATCGTTCCCCCGCCGTCAAAGACTCCCCGTATTTGGCGAGAGGTCCTTTTCTAAGGCTAACCCGATCCTATGGAACGAGTTACCTGATGCCGTGACCGAGGCGACCTTAGTCGAATCTTTCCACAAGAACCTAAAAAAGATTTATTTAAGATAGGTTTTGACTCCACCTGTTAAAGCGCTCTTGTCTTGGACCTTAGTCTTGTCTATTGCCCTGAAGAAATTGTCTGGTAATAACAACAATAATAATAATAATAATAATAATAATAATAATAGCGAACCATATATAAAAAAGAGTCAGGGTTATGGTAACAAAGTTGACCCTAACCCTAAGTCAGTGGTTCTCAGACTCATTTGTCTCGCAGACCCCTTTTGAAGTTCAACAATTTCTCACGGTCCACCTGATATTTATTGAGCAGTCATCTGCTCCTAAGAAGCAGTGATGACCTTTCTTTTTTGTCAGAATTTTTAACATTAAAATGCAAAAATACACATAAAAAGTGCTGATGACCTTTTTTCATGGAAAATATACAGGGTGTAAAAGTGAAAAGTGGCCCCTTTATGATATTTAATATCTCGGCCCCGTGTGTAGCAATGTCAATAAAATTTATAGGCCATATACCAGGCAATGTTTCTGATGTAATTGCCAAATTTCATGCCAATATCTTTAGTGTTTGCTGAAATATGGTCAAAAAAACTAAAGAGACCCAAATTTTGAAATTGACAACGGAATATAACGTCATAAGAAAATGTATCATTTAAAAGTCTAAAATAGTGTCGTTGTCATCACACCAGACAAGGTCAAGGGTTACTTACGGCCAACAGATAAACACAGCAGCATTATGATTGGCTGCAGGACTGTCATGATTTGCTAGGAGAAGATTTTATATTCCAGCAAGACGGAGCACCTGCCCACTCTGCTCTCAGGACCCAGAATTTTCTGGAGCAACATTGTCCAGATTTCATCAAGAAAGATGACTGGCCACCCAACTCCCCAGATATCAATTCACTTGACTTCCACTTCTGGGAATCATGCTCAACAGATATCAAAAGTATCAGCCAAAGCCACAGAACATCACGGAGTTGAAGACTGTGCTGACGAATATCTGGGAGAATTTGCCTGAGGACCAGATCAAAAAGTCGATATTGTCAGTGAAGAAGCGCTTGTCATGAAAACTAAGGGTGGGCATTTTGAGCACCTGCTCCCGCAACAAATCATCTGAAACCCCCTTTAAAACGAACCTTTTCAGAACCCAAAATAAAAATAAACGTCATAAGAAATATGATTTTTTTTTCTAAATTTTTTTTTCACTTTATTAGGACGTTATATTCCGTTGTCAATTTCAAAATTTGGGTCTCTTTAGTTTGTTGGCATTTAGTTGGTTGGCCATATTTCAGCAAACACTAAAGATATCATCATGAAATTTGGTAATTACATCAGAAACATTCCCAGGTATATGGTCTATAAATTTTATTGAAATCCCTACACACGCGGCCGAGATATTAAAATATCATAAAAGGGCCATTTTTCATTTTTACACCCTATATATGTCTAATTTTTATTGGCGTTTTTTCAGACTTTGCCACGGACAACTAGACCCTCTCTCATGGACCACTTTTGGTCTGCGGACCACGGGTTGAGAACCACTGCCCTAACCTAAGTATGGTTTGGCTATTCCAAAACACTTCCAATAAAATGTTGAATATAGTAAAACCCTATTAATACCGGCTTTGAGAGAATATAGTTTTCAGATGAACCAAATATCAAATGAAATGGTCTCTCTCTTAACTGGGCATTCACTGAATTATCGGTTTTAAAAGGGTTTTACTGTGATTTAAAACTTACCTGTTAATGAAGTTCCTCCAGGGATACAGCTTGATAGCCGTTGTATCACCCGGCTCAAGAGGCTCGGGAAGATTTAAATACGTCGAGAAGACTGTTGGCTTACAGTCACTGCTCAGAAAATGCAAACCAAAATGCATTCCTTTGGCCACGGCCTAAAAACAAAACAGCATTACGCTCATATCTGTATTGCACAAGGATAACAGTTAAATGGAAAATACTTGATTTGACAATATATGAGCCCCATTGGAGGGATGTATACCAGGAAAAAGGAGATAAACGGAAGACCAAGGGGAATGCCATGATGAGAACAGATGAACATTGTCACAAAACCGATGCAGAAATCAAAGAAGAGGCAAGACGCTGAGAGGAATGGAAGCACAGTCAGCCTCTACTAAGACGCTACACGTCCCATGTACACGCCTCACTTCGGTAGGTGATCGTACCTTCCCAGTTAATTACTGCCGCAAAGCGCAAAGACCTGGAATAGTCTATTATACAAAACTTGTCATCACTCGATACGTTCAAGAAGCACCTGAAGACATGGTTTTTCCTGACCAGTTACATGTCTCATGTTAATAACTAACAATGTAATGTGTTCATGCAGTCCGCTATTGGATAATTTACCACATAAATCTTAACTTTTAATAATAATAATGATGATAATGGAGCCATGAACTTGTGTCTCAGGACAGATAACATGATGACGACGATGATGATGATGAGCATCAAATGAGAGTTTCTCTTGATTATTTATAAATTTACTTTGCTAAATGGTTTGAATTCTGCTATTTTGAACTAAACAGCAAAGTCCACTTTATCCACTGAACAGTTTAAGCACATAAGAATAGCTTTTCCTCCATAGTCGGTCTTACTCTTTCACTCTGACTGATCTCTGGAATGACCTGGTCTTTTTGCGGATGGATTTGAAGTACCATCGATTGATACCCTTAGGTATTAGAACTGATGCTATAAAAGTGCATAATTATTATTAATTATTATTATAATTGTTATTATTATTATATTATAAGAATAAGCAGCTACTACTGTACTACTTTCCAAAGCGCTACATAAATTTACGAGACTTTACTTACTTACTTACTCCAAATGCTGGCAGCTGAACTGCCATCATGGATCTCCCTCTCTCTCTCTCTCCTAAGCCAGTCAAACTGAGCCGCTTACTCTGAAAGCACGAACATTTCCTGAAGACAGAAACTGGTCGCGGAGCGTGTGACGAACTACGACGTCAAACTTCTGGAAGACGACATTGCGTCGGAGCGACAGCAAACGACCGACCGACTCTGGATCCGTTCTGTTCGGCAAACTATCCAACTGCCTCTGGATCTCTCTCATGGAAGCGGCTAAGACCAGAAGAAGACTGCTTATGTCAGGTGATCTTGTGAGACAACATTAAAAAGACAAAAAGCAGGGTAAAAATGAGAACAAATGTAGCCAGTGGCATAGCCAAGGGGGGCTTGGAGGTTAAAACCCCTCGTGAGGCGTCGACGAAAATTTTTTAAAAATGTGTTTCCATGCATTTTTTATTTTTGGACTCGCATTTGGACTGAATTTTTGAGGGTCAAAAATCCCCTTTTAGGGGCTGCTGACCCAATTTTTAAAGTACCATAGGCGTGATGACCTTATTTTTGCTTGTCAGCATCTGGAAGGAAAATTTTTAGAAGGAAAGACATAGGATAGATACATAGGATGACCTTATTTTTTTCCTTGTCAAGATTTTTCTAAAGTTGGTTACGGTCAAAAGTGAAAACCAAACCCCCCCTTCCGGAAATCGTGGCTACGCCACTGAATGTAGCAGTTCACAAAATATCACACTGACCAATAGCATCAGTTCCTCCCCAATCGGCAGACATTCCACCTGAACCATTGACTGGCGGAAAATGCCAGGTGCCTCCGAGCCGCGCGTGAGCAAAGAGGTACTGAAGAATGTCGTGAAGAGCCCCGACAATGAGCAAGAGGTGACTCAGTGCCTGATTACAGTCCCTGTCGCTCAGATGTCGAAACATGACAAGAACTTCAAGCGGATGCGGCAGAAACCAGATGTTGATGACAGATTTTCCATCTTCAGACATGACAAATCGAGAACGTGTTCTGGATGCTCTGCATAGACAAGCAAAAGAAACTCGGAACTCAAAAGATAAGAGTCTCATTTCCAAAACAAAAGCATTAAAAAATTGATCAGCCTCAGTGAATAGCAAGACACTACAAGAATCCAACTTTTCAAAAAGTAAAATGGCACTAAATACATCAACACTAAATTCCAACGTTAAAACTCTGAAAATATGAAAGCAATATTTGTCCTTATTCAAACATAAAAATAAAATAAAAAATATGCAGAAAGTGAAACTAACGGTTGCAAATTTCCAGAATCTATGCATAACGTTAAATCAACAAGGAAATAAAAACAAGAAATAACAGACAAAAACTTTCCACATAACAAATTAAACAGTTAATAACAAAACAAACAAATAAAATGCAACACTGTAGCGTGGAATGCACTAAACACCTAATACTCACTTCAACAGACTGTGAACCGTGAAATGCTAGTAATCAGACACAGAGACAATCAAACTAATAATTTCAATGATTATTAATAAACAATTTCTTCTTAAATCATCCAGTGAAATAACAGTCAATTACAGCAACTCAAATGGTGACAGTCGTACAGTGTCTACAGAATCTACACATGTATAGCAGGCTGTGAATAACGACCAAAATTCACAGCTAAATCTAAGAAAAGGGGTCTAACATTTGACTTGATTTTCATAAATGAATCAACTTAAAGTACAAAATTAATATTTTTAGCAAAATCAAAGCAAAATGCTAATATTTAATCATTAATAATAAAATATATTATTAGTGATAAATATTAGTATTATTCACTAAGGGGTCGTCCATAAATGACATAACACGATTTTGGCACTTTTTTGACCCCCCCCCCTTATGTAACATGACGTAAGGGCTGTCCATTAATTACGTCAACAATTTAGAGGAGGAAGGGGGTTTGAAAAGTTTGACAGTTGTTGACAGGGGAGGGGGTCAAGAGAAGTTGATGTCAACAATTTCACTTTTTACAAATAATCAAATAATAGGAAATTTCACTGAATACTACTTATTACAATGGAAAAAGCATGGCAAAAAGGTCATCACCACCACATTTTGACACTCAATGAGCAAAAAAAGGGAAAAAATAGTCATCACAGCAAAAAATAATAACCTTGTTATTGAGACCTGTCATTGATCTTTGGGAGGGTCAAAAGTTTTTGATGTAATTATGGAGGGGTAAGTAAAAGTTGACAGTTGTTGACAAGGGGGAGGGGTCAAAAATTGCCCAAAAATTGTTGACGTAATTAATGGACAGCCCCTAACAAAAAGTCAGACCCCCTAAAGTATGAAGTAACAACGGGCTGAACCCCCATTTTCGTCTTCCGAAAAGTCTTGAGAAGCAGAAAAAAGGTCATCCATCCTTCTATTTTTTCCCTCTCCCAACATACTGACAAGCAAAAAAAGTCATCCTTGTATTTTTCCCTCTCCAAATACCTGACAAGCAAAAAAGAAAAAAGGCCGTCCCTTAAAAATTCTGTGTTGCGGTCATCCTTGTCCGGACCCCTCCCCTTTTTATACTAGAAAGAGGCTCGCTGCTCGCGCTCGCTTAAGCTCTCTAATCCAAATACCCCAATGACAAGCAACAACATTTCAAAGGCCATCACTCTAAAAATTCTGTGGCCTTGCGTTAAAATCACGCAACTGTGGCCATTTGTGAACCCCCTTTTTTTGTGTCACACTACCTGAGGCTGCGAACAAACCAATCCCCAGCCGACCCCTCCCTACGAACAATTGTTACCAATAGGCAACATTATGTCATTTCTGGATGAGCCCTAAACCGTCTAATATAATATATCATTAGTGAATAAATATTAGCATTATTATCCAAATGCTAATATTCATTCACTAATAATATAATATATTATTAGTGAATGAATATTAGCATTATATTATTTAAAATCAATATTTTACTGTTAATATATTAAATTCAAGGTCAATGCACATTTAAATCAGAAATATTTATATTAATTAAACCAATTTTCTCAAAATCCAAGAAATAAATCGTCCTCACTTAGTGTCTGTTTCCAGAAGCATCGTTATGTCGGCCAAAGACTTTCTTTCGTTTGGTTCTCCAAACAGAAAATATTTATCCCTGAATCAAAACCAAAACAACTACTTAGAAGTGTCTAAGGGGCCATCCATAAATGACGTCATGCACTTAGGAGGGGGTTCAAACATTTGTGACGATGTGTGACAACGTCAGAGAAATATCCAGAAATGTCCAGAAGTGTCCAGAAATGTGACATCCATAATACTAAATATTTTTATTAATACCGTAATGCTATGTTAACTCAAAATTGAACGCATTTTACACTTATAATTATTATACACTTCATTTTTAAAAAAGAATTTGAAAAAGTTTCTGAATATTGTTTCAACTATAATAATTATAATCAATATTTTCAAATGAAACGCTAATTTTGACATTGGAAAGACAACAAGAGGGGTGTCAACACGTTGTGACGTCATATTTGAGGGGATCTGACTTTTGTGATGACATGTGATGAAGGGGGGTAAAAAACTGCCAAAATCGCGTGATGTCATTTATGTATGTTTTAGGAAATTGCAAATCCCTAAAACAATTTTCAAACAACAATACTACATTCTTTTTGAGAAATTGACAAATTTAACATCTCTTAAAACATCGCCTTTATTTGACTGAAAACAAACAACAATAATCTCTATATATCTGTAATGCATTGCAACTATAATGCAATTGACAAGTTATATAGCACTTTTATATAGAATGCTCAACAGTACCTGACTTCAGGGCATTTCTCAATGAGCTTAACAATTCCGTTGTATCTTGCAATGATCTGAGTTCTTAACGAATACTGCAACGTCCGTTCATTAAAGTCTTCACAAAACTGAAGAATGAGTTTCCTGAATACACCAAAATAAAGTAATGAAGAGTCACTGATTATAATCCAAATTTGGAATAAAAAGCAATAATAAAATAACATAATTGTATTCAAAAGCTAAAGTCACAAAATGTTTTTAAACAGGATGCAAATGCACAGAAATCAGAAGCAAATCTGGTAGATTTGAAAGAAAAAACAAAATCAAGCTTTGTTTCTATAGAAGCTTCTCATAAGCCGTGAATTTGTCTCATTTAGACAGACAGACAGAATCACACAATCTGTAAAAAATAAGGTTGTCAGTGATTAATAATTTTTCTGACAATTAATCTTACAATAATTAACAATTAATTAATAGGCAAAAACAACTAAAATGACAACAAAATGACAATGCATTTAATCCACAGATTAAGTAATTTTGAATATATAATTTTTTAATGCCAGAAAATCAGAATCACTTTTATCATCCATTTTGCTCACTCAAAATTTGCAGCACAAAAATAATACCAAATAACAACTTCTGGTGCAACTAACTGTCGATATTGCTTCATTAATTAAGTAAAGAAGTTAGTTGAAGCTTATTCTTCATGAAATAAATTATTGCTAAGAATTCTTAGTGATTAATCAGAAGATTAAATGTTAACATTGGCAGCCCTAGTAAAAAGTGAAACAGTTAGTGACAGTGAAGTTGCACAGAATTTTTATGACAGACCTCTTTAGTTTTTCCATTTCAATTGGGTTCTGTAATGCAGTGCTGCTGCTGACCGAATTCCTTCTGATGTATTCGTTTAGCATAGAGTCTCGGAATGGAACCTAACAAGACAGATGCTTGAGTCATTCAATCAACACTAAATGTCAGATGAACATAGCAGTAGCGTCATTTCACACTTTCTTGGGAGGAGCAAGATAATTTTTTGGCAAATGTTGGGCAGTTTGGGGGCCAATTTTGGCAAATTTGTAAATTTTAGACATTTTTGGCAAATTTTAGGCAATTTTTGGCGATTTTTTTGCACATTTCACATTTATTTATTTATTTAATACATTATACATTATTTATTCATTTCCTCTTCCCCAAATGACGCCACTGGAACATAGGAATAAATAGGCTGCAAAAATACCAAATACAGAACTCAGGAAAATGCTAAACATCAAAGATGACCTTATGCAAAAGATAATGAAAAGACAAGCAACCCTCTTTGGGCACACATGCTGGATGCCAGATGATCGAATAATAAAGAACCTACTATTTGGAACAATGGAAGGAACAGGAAAGAAAGGAAGACCAAACAGAGAATGGCTGGATGACATCCATGACTGGACAGCCAACAAGCAGCCCACAGGACAACACAGGACAGACAGTTATGGAGGAGTCATAACACTAAAGGCATTGGACACCTACGGGTAATGTACCCAAGAATCCTGATGATGATGACGATGATGATGATGATGATGATGAACATGATGATGATGATGATGATGATGATGATGATGATGATGCCAGAAATTATGGAACATCACTTTTTGAATTGAACTTCATGACAAGACGTCATTCATCTACCAGCTCAATCGACTTGGAGAGACAAGAACATCAGGCGTCAGAGATGTCTTCTTCATCATCTCTTGAGATCAAACACAGTTTCCCGCAAAACATTCGGTACAATCAAGTCAGAAATTATGGCATTTATGTGAAAACAAAAACCTTTTCGAACCCTAACCCTAATTGAAAACTGTATAAATCAAAAATGAATTAATTATCAGGTCGACACCGTGAGACGTCATTCATCTGTCCACCGACAGCTGACAATCGACTTGGAGAGACAGGAACATCAGGCGCCAGAGTTGTTGATGTCAAGCCATTGCTATTCCTCATCTCTTGCTCATTTGGTGATCTAAACACAGTAGACTTTTGTTATAATGGACATGGTTATAAGGTATCCTCAGTTAAAACGTACCGAAATATACGGTCCCACGTGACGCGCTACCGTATTGAATGATATTATAAATAATGTACTTCAGATATAACATATTCAATTTTACTGACCCTCTAAGTATGTTATAACAAAGTTCTACTGTCTTTAAATTAAATGAACCCTTCCCAAAGATCACTGTGAAAAATTGCCTCATTACCATTGACATCACCACAGGCCCGTAGGAAGTGGAGGTGCAGAGGTGTAGGTGCACCCCTGAAAAAAATTAAGGGGTGCAGTGCATCCCCCTGGAAAATGAGGCTGTTTTTTTGCTTATCAATATTTTTGAAGACATGATAAAGGAAGGGTGATGACCATTTTTGCTTGTCAGGTTTTCTTCTGGTAAATGATGACTTTTTAGTTATGCCCCTGAAAAAATGCATTCTCTGCTAAAAATTCATTCAGACGGGCCTGCATCGCCACTGCCTAAGCTGTTGCCAAGAATATCCTTATCACATCTTCATCACATCCTTAATCACCATCATGTGCCCACAAAATATTGCAAGACCACTACTGGGAAACGTGCTCTTTCTGTTGCTGGACCCAGACTTTGGAATTCCCTGCCGGCTCAGGTCCGTCAGACTGAATGTCTTACTACCTTCAAGTCTAAACTTAAAACACATCTATTCCTGGTTGCATATCCTCCTTAGATGGAACCCAGAAGTACGGACTGACCTCTGGATTACAACCTCGATTCACCACGGACAAGATCATGACTATGATTAATTATTTACTGAAGCGACCATCGAATGGTGCTGATGTACTAATACAATGGCGCTAAAGACGCACAGCACTGCTAATGCTGATGCACTAATATAATGGCGCTTCCATCTTCATCGGATTTGCCGATTTTGGCGACGAACTATTCACTCGGAAGACAGCTTCTTGGATTTCACCGTCGGATGTTACCGTGCGGAGAACTCTCGCTACCAATTCGCGGCACCCTAACATCATCTTCCGCTCCTCGTTGACCTGTCAATGTGGCTACAATTTTCTTGCGAAGGACTGCTTCTAAAGAACTTAGCACCGGATTTTTACACGGCAGCGAGTCCTTTCTATCATCCGAGCGGATTTTAACATCGCCACCTTCGGACCTTCATTGGCATGTCAGCGTTGTTAAAGCACTTTTGATTTTGGTATTTTACTATGCTACAGCGCTATAGAAATTGTCCTGGAATAATAATAAAGTTATACCTGTTGCCAAAAGTCGCTGTCTTGTTCGTCTGGAGAAAAACGTCGGCCAACTGAACAGCACAGATGAGGCTGTTCTTGTGGACGACCTGAGCAGAGACAATCGTACGCAGACTTTCAATCGATTTGTCACGTAACATCTGAATGACACAAACATTGCATTATCAACAAAAATCCAATCAGTAAGAAAAATACTCAGATAACAATCACTTCATAGAAATAATGGCTATTATTATTATTATGATTTTTATTATTATTATTATTATTATTATGATTTTGACTTACCTATTTTAGGGCTGCGGATATTAATGATTAATTAATCAATTAATCGTTAAAATTTTTAATCAATTAAATTTTCTTTAATCAATTAATTTTTTGATTAAATTTTTTAATATTTTGTAACTTATTTACTTGATTATCTACTCAGCTTACTAGGCCTATATTTCTATTTTGTTCAGACAACTATGGCAAGTAATGAAAGCAATGCTGCAGTTAAGCATTTAAGGGGAGAAAAGAGCAAGCTGTTCTGTTTTGTTCTTAAGCTAACTGAAGACGGTGAAGTAGACAATATGCAGAGTTGCAATGCCAGGAGATCAGCTAAAAGCTATATATAATTATTTTAATAGAAATTAATTGATTAATCGATTAAAAACTTTTCCAATTAATTGAACAAGAAAATTTTAATTGTTACCAGTCCTGCTTATTTTATTTAGATTTTTTATTATATACCTACTTAATAACCAGTGATTTATTTGATTCTGTTATTATTTATGATTTATTTATTAATTAATTGTTCATTTCTTTATTATTTGTGATTATTTATTTTATTTTGTATTTATTTAATTTAAAATTATGCAAATGAATTTCATCCAAATGACCATGACAGCAAGAGACAGACAGAAGTGGAAAGAACTCATTCAGACCAATCGTCCAACCCAATAAGGAACGACAGAAGGAAAGAAAGAAAGAAGAAGAAAATCATTATGATTATTGTGATTATTATTGCATTTCAATTGATTTGTTGTTGTCATCAGTTTCACCTGAAGAACTCCATCGGCCCCTTGAAAGCTGAACCGCCCAACATGAACCTCATCTAGCTCATTAATCGCAAGATGAAGAAAGTTTGGACTATACCTATAGCCACAGAAACAAATCATAAAAACGACAATAAAATCAATCATTTTCAACATAATTTCTAAACAATCATCATTTAAAATCCTAGCTTTCATCATCATTATCATCATTGTAACTGTTATCATCACATTCAACCGTATTTTTAACATGGTTCTAAGCAAAAATTCACTCAATCTTCATCAAATGCACCTTCAACTTCTTTCTACAAGAAATACTTAAAATGACAAATATGCAAAAACTTATCACAGCTTCATTACCATTAACCCCTTTAACCGTGTATTTAACTGTAACTCAGTGTAAAATGGACGGATATATCTGGGGTTCCCAGTAAAGGGGTTAACAGATTGTCATTGAAGCCAGTAGCGGTTCCAGGAATTCTTGGTAGGGGATGAAAAAATTTATAGGAAAGTTGGTGGGGAATGCAAAGTTAAAAAAAGAATGAGAAAAAGAGGTAATTCTCAATGTTTTTCCTCACTAAATATTAATAAACCTTGCCAGAAAAGGCTGACAAGCAAAAAAAGTATCTTTCAGTAGAATTTTTAGTTGACAAGCAAAAAAACTCCAGTGGGGGATGCATCCCCAGTCATCAACATGGTGGAACCACCACTGATTGGGGCCAATCCAATCAATAATATATGGTATGAAGATTAGTGGCGGTTCCAGGATTTATTGGTGGAGGGAATGAAATGAATTCATAGAAAGTTGGTGGGAGGGGATGAAAATAGAAGGAAAAAAGTCAATAAACTTTGCAGAAAAAGGCTGAAAAAAGGAATTTATCCCTAATTTGGCTATACTGTTACGTAAAAAAAAGTTTGACAAGCAAAAAAGGTCATTTGCAGTTAGTTTTACTACACTTTTACCCAAAAATAGACCACAATGTGTTTCGCAAAGCAAAAAAAGTACCGGTAAGTCCGGAAGTCCGTTGGGGGGATGTATTCCCAATCATCCCCCCATGTGGAACCGCCACTGATGCAGATCTAAAAGAAAACGTTAGAATTAAGGATTAATTAAACTGCCTGAAGTAGCTTCATACCTGTCCAACCTTGAATCATCTTTCACTGCTGTAATGAACGTAGGTGATGGTTTGGCAACCATGTCTCTCATCTGAGCGATTTCAAATTGAACATATCGCAGATACAAATGACAATCCTCAACTTCAAACTCAAGCTGCAGCTTCTTATAAATCTAATTTTTAACAATAAAACAATTTTAATTGAAATTTATTGAAATTTACACAATTCTATAATATAATATAATATAATATAATATCTTTCTCTTCTTCTTCTTCTTTCTTTCCTTCCATCTTTCCCTATTGGGTTGGACGATGGGTCTGAATGAGTTCCTTCCACTTCTGTCTGTCTCTTGCTGCTCTAGTCATTTGGATGAAGTTCATTTGCATTTCTTCTGCATCCTCTTTTAAGTTTTCTATCCATGTTTTTCTTGGTCTTCCTTTTCTCCTTTTCCCTTCAACATAGTTGTATAGTGCTTTCTTTGGTAGTCTTTCTTCCTTCATTCTTTCAACATGACCAAACCATTTCAGTCTTCGTTTCTGTATTGATTCGAATCGTTTCTTTTGCTCTGTCTTTTCTCTGATCGTTTCATTTCTTATTCTTTGTCTTCTGCTGACTCCTGCTATTCCTCTTAACCAGTTCATTTCTGCAGTCATTAATCTTCTTTCGTCTTTCTTCTTTATGGTCCAGCATTCTGATCCATATAATAGTATTGGTTTGATCAGTGTATTATATAGCTTTAGTTTTGTTTTCAGTGATATTTGTTTGTCTTTCCATATCTTCTGAAGTTTTCCAAATGCTGCACTTGCTAGGCCAATTCTCCTTATTATGTTTTTTTTCACTTAGGCCATCTTCTGTCAGTACTGATCCTAGGTATACGAATTTTGGTACTTGTTCTATTATTTCCTCCTTTAGTTTTAGATTAACTTTCCCCTTCTTGTTCCCCGTGACCATTGCTTTAGTTTTCTGTATATTTATTTTTAGCCCCACTTCTTCTCCGGCCTTGCTTATTTCATTAGTTAATATTTGTAGGTGATCTGCTTTTGTTGTTATCACATCTATGTCATCTGCAAACCTTAAATTATTTATTGTGTGTCCATATACTTTACTCCAGCATCTTCTTCTTTTGTGTTTTGTATTGCTTTTTGCATTACCACATCTAGTATTATATTAAATAGCAGTGGAGATAAGCCACATCCTTGTCTCGTTCCAATTGTTATCTCAAACCATTCTGTTAGTTCCCCATTAATTTTCACTCTGCTCATTGTTTTACTGTATAAGTTTTTTATGAGATTCACTAGCTTCTCTGGAATACCATAGTGCTTCAGTGCTTGCCATAGATCTTCATGCTGTATGCTGTCAAATGCTTGTTTGAAGTCAATGAAATTGTGGTATATTTTCTTATTTGTTTCGCAATATTTTTCTACTATCCTTCTGATCGTATGTATTTGAGCAATTGTACTCCTTCCCATTCTGAAGCCTGCTTGTTCCTCTGTCAATATTTCTTCTGAGTAGTGTTTGAGTCTTTGTTGTAGCACATTTGTATATATTTTCCTGGTATACTGAGTAAGCTTATTCCTCTATAATTATTGCAGTTTGTTTTATCCTCTTTTTATGTATTGGTACTATTATGGCTTTTCCCCATTCCTCTGGTGATTTTTCTTCTTTAATATAATATAATATAATATAATATAATATAATATAATATAATATAATATAATATAATATAATATAATATAATACAATACAATACAATACAATACAATACAATACAATACAATACAATACAATACAATACAATACAATACAATACAATATATAATATAATATAATATAATATAATGTAATATAATATAATATAATAATAATATAGTATTGGTTCAAAACAACTGAAAATGCACTTATTTAATATCTCATTGTTGTAAAATGCTTTTGACTTTGACCTTGTTAGTTTTGCTTACGGCACTCTAGAAATTGTCCTGTATAATAATTAATAATAATAATAATAATAATAATAATAATAATAATAATAATAATAATAATAATAATAATAATAATAATATAGTATAATATAATATAACATAACATTACATAACATAATATAATATAATAATTTGAATTTCACCTCTGAAATCTGTTAATTTGCTCAATCCACAAAATTTCTTAAAGATATCGACATAACAAGAAAACCAACCTTAGAAAGTATCTCACTTTGCCATGCATCGTCAATCAACCGAGATCGAAGAGTGACCAGCTCCAAGATGTTGCCAAGGCAACCAAGAACTATGAGCTGGCGGTCGTGGTGCGATTTCTTTATCGACTGCTGTTCAGCATTCGTCACCAGAGTCAGAACGGCATCACAGACAAGCAATGGGTCCTCAATGAACGCTCCATGGAACAACTGCACAACAGAATAAAAAACCACACTCAAACACACAATAATAATAATAATCATCAATCAATGAAAAACTTCCATAGAGTGATTAGGTAAAGGCAGGTCCCGTACTCGAGTCTGAGCATTGGGTTCTGGTGCTTATCTTCGGTTTTGGCAATCAGAGACATAGGTCGTATAAACCATTAATCTGGGGTAGGTTGCCAGAGTTGCTAGAGTGATTAACTACAGTCAAACTTCATTAAAATGGATTTCAGAGGAAAGCATCTGTGTCGACAAATAATAATAATAATAATAATAATAATAATAATAATAATAATAATAATATTATTATTATTATTATTATTATTATTATTATTATTATTATTAACTGACAATGTTCTTACCAGTCATTTGTGACCGCCAAGTATGCCTAGTCTAGTAAGCTGCAGGCAGTGATCTTTGCATAATAATAATAAATATAATAATAATAACAAAAATAATAACGTTAGTTGACGTTATTTCAAGTACCGGGTAGTTAATAATAATAATAATAATAATAATAATAATAATATTAATAATGATAATAATAATAATAGCAGGGCTTAGAGTGGTTCAGTTGGGTCTACCCTGTGTGAGAACCATAATAATAATAATAATAATAATAATAATAATAATAATAATAATAATAATAATAATAATAATAATAATAATAATAATAATAATAATAATAATATAATAATAATAATAATAATAATAATTAGTGCTGCCCAATGATTAATTTATTTAATCACGATTAATCGTGCGATTAATATTATTAATCGTGATTAATCGCATTTCTTTAGCAACGCTATTCTGGTCCCAAAGTATTAATTAAATTGAAATAAACAATGCACCATTTGCAGAACAGACTTTCAGAATTTCAACTATTAGGCCTGTAAACATTTATGTGACCACGCACATGCATATAGCACATGCATCATCCATTTCAGTCAACTTTAAACAAAAACTCGTGACGTTATCACTTTCAAGCTCAGATTTTACAAGTTTCTTTAGAGAAATATGAGACGATTAATTATGATGTGATTAATTTTTTATTGCGATTAAAAAAAAATTAATCACGATTAACAGATTAACGCATTAATCGCATGTTAATCGCAATTAAAGGACATCACTAATAATAATAATAATAATAATAATAATAATAATAATAATAATAATAATAATAATAATAATAATGAGAATGCAAAATATGCTTATTTCAAATTTTTTTTCAATCTATTTCCTTATCTCTCTGGCAGAAAGTTATTGGTGCATACCTCTTTCTGAACCTGTTGCGAATATGAAGAACCAATGGTAGGCATGTGTTCCAGGTCATTCAGTGCACATTCCAGCATCTTCTTCTCCATCGTCACCATCTCCGTAACTGTCTTTGGCTGATGGAAATTGAACAGATCCTAGAAAAGAGTCAACAAATAAGTCTACACTGTGGAGAGGAGAATTCCCTGTTAAGACATTAACGAATGGCATTTAATTTTGTTTGTGGTACCATTAGCGTTGCCACGGGGGGAGGCAAATGGGGCAACTGCCCCTCCCAACCTGCCCAAGACCACCTACCAGATTCGCGCAAATCCGGTGAGAAAGTTTTTTGTGTAGGGATGAGGGATGGATAAGGAATCTGACACGCCAGCCCCCTTTTGCCCCCCAACCATAAATTCCTGGTGAAGCCAAGGTGTGGTACCATTGTTGGACTTATAAGACAATAATGTTAATGACTTTGTTGTTGTTTAATATCTAATGTATGATTATTTTACTCAAATGCATTATAATTACCATGGGGTCAGAAGTGATCCCACACCCATACTTGTATAGTACTTTTACGACCGTCGAAGGGTTAACATAGCCACTAAATGTCTAGTTACAAAATGCTCCGAATAATAAGAAATGTCAAGCATTCAAATCTTGGCTCCAATCTCATTATGGGCCTTTGTATAATTACGTAATGCTGGAGGGTGGGTGGATGGGATGCTTGAAAACGTTACATGGGTGGGTGAGCTTAACGTTATGTAATGCTTTTAAAACCGATTTACCAACAGTAAAGAACTACAGCTAGAGATTTTTGTTTGAAAATTAAAATTTTGATTATTTTACTTGATTATTTAATTATTTCTTTGATTCCTTAATATTATTAATTCCTTAATATTATTAATATGATTCCATTATTAAATATGTTTGGAAATAAACTAAAAACATAATAAATGTAATTGCACTTTAAACTAGAAAAAATTAAGTAATTTGTAAAAATATTTGTTACCTACAGCTGAGGTTGGTCTATTGAAACGTTGCTAATCATTACAGGGTGTGTTGATGGGTCAAAAAGGCCATGTCCATCATTATGTAATTATGCAATGACCTCTTTCGCATGACAACCAACGAGAGCCTGAAGCTCAAGTCTACCAATCAGTCTTAAGCAATGAAAATCGCCTGACATTGTCAAAACAGCAGCAATTTCCAGAGATGTAGTACCTGGTACTTGTACTTGTACTCGAGTTGTACTCGAGTACAAATTTTTAGTACTTGTACTTGTACTTGTACTCGGAGGCCAGGTACTTGTACTTGTACTTGTACTCGGAGTTTTAGGAATGCAAGTACTTGTACTTGTACTTGTACTCGGAGGCCAGGTACTTGTACTTGTACTTGTACTTGAAGCATTGTGTACTTGCTACATCTTTGGCTACATGTACTTCAATGGTACCAGTAATGCTGCTCCTTTAGGCTAATGACAAGCACATCCTCACAGATGGCCAAGTACCTGGAACTCAACGATATTTATGATGAAGCCACTAACACCATCGTATTTTGGAACAGTGAAGTTAATAGAAAGGAGTTCAACAGGCTGTATAATGCAGCCATTAATTAGAGACCTTAGTGTGCCTGCTTCTGGCGCACCAATTAAACGCGTATTTAGCCAAGCTGGCTTGATCGCGAGACCGCATAGGGTTAATATGACCGATGCAAGACTATCATCTCTTTTTAGTGTAACTGTGATGATATTTAGATGCTAATAGTGTCAATTTTATTCGTGGCCGGACAAACTGTCCTCGGACAAAATGTCATGTAGAAAATGTCATGGGGACAAAATGTCAGCGAAAAAAATGTCAATGTCAAAAATGTTGTACTAGTACTTGGAGGCCAGGTACTTGTACTTGTACTCGGAGGCCAGGTACTTGTACTTGTACTCGTACTCGGAGGCCAGGTACTTGTACTTGTACTTGTACTCGGAGGCCAGGTACTTGTACTTGTACTTGTACTCGGAGTTTTTGGAATGCAAGTACTTGTACTTGTACTTGTACTCGGAGGCCAGGTACTTGTACTTGTACTTGTACTTGAAGCATTGTGTACTTGCTACATCTCTGGCAATTTCTATTAAGCAGCGTATTTAGATCTCAATTTTTACCCAGAATGCTCTTTTTAGAGCCGGAGGCAACTGGCTGGCAATGGCCAAAGACGGGTGAAACTCAAGAAAATAGACGTCCTTCAGGACAGACCTTAAAATTAAAAGCATTCCAACACACAGGATTTAGTTATGCAATAAGGCAAATCAGCTAAATTTTTAAAAATCAAAGCGGTTAAAATAAATAACTGCAAAGTACCTAAATGCACCACTCTGCTTTGTATAATAATAATAATAATAATAATAATAATAATAATAATAATAATAATAATAATAATAATAATAATAATAATAATAATGAACTGATTAGGGTGGTATTATTATTATTATTATTATTATTATTATTATTATTATTATTATTATTATTATTAAACTGACAATTTCTTGTGTGCCATAGTGCCAAATTTCAGGAGCAAGAGCACATTACAGAGTCCAGCAATAAAAAAAATCATACAAGTACTGCTAGGACACCTAACAACTGAAAATACAATAAATCTTACATGGCATAAATCATTGTTCTAGATAACTGAGACCAAACTGTGCAATTTCAGCGTTTGTTCAATTACTTCCAATACATTGTCTGTTAAAAATCTCAAACATGATGAACTCCAACCAACCGGCTGCTATTTACTGAGATGAGTTGTTTCTTGACGAGCTCGTGTGGCATCCCGGCGATGTGCTCGCCACGAACAACTCGCAGAAGGCGCTCGCGCTGCTCATCAATCTGACAATGTTTCAACACAGATTACACTAACAAGTCTAGAAAATTAAAGTGCAATGCAGGAACATCCAAAATTAATACATTGCACTGCAAATCATTTTAATTAAATTAAAAATTTGGCCGAATACACATTGCACGAAACCGAACCTGAATGTCCAATGTCGTTTTCAGCAGTTTCATTTCCAGATGCAGACAGATGCATTCAAGATGATACAATTTTACAAAGTAGTCTGACTCAAAGTCAAAGCGCGGCCGACGGTGGATGACATCGGTGATGCACTGTGCCAAGCGACGCTTCTCGTCTCGATCGTAGACGTGGCAATACGCTTCCATGAAGCAATCCAACAACTGTAATGGATCAACCCTCAAAATACAATGATGCAATGCAATAAATACAAAAAAATGCAGACTGGTAAAAGTAAATAAGATTAACTTCAAATGATCAAATCTGCAAAAGCGAAATTATGAAGCAGCAAAATACCTCCTTCTTAGCCTCTTGAAATGCCGTTTCGTTTGTCCAAAGGTCGAGCAATATTCCAAAGCGGTCAACGTGCTGATGAGCATAACCACCAATTGAAAATGAATCTCCTGCAGATAAATCATTCTGAAAAATACACATAAGTAAGTAAGTGAGTAAGTAAAATCTCGTTAATTTCTATAGCACTTTCAAAAGAAGCACCGAAGTAGCTCCTTATTCCTAGGCGCTTAATCTCAAAACGAAGTAGCTATAGCCAAAGGTGGGGTCATTCATGCCGGGTCATTTAATCAAAAGGGCCAGTGGGACAACAATCTTACACTAAATAAAACTGCTCAAGCACACTGTATATAGCAAAACCAACAGACTACATCCAGCACATTGCCAATGTGGCGCCACAGGATTTACCAGATTACAACAATAATATTAAGGGGTGGGAAGTTAGCAGAGTGGTAGCAACATTGGCTGGGAGATCAGAAGGTCGCAGGTTCAATACCCAAAGGAGCCATAAGATGGACTCAGCCTTCACTTGCTAGAGGGTTGTGGCAAAGTGAGTAGCAGGGGCAATATATGCACAAGTCAAACAGGCACGCTATGTGGCACACTGGCCCCATATTTGTGGTATTACATAATAATAATAATTATGCACTTCTATAGCACCAGTTCTAAAACCTAAGTCGATGGTACTTTAAATCCACCCGCAAAAGACCAGGTCATTCCAGAGATCAGTCAGAGGAAAAGAGTAAGACCGACTATGGAGGAAAAGCTAATTGAAAGAGATGTGTTTTAAGTCTGGATCTGAAAATACTCAATGAATTGGAAGATCTGACAACCAGAGGGAGAGAGTTCCAGATTTTTTGCCCAGAAATAGAAAAAGCTCTCTTACCAATTTCAGTGTTTGTTCTAGGTACATTTAGCAATGAATCAGCAAACCTTGTCGAATGATGACGTTTCGGGTGATTCAGCATAGATTTTAAATATTGAGGTTGGTAAGATTGCAGTGTTTTAAAAATTACATGCCTGGCCGAGGGCCTTAGAAACAGAGATCAGTGCCGCCCTATGAGACTGGCCTTCGGGTAGGAGCATGGGAATGACTTTGACTTGAATAATGTTAAAATAATAACTGGATTTTAAGTGGCTTAGCAGGATTTCTCCTTTTTTGAAAGCCATTGTCACTCTATTCCAGCTTCGGTTTGACCACTGCAGCTATCTTTAAAAAAGCACACACAATTTGCAGCCAAAACAGCACATATATTAAATGTCAGTACATCATAATCTGTTTTACTATAATCTCTATGTATGAATGTCTGTATGAATGAATGCATGAATCACTACGTATGAATGCTGAATAAGTAAGTAAGTAACACAAATTTTCTATGCTTGATCTTCACCTGACAACAAGAGTTTGATCTCTTGACCTTTGAAGCAACTCTTTGATCTCGATCTTTCTCGAGAAAATAAGTGGCCACTAAGAGCAAGTCACTCTCCAAGGCTCTGGAATAATAAGAAGTCCCGGTCAATTCCACTTTGCATTAGAACAATTTCACTTGTCCAAGTTTGATCTCAAAATTAACCGAAATTAGTTTTAATGATCTTCCTTTTTTTGGACCACCTCAGATGTAAAATTTAGAAGACTATAAGGGGCCGTCCATAAAATACATCATGCTTGATGGAGAGGTCTAAGAAAGTGTGACAGTGTCAGTTTGTGACAGGGAGGGGTAAAGATCACCACGATGTCACACTTTCAGTACAAATAAAACCAGAAATATGAAGTGATATTGTACTTTCTCTTCTGATGGATGTATTCCATGGAAGATGTCACTGGTCCAAAGTAATTATATAATGCCAAGTACATGGGATTTTACAGTGGCATAGCCAAGGGGGGTTTTGAGGGTTAAAACCCCCTTTGGGCTCCGACAAAAATTTTTTTAATGTGTTTCCATGCATTTTTAATTTTCGGACCCAGTTTTGAGGGTCAAAACCCCCCTTGGGGCTGCTGACAAAAATTTTTTATGTGCCATAGGCGTGATGACCATTTTTTGCTTGTCAGAATCTGGAAGGAAAATTTTTAGAAGAAAAGACATAGGATAGATACATAGGATGACCTTTTTTGCTTGTCAAGATTTTTTGAAAGTTGGTTACGGTCAAAAGTCAAAACCAAAACCCCCCTTCCGGAATTCTGGCTACCCCACTGGGATTTTAAGTCTCAATTAATTTCATCTTCATTGCCGAAAGTTGAACATCTCTTTGTTTCACTGCTGAAAATTGAACGAGATACTCAAATTCATCAAATAGACAACCTGCGTGATAAAATTTATGGATGACACTTTAGGGGGTCTGAGATTTGTGACAGATTATGACATAGGGCCTGATAGGGGGTAAAAACTGTCAAAAATAGCATGACATGCTTTATGGACTGCCCCTAAGCTAGCAGCATGTAAACAAATATAGTAAAGAGCTACCTGAAGTCGTCAATTGCTGCATCGTAAATGATGTAAAGTCCTCGTTGATCTTGAACGTGTATTCTGCCTTCATCAGTCGAATAGAAGTCGTCGTGATTATCAATTTCACTGAATTGCATAAACTCCGTCTCACTCATTCTGTGTAGCAATGTGACAAAACTAACAGCATTACAAATTTTAATTCTAAACATTAAGCATAATTTGAAAATTAATCAATAATTTACAAAAACATCAAAACTAAAATTGCTCCAAATAAGTCCAACTGATTTTAATCACAGCCTTGATCTAATTGCATGTAGAATTTCAACAGTTAAACACTAATTAATTATATACCAGGCTGTTCTTTTTAGATAATTAATTTTACCTACCTGTAATCTGCAGGTGTGTTGTGGAGGTACTGATGTGATCCAATCCCAGCATTCACGTTGATCGTCTGCCTCTGATGATCTTGAGAACTTAAAGTAGATAATTCCAAATTCAACACCTAATCTATGCTATTAAATAAAACACTACAAAAGAAATTACTCAAAATCCTTATGCCAAAATCTGGCTTTAAAATTCTTCTCAAAGTATTAATATTCAAATTGCTGATTTGTTGACATGGCAAAAAATATGGCCACTGTTGGAAATTATTGGGAACCGAGCAAATTGTTTGGTAGAAATGTTCTTCACCTTGATTTCTTGTAATGATCGCCATCGCACGTCAGGCCCGAGTCATTGATCGTCAGCGTACGCTCAATGGATCGAAAGTAATTGAGAACACTCAGGCACTTTGAATTAAAAATGAAATTCTCAAATGCAAACTCATCATATCTAGATAATTTATCAAATCTAAAGCATTGCTTTAATACACACGAAATTCCCTCTGTACTAATTGGTACATTACAAGTTGGAGATTGACTAGAAGCATCAATATGAAAATCAGTGGTGTAGCCAAGGAGGGCTTTGGGGTTAAAACCCCTTGGCTGCCGCCGAAATTTGTTAAAATGTTTTTCCAAACATTTTTTTTTTTGGACGCAGTTTTGGGGGTCAAAACCCCATTGGCTGCCGACCCAAATAATTTGTAAGCGCTATAGAATTTAAAGATATAAGGTGACGACCTTTTTTGCTTGTCAGCACATCTGTAAAGGAAAAAAGTACAAGTGGAAAGATGAGTATGACCTTTTCTTTTGCTTGTCAAGATTTTTCTAAGTTTTGTAAACAAATGTCTACACAAGATCATGGGCATCTGGTGGCCAAACAAAATTAGCGGTGATGATCTTTTGAAGAAAACATTACAAGAGCCAGTGGATCTTCAGATAAAACAAAGAAAATGGAGGTGGATTGGACACACACTAAGGAAACCCCCGAACAATACCACAAGACACACGCTTTCATGGACCCAACAAGGAAAACAAAAAGAGAAAGACCAAAGAACACATGGATAAGAACAATAGACAATGAGCAAAAGACCAATGAACTAAACTGGAATGATATAGTCCTATTAGCCTATAAGATCGAACTGCATGAGTGATAAAGGCTGATGATGATGATGATGATGATGATGATGATGATGATGATGACCATTTGGTATACTGCAACAATTTTCAGGTTTTGCAAATGTATAGTTTCTTAAATATTGCAAATAATTTATAATTAAATGAATTCTTACAAGGAATAAAGTAGAAAGCTTTGAATGAACGCGATACCATTCATTCTCACATTTCCTATCTTTCAAGAACATGAAATCACTTATCACTAGGGAATGACTAGAAACCGGTTCTAGGACGAATGACCATAGAACGACTGACCACTGGACCATTGACCATAGGATGATTGACCACAGCAGACGATTGACCATAGGACCATTGACCAATGACCATAGAACGTTTTAATTCAAAAATTTTTAAAATAAAAAACACGTAATAGTCATAAGCAAAACACATCAAGTAAATCAATGCAAAACACACAAAGGACATAAGTGTAAAACACAGTTAGTAAATCAATGCATGCAGCATAAAGTCACAATCTCGTTAATGTGGTCAATCGTCTTATGGTCAATGGTCATATGGTCAATCACCCACTGTGGTCAATCGTCTTATGGTCAATTGCCCTATGGTCAATCTCCTGTGATTAGTCGTCCGCAGACCCTGGAAACCACTCCGGTCATTCATTTCGGCTGGATAGTGTGGCATTTGGCAAAATCCGGATTCACCAAATACTCATGTCATGAAACTACCGAATCTGAATATTATTGTTACATCTCATGTTTTAATGAAGAGCAACATAACTGAAGCGAACGCACGCACCCACATATTCAAGTCAACTAACACACCCACAATTTCCCAGCAAAATTTAAATATAACCAGAACTATGTCACACAAAGAATTAGTTGAGGCTGCATAAGGTAACTGAGTAGTGAGTTAAGTGACAACTGGTAACCGATAACTTTAGTAAGTAGTAAGTTAGGGACATTCTAATCCTGTGCAGCAATATTGGATCCGAATCCGGCAAATGTTGACCCAAAATATCCGGATCTGGCATTGGGTGGAAAATACCCATTTGGTCCTTTCCTACTTAGCACAGTTTACAATACAAAGACTTTTGACGTTCTTTTGAAGCATCTCCACCATTAACACTTCCTTTCAATAAAAGACATCTATGTTTACACTTCGTTGAAGATCTCGTATTCTCATGTGTCTAAGGATGAGAAACGATAGATACGCTCCCTGAAGACTGGTTGGGTCCCTGCTCTCCTGGTCACCTTCGTCAAGACCTGCACAATAATCACAAAAGTCACTTTAACTAGAGTTGTAAATTTATTATTATTACTATCATCATCATCATCATCATCATCATCATCATCATCATCATCATCATCATCATCATCATCATCATCATCATCATCATCATCATTATTATTAAAATGACAATTTCTTGTGTGCCATATTACCAAAATGTCAGGAGCAAGGGCACATTAGAGTCCAATAAAAATAAATAAAATAACAGTCATAAAAAATGAATGGAAAACAATCTAAGGCAGAAGAGAATAAGATTTTCTAAACAAATAAGTCTTTAGATTTTTCTTAAAGGATGTCAGAGAACAGGATGATTTCACAATTATCGGTAGATCGTTCCTTGTCTTTGGCCCTGACACTGCAAATGACCTGGAACCAAGTGATGCTTTACAGTGAGGTATCTTCATAAGACATTAATTTTTTAATCGTGGTTTTAACACACATGTTGTATCGTGTCAGACATGTGGAACTAAGGACTCGTAGTCTCATAATTTTCTTTTATTTAAATGTAAGAGTTTTCAAATTAAGCAAGATTTTTTAAAAAATCTGACTTAATATGCATTCTAGTTTGTTGACATTTGTTGGAATCAGAGAAGCCCGCTTCTTGCTAGCAATGTCGCCAGTCACAGAAAATAGTCGCTCACAGAACACTACTCAGTAACTGGCTGCTAAGTTAAGATTATGAATTAATAAAGGTAGCAAAGTTCACAAAACGAAAGCATTACTGTCAGTTTTATTTATAAATTAAATTTACTATGTCTGGATAGTCAATATAACTTATTTTAAAGTCAAGATTAGGAGTCGTGTGCAAGTCACAACTCACAAACCAAAGTTACAGTATTCAATCGTTGGACGATAACATAAATGCTCAAACGTCAATTGTCTAACGTTGTTAACTGTTTTACCAATGACAATTTTCAGCAGTGTTCATTCAACAGCAAAAACCAATGCTGCAATTTTAATTAATTGAAAATTTGATCATTCTATTATTGATCAATCAAAATTGAGTTAAAATTTTTATTGGTGTTAATTTTTTCATCAAAATTACTTCATTAACGCTTTGGTTAACGTGTTAATTTGGCAGCCCTTATTTCAACCACTTGAACTGCAGGCCTATCATGCAATTAAGGACAAAGCACCAACAGCTCAAAATTCAAAGAGTTAACTTAAGTAAAGGTAAAGGTAGCACCGCACTTGAACAAGCATAGGGTCCGGTGCTGATCTCTGGTTACTAGGCAAGCAGCTACGCAAGTGGCTTAAGCCATTAATCTAGAGTAGTGTGCTCTCAATGCCTGCTACCAATTTATCGACATCTAAGCGATGAATAGCTTGGTTGGCTGCCAGTGCCATGACTAGATCCCGGGATGGTCACCCATCCAAGTACTAACCTCTTGACACTGCTTAACTTCGGTGTTCTGATGGGAACCTGTTGCACAGCGCCAAGTAGGCCAATGAAATGGTTGACAGTCCAATTAAATCCTGTTAAACCTCAGCATATAATTATCATTGAAGTATCACTAATAGCTAGTAGCAGACTATTTGTGCACCTAGCATTTGAACTGCATTGACATAGTCGAAACTGCCTTTGCGCTTTGGTCGAGATGTTGCCGCTCTTGCCGTTTGATTACTTTTTCCGTCAGCGCTGTCTTTGGACACTTTTTCCACATTTTCTTGTTCCCTTTCAGACAAAAAAACACAGAGACCAAAAACTCAAATCAAATTAAAAATCATGGAACAAAATAGAAATAATTGCAACTCATTCCTAAAGCACAAAATTATTGTTTAAAGTTAAAATATTAGCAAAACGGACTGTGACAAAACCTAGACCCCTAATTTAACATAATGTTATGTAATCAACAATTTGTATGGCACTCCTTAGTTAGAATAATCAAAGCCTAAGAAAGAAATGCCCCATGACAGTAGAGGGTCACTTTCAGGATTGACTCAAAGGCGGTCTTGAAAATTCAAGCCTTGGAGTACCACGATGGTGTTCAGTGAATTGCACCATTGCAAGATGTGAGGAGCCAGGAGTGCACAGGCCTGGACACCATCAGTGTGCATTACAGTGGCGTAGTGTGGGCTGGCGCCACCCGGGGTGGAAGTTTGGAAAATTCTGGGAAATTGTGTTTATCACAAAGTAAAAAAAGGTTCTCAGAAGAAGTTTTGAAATTTAAAAAAAATTGTGTTCTTCATCGCCACCTGAAGAAGTCTGCCAAACCAAAAAAGGTCATTGACCGCTACTGTCCCTGAACATTTTTTTTTACCCTTCAAAATGCCGACCCTAGGAACGTGCCGCCCAGGGAGACTGCCCTGCCCTTTCCTACGTCACTGAACAGTCACCTGTAAAGTTCCGTATTTGTGTAGATCTTCTGCCAAAGAGCTGCCGTCCCTTCCACTCGGTGCATCCCTCTTCCTTCCAGGTTCACCGGAGTAAAACTTGCGGCTGGTTGTCGCACTGCAGATGCATGCTCTTTCAAAGCCTCATGCACCTTCTGAGAAAACACAACAAATCAAACATACAGCGTGCCACGACAAAAGATCAGAGAACTAACTACTCATAAAAACATATTTGGGGTCATTGCATAATTACATAATGCTGGATATTGCCTTTTTGACCCACCAACACACCCTGTAATGATTAGTAACATTTCAATAGACCCACCTCAGCATTAGGTAACAAATATGATGTCATTAATATGCTATTCAGATTGTACACATACAGTGTAGATATGATGTCTTTAATAGGGTGTCTCTCTGCTTTTTGATGACAGATATTAACATTAAATGCAATGTAGTATGTAATGGTGACCGATTCCCGTAAAAGATTTTCAGCCGAAGACATTTCTACGAACAGTACCATAAATGGCATGAATACTCCCTAACAGCAATCCGCATCACATGGCACTCCCGAGATGGCACGCGGGAGCGGCGTTGGTCATGGATTCTGCAGCGTTGAAAGCATTGTGGATGCAGACAATTCAATCAACATAACATCGGACTAAAATGGAGAGCTCTGGAGGCAGTTTGTGGAAAAGGCTACGCTCCAACTGGGGCATGCCGACGATGATGATGGTGCTATGTAGTATAATACTGACCGCTGGGCCTAAATCTCTAGCTGCAGCTCTTTACCATTGGGAAATCAGTTTTAAAAGTATTACTTAACGTCATGCTCACACCCACCCATCCAAGTCACATTATACAACATTTTCAAGGACCCCATCCACCCACCCACCCTCCAGCATTACATAATTATGTAACAGTCCCTTTTAACGTAGCAATGAAACTAAATACCTCCAAATTAGACAGCTGGATGAAGTGCGACTGCGCATTAAGAAGAAGGTCGACATTCTTCTGCCTTCGAAGATCGACCAACTGCTTCTCTTGGTATGGGTCGACCTGTGCCTTCAGTGCTACAAAAGGGATCCAGTTAGACTCCTTCTTCAGCGCATGCATTGAAAAATCAGTTCCCCAAGTTTTCTGGTTCAGTTGCTACAAACAGAAGAAAATTCAAAACAATCGATCACCAAAAACGTCTCTCTCTCTCTCTCCCTCTCTCAAATAACTCTTTCTGCAGAAAAATTTGTAAAATCCAAGCGGATATCTGTGGCCGTCTTTTTCTGCCCGTTCTAAAAAACGTGTTTTCCTCCTAAATAGCTTCTAATTAGACAATAATAAAAAACTGGTCATTAAAAAGAATTCAATATCTTTTCAGTACATTCAAAAACATCACAATATTTCAGTGGATGAAAACAAAGAACTTGCCTCCAGCAAATCGTACGTCTTGAATGTCTTCATATGTTCTTGTCTTACAAACACAGATCGAAATTTTCGTAACACGCTGGAATAGAGTTCCATTTCGTCGGAGGTCAATGCCAGTGACTGCGACTTCTGAAAACCAAAGTTACGTAACTTATCAAATTACTTTTACATTAGCAGAAATCCAGGCCAGTAATGGAAGCTTTATAAATATGCATGTATCACAGGAGAATTATAAAACCTTTACTTGACATTTTCACATTAGTTTTTAAAACAGTTTTGCTACAAAATTCAAAATAAACTAAAATATCAACTATATTGAGTAATAGCCACATGCAACACTCTAAGTAAGCAGCACCATCTGAGTGACTTTCACTCCAGAACTACTCCGTACAATTAAAACAACAATGCTAGAAATTCTTCAAATGGCAATCAGAAAGACAATGTCCATACCACTTCCACTCCATACACATCAAGCAACTGCCTCAGTTGACCATCAAACTCTGAAACAGAATTGCTAGAAATGGGAAGTCCAAGATTCCGCACATCAGAAGCGAGGCCACCGCCTACAACATCACATGCCAAACCATCACAAACACAGACCAATGCAGGTCAGGCCAGGTCTTCGTCCTCCAGCTGTGTCCAGCTATCCGAAATCGACTTCTCTGTCCTTTGCTATTGCTTCCAAAGTCATTCGGTGTCTTCCATCAGTTTTTCCATTGAGATTCAGTCCTGCCATGTGCAGATCCTCTTCCAATCCGTCCACCCGTCGTCTTTTCGGTCTTCCTTTAGATCTTCTCCCCTCTGGTTTGTAGTTGAAAATTCGTTTTGGGTTTCTTATTTCATCCATTCTGAGTAAGTGTCCAGTCCATTTCATTCTTCTCTTTCTGATTCTATTCTATTCTATTTGATAATTTATATAGCGCGATAGCATGGCCAAGGCCAAAGGCAAGAGCGTTTTACAAAAAGCAGTCATACGATATACGAAATAAATGCGTTTTAAGGTTCGATAAGAACGACTCAAAGTTGGTTGCCATGGTCACTGAAACTGGAAGTGCGTTCCAAAGGAGAGGATTGCCCCGAGTCACGGATCTTTCTCCAAGCTTCACGGTCTTGGACGGAAGGGGAACGTAGAGGTAAGATCGTTTGCTAGAACGAAGCTGTTTGCGACAGTCTGTCATCACCGGCCTGCGTATCAAAGTCGAAAGATATTCCGGGCAGAAAGGGTCATACAAGGCTCGGAAGGTCAGCGAGCAGCGTTTAAAAATTATATGCTCCGGGATCTTGAGCCAATGGAGCTTATCCCTCAATAACGGGGTAACATGGTCATGCCACCTGGCACCGAAAATCATCCGGGCGGCAGCGTTCAGGACCGATTGCAGTCAGCCCAGCTGATAGTCGGGAAGGCCTAGGAGGAGGCTATTACAATAATCCAACCTAGATAATACCAGGGCACAGACTAAATGTATCGCAGCTGATGTTGAGATGTAACGACGAATCTCCCTAATCTTTTGGAGCTGAAAATAACAAGCCTAACTGATGACTTCCATGATCTTCGGTTGCAGTGTTCTCTCTTAAACTTATTCATTTGCTATAAGTCCTTTGAATCCAATCCTTATGCAGATAAAAATACCAATGTGGATACATGACACAAAATCGAATCCCAAGAGCATCTGCATTGTCTGACACAAGAGATAACAAGAGATAACCTTTAGGAAATATTAATATCATAATTACAAAATAAATTAAGGACAACAAGAAAGACAATATTCCACACATTAAAAAATCATATTTTGATGAAGAGAAAGAAATAAACTTGTAAAGGCAAACGTGCAATCATGAATATATTCGAACCTGCAGCTGCCAATGACAATGTCTGATGGATTGCCTTTGAACTACGAGTGGCGGAGAATGTCGGGATGATGGCAGGTGATGGCTGTCGGTTACTGTCACGTGAATAAGGACACGACAGGTCAAGAGTTGAACATGACTGGTTGAAGCGATTCGACTCATTTAACGGCTGAAACACCAAATGCAGCAACAGAAATAATCACATCAGACAGGTCTGTAGGAAGTGGAGGTGCAGGGGCTGCAGGTGCACCCCCTGGACAAATTAGGGGTGCATTAGCGTCGTCACGGGGGGGGGGGCAAATGAGGCAACTGCCCCCCAACCTGACCCCAGACCGCCTATCAGATTCACGCAAATCCGGTAAGAAAGTTTTTTGTGGGGGGTGGGGGATGGGGTAAGAAACCCGACATGTCAGCCCCCCTTTGCCCCAACCCAAAATTCCTGGCGACGCCACTGAGGGGGTGCACTGCACATCCTGGAAGCTGCTTTTTTTGCTTATCAAGATTTTTGAAGGTATGATAAAAGAAGGGTGATGACCTTTTTTCTTGTCAGAATTCTTGAAAAGAATATAAAGGAGATAAAGGATAAAAGATGGGTGATCTTTTTTTGCTTGTCAGGTTTTTGTATGACAAATGATGACTTTTTAGTTACACCCCCGAAAAAAACGCACCCCTGCTAAAAATTCGTTCCGACGTGCCTGACATCAGATATACTCTAACAACTCAAATCTCAACAAAGATCTGCAAAGATACCGCTCTCTTGCAAACAAAAATCAGGTTTGAAATTTAACAATAGTCTCTGGCATAATTAGCATTTCAAGTCAAAAGTGATAATTATATATCTAATAGGAGTGAGAACCTAGTGAAAATCCATGCGGCAAAAAAAAATTATTTTAATTGATTGCAACTAGAGCTGTACCGATTGCACATTTTGCCGATTGTTCCGATTACAGATTTTTCCGATTGTCAGGCAACCGATTATTTTGCCGATACCGATTGTCTGTCGAATTCTCGAAATAGGGTGTTTTTAATGATCATGCAGTCAAATATACCATAAAGATGCAGTGTAAATGCACATGTCTTCTGACTTCGATGTGCAGGTGCAATTCGCCACTCACTCAGGCTGAGAGGTCATACAGCTGCCGGCCAGAAAAAATCGGCACCTGATAACCGATTGTTCTGATTACCCTAATAATCGACCCAAAAATGAATGTTTCTGATTAATCAGTATCGGAACCGGACTGGTAGCTGATTACCGATTGTTCCGATTGTCCCAATAATTGGTCCGATAATGAATGTTGCTGATTAATCGGTACAGCTCTAAATGCAACAGCCAGATCGCTTTTACCTTTCCAGGTCTTTCGTCACCGCAAGAAGGAGTGACAACATCAAACCTATGAATCAATGGAAGCCATTCAAGAACCTGGAAAATTAAACATAAATGCCACAGATCAGAAGTCCATAGCAAACATTTCCACTCTCATTGCTCTCGTGTAACAGAGAAAGACAACAATGAAAAGAACGGATCCAAAGAATTAACTAGAAAAAAGATAGCTGCTCGATAAGGAGTCATTATTAGGGGTGGCAACAGGTACTTGGAAACCCAGGTACCCTATTACCAGGGCAGTAAAATTGGGTATGGGTACCCGTGGAAACATGATCGTTATGTCAGACTCCCCCCCTCTGGCTGCTGCAACTAAGGATAAGGATATAATCATTAGTTGCAGCAAACGGAGGGGGAGTGTGACATAATGGCCGACGTGAACCATACAAAAAACTGAGCTTGAAAGTGACAACGTCACGAGTTTTTGTTTAAAGTTGACTAAAATGGATGAAGCATGTGCTATATAATGTTATGCGTGGTCACATAAATGTTTACAGGCCTAATAGTTGAAATTCTGAAAGTCTGTTCTGCAAATGGTGCATTGTTTATTTCAATTTAATTAATACTTTGGGACCAGTATAACGTTGCTAAAGAAAATGCGATTAATCGTGATTAATAATTTTTATCGCACGATTAATCACGATTAAATAAATTAATCGTTGGGCAGCACTAATATATATATATACTGATATATATATATATATATATATATATATATATATATATATATATCATCAGTAATTTGAAGTACCTGGGTGGCCTATCATTAGTTGCAGCGACCAAAGAAAGTGTGGTTATTTATTTGGGTGTACATTTAAGAGGTCACATGGAGATAGTGCTAGTTCGGGGGTAACTGAGTACTCGTTCAAAAATTGGATGGGTGTCCGGCAGCATTTAAAAAAATTGACAACCCTACACCCTAGTCATTACAAAATACAAATAACTCACTCGCAGATATTGTTGGAACTTCTTGACGGATGCAAAGTGGAAAACTAGCCAACGAAAATAGATGATGACATCATCAGGCCTCAATGACATCAACGCACGCGGATTGTCTTTTGCAAGAAACGTCTCCCGTGTGACCGACAGACGATGCGATCTCTGCACACAGTCCTCGTATTCAGACGCTATGATGCTAAAAAACGGATGCAAAGACAGCTCCACTATAAGATCTCTACTCAAAAAAATCCATACAGAACAGAAAAAGAGGACAGTCAAATCCAAAATTAAATGCATTTTTAAAAGGCAAGATAGACAGAAACAAAAATTATCAACTGATTATCGTTTCCAAAACTTTCCAGATTCATTGAGTATTTTCAGATCCAGACTTAAAACACATCTCTTTCAATTAGCTTTTCCTCCATAGTCGGTCTTACTCTTTCCCTCTAACTGATCCCTGGAATGACCTGGTCTTTTGCGGGTGGATTTGAAGTACCATTGATTGATACCCTAAGGTATTAGAACTGGTGCTATAGAAGTGCATAATTATTATTATTATTATTCCAAAAGTTTCTGCAGCATTCCAAAATGGGTGCATTTTTAGATTCAGTGATCAAATGACTCAAATTAGTTGCCAAAACAAATCAACTACATGATTACCAAAAAGTGAAATAAGTCTCTCCCAAATTAACCCTCTGAACCCTAGCTCCCTAGCGATTGAGCTATATATATGCCTAAATGTTTAAAGGGTAAAATTTAAAATTCCTCTAAACCAGGATTTTAAGCTAAATTTTTGCCCATTTCTGACGAAACTGATCCAAAAAGATCTCATTATAGATTAACCTTCAGAAACTGCAAATGAATGAGAATAAGAGAAGTGCTCTCACTCAAGGCGTCGTCTGAATTCAGTGTAAAGTGATTCAATTGTTTTTGTATGAACTTGAAACCGCCTCCATCGCAACAAATGCAGATATTTGAGGTGGATCAATTGATGCATACGATCAAGAAAATACTAAAAGAATACAAATTACACGATCACATAATTAATATATACAATATATAACTGTTATTAAGAATTTAATATGTTATTTGCTTGCCATTGTCTGATATTAATTACTTTAAAACTGAAATTGTAACATCTTTCTGTAATCTGATGTAAAGTAAGTGCTAAGTGCTCTGTGATTTGCTTTGCACCTGATGCACAAGAAGAGGAAGAGACTCAGGTGCATAGTCGGTCAACTGTGACAGAAGCAGTTCATGCTTCATCTGATCGGCCTGCGCAAGAAGAGGCATCGTCTCAGAAATCTTAAAAACACAAAAAACCTCTAACATATTAAACTGTATCAGTCCAATATTCAAATTATTTATCAACTCAGAACAGCTTCGGGCTGTCCATTAATTACGTCAACAAAATAGGAGGGAGGGGGCTTGAAAAAGTTTGACAGTTGTTGACAGGGGGAGGGTTCAAGAGAAGTTGACATCAACAATTTCATTTTCTTACAAATGATAAAAACTAGGAAATTTCATGGAATACTATTTATTACAACAGAAAAAAGCCGGACAAGCAAAAAAAGGTCACCACCATCACATTATGACGCTTGATGAACAAAAGAAAGGGAGAAAGGTCTCATCGCTGCAAAAATAATAACCTTCTAAACTTTTAAAGGGGACACATCACTGGTCTTAGTGAGGGGGGGTTCAAAAGTTTTTGACATAATTATAGGGGGTCACTGAAAGTTGACGGTTGTTGACAAGGGGAGGGGTCAAAAATTGCCCAAAAATTGTTGACATAATTAATGGACAGCCCCTTATGGAATATATCCAATTGCAAGCAGGACTATTCTAATGAACAGTCCTCACATGCAACATCAACAACTATCAGACATTAGCGGATTGCACTGAATTTGAACGAACCTTAAGATTTCTTTTGATGGCAAGAGCTCGTTCTCTGGCAAAGTGGTGGACGTCCTTAGGAACAGCAACTGAGCTGAAAACACAATGCGATTCAGTAAAAATTAGTTTCTCACAGTAGATCTAAACCAGGGTTGGCAGCCTATGACCTGCAGGCCACATCCGGCCCGCTAGTGAGTTTAATACAGCCTCCCAGCTATCTTTGTAAAAAGGTCATCATCCTTTTTTAAAGTCTGACAAGAAAAAAGGTCATCACTAATTTTTCACAATTGATATGTATTGGGTATATTTTTGAGAACTTTTCAACTTTTTCCAGCACAAATAAAAAACACATAAACTTTAAAACATTTTGGGCCCATCAAAAATTTATTTAATTACCCGTACATGGTCCTCAGACAGAAAATTATTTAATTACGTGGCCCTTGGACAGACACTGCCATACCAGTTTGGCCCTAACTGTCTAAACAATATCAAGGAGCAAATGATACAAGTGATAGGTAGAAATTGTAGATTAATTTATCTAACAAGAAATAGTAATAAAATGGAAGAAGTCAAAAGTGACTTTATGAGAACATGGGTGCCGATACATTGGGCAAGAAGGCGCTTCCCGGAAAAAGTGCATCTATATTTTGTAACTAACTATATTTTGGCTTTAACTAGTATTTTTGCACTAAAACACTACTCAATTAAAGTATAACAGTACCTAATTTTGTTTGGACTTTACCTGGCATTCTGGCAACTCTTTTAAAATTGTCAAATTTTGCATTTTAAAACATTGCTAAAATATTAACCGTGACTATTGCATTTTGTCACCCTTGGAAACATTTCTGTTGGCGCCCAATATCCGAACATGTGTGGGAACTGTGTCAAACTCTCAGTGATCTCTCTCTCTCTCTCTCCCTCTTTATATCTTTCTTTCTCTCTCTCTCTATCTCACCTGATAACTCGACTGACACCATGGATAATCTCATGTTCTTCTAGCTCTGACTTTAGTTCGGCAAGATCGGCTCTCAACTCATCCTCAAAAATTTTCACTTTCTCTGAACCCCCGATTTCATAAGAAAAATTGTCCATTTCTCAGTCTACAATAAAATAAACAATTACCGGGTAAATGACAACAGCATCAAGTGTAGCAGTACAGCAACAATAAAAAACATAACATTAAAGTGACTTCCAAGATAACAATTCGAATCTAATCTGGCATATAGAATTATAGAATTAGACACCCATTCATACACAGTAAGGGTTTCATTTGTTGTTCCATACATACAAGTGGACAGACATAGAAATTTCGTGTTTACTTACTTACTTACAAGAAATCAAATGAAGAGGTATTACACAAGGTGGGAGAACAAAGATCGATAATCAGCACCATCAAAAGAAGACAGAGGAACTGGAATGGACGTACTAAGGGGAGAAACATTGCTTAGAACAGTAATTGAGAGAAGTATATCAGGAACTTCAGGAAGAAAGACAAAAGGAAGATCAAGGAGGATGCTATTAGACTGGATGATGAAAACAGATGAGCAGCATCACAAAACCTATGCAGAAATCAAAGAAGAGTCTAGATGCAGAGAGGAATGGAAACAATGGAGCCATGAACCTGTCCCAGGACAGAGAAGATAAAGATGATGATTGATGGTGGTGGTGATGATGATGATGATGATGATGATGATGATGATGATGATGATGATGATGATGATGATGATGATGATGATGATGATGATGATGATGATGATGATGATGATGATGATGATGATGATGATGATGATGAAATACAGTTATATATTGGTGCTAGTAGTTTTTCAATGTATGGACAAAGTAAGCAAGGCTTGGGTTGTCATTTCTACAGAGGTAATGACTTTTGTGAAAGGAAGGTTTTAAGTTTAAAGGAAATCATGATTCTGCTCTTGTTGTTTGACCAGGGCACAGGGAGCATAGGGATGATGGAATTCAGTTCCAGAGTTCTGGTGCAGCATATTATGAAAGAAATACTGGACCATAAAGAAGAAAGGTGAAAGACGATTAATGACTGCATAAATTAACTAATTAAGAGGAATAGCAGGAGTAAGCAGTAGACAAATAATAAGAAACAAATTGGTCAGAGAAAAGACACTAGACAGAGCAAAAAGAAACGATACTTGAATCAATACAGAAATGAAGACTGGAATGGTTTGGTCATGTTAAAAGAATGAAGGAAGAAAGACTACCAAAGAAAGCACTATACAACTATGTTGAAGGAAAAAGTGAAAAGGAAGTGAAAATGAAGACCAAAAAACATGGACAGAAAAAGGATGCAGAAGAAATGCAAATGAACTTCATCCAAATGACCAGGGCAGCAAGAGATAGACAAAAGTGAAATGAACTCATTCAGACCCATCGTCCATCCCAATAAGAAACGACGGGAGGAAAGAAAGAAGAAGTATGAAAACGTGCGGTTGCGGATTTTGAGTGATGACTGATTCAACGGACCATGCATGTCATGGCTATAACGGTCAATTAATTTTTGCTTCAGCTCATCACGCTTCTAAAGAATAGATTAAAATAGTAAAAAAGACTTAAATAAAGAAATGAAGCACGAGAACCGGTGAGGCAAAGAGTGAGAACCTATGACTTTGCAGTCTTCTGGAGAATTCGGCAGAATTTTCTCTATGACTTAAGTAAGCTACCTCTGAGTCCTTTCTGGCGATTTTTAGACGCCTACAGGTCGTCTGTTAATGAGTCTTTGCAGAATACACTTGGGAATATTTCTCAATTTATTTTGTTCTTTTAAAGTAAAACTTAAATTAAACCATTAAAACGATGATCTACAGCGTTTACGCCGCCATGATTGCTCTCCTAAGCAACAGAAAAACTGTGTTTTTTCATATAGCGCTATTTTTGTCGGCGCCTTTGTAAAACAGATATCATTTGTTTGTCTACCTTTAGTCTTTCCCTTTAGTCACATACAGAGCTTATGCCATTCATACACGAGCTTGAACAATCCTATTTAGTTTAGGTTGGACTCGCGTTCCATTTTGCGTGCTTAAGAGTTCAGGATGTTATGTATGCAATACTATACACTTATAACAGGGTTGTCCAACTGGCGGCCCGCGGGCCGGATTCGGCCCGCAGAACAGTTTCATCCGGCCCGCCACTGAGTTTGGGAAAATAAAAATTTTAGATATAGGACCGGTTAATACCGTTATTTTTAAGACTATGAGATTACCAAATTGCTTACTTATCAACAAGGACGTAGAACAAGAATAAATAACAATATGTAATGAAATGTTTCATTGTGTCCTTTAGACCTTTACCTACATTTATTCTTAGACGTATAGACTTAGTCTTAGACCATGTGCGGCCCCGACGTTGGGTTTGTGGTCCAATGCGACCGCCATCTGATATTTGAGTTGGAGACCTCTGACAAGGGATATTTTTACATCCCCTAACACCCCGCTCCAACCCCCAATGGAGAAGGACACCCCCAAGTTTTATAGTCGGATGACCTTTTTTTACTTGTCAGAGGTTTTTTGAGACTTGTTAAGGTTTTTCGGTTGGTTGTTGGTTATGGGACCTGATGACGTTTTTGTTTGTCAGCCTTTTTCGGGCAGAGACTTAAAATTTTCGACACCTCCAGATTTTCCCGACACCCCTCCCCAAATTCAAAATCCTAGAAATAACACTGCCCCTGACTTATATAGTAGTCTAGCGCTCTATACGTGTTACGGTTACGCTGCTGATCCTTGCTTATAAATTGGCTAGTATAGTCGTGTTTTTCATCTCGAAGTCTCTACTATACGGATGACATATAGGCCCTACTGCAGGGTTGTCCAAATGGCGGCCCGCGGGCCGGATCCGGCCCGCGGGACAGTTTCATCTGGCCCGCCACCGAGTTTGGGAAAATTACAATTTTAGCTATAGGACCGGTTATTATCTTTATTTTAAGACTAGGTTTATTTAATAAATGTAAAATGTGCAAAGAATTGCCGAAAATGTACAAAATTTGCCAAAAAATGTCAAAAAATTCAAATTTGCCAAAATTGGTCCAAAATTTGCCAACATTGCCAAAAATTTGTTAAAAATTGCCCAAAATTTGCCATAATTTGCCCATAATTTGCAAAAATTTTGCCAAAATTTGCCAAAAAATTAGCTCGGCGATAATCACGCCCCCAAGAAAAGTGTGGAATGACGCTACTGCAAGGTATTATCGGTACTTGTAACCATGTTCGGCCCGCCATCTGATTTAAGTTGGACACCCCTGCCCTACTGTAAAACTTAACAAAAACGTTTCTCAGCGTGTGCAATGCATAGCCAATGCATAGTCAATGCAAACCAATGCATAGCCAGGGAGATGGCAAAGCAGAGTCAGCAGTTAAAATGGCTAAGAAGTTGATGAAGAAAGCTTTAGAGGAAAATTTAGACCCCTACATTTCCTTAATGGAGTGGAGAAATTGTCCTTCCGAGAGATTGGGTCTAAGCCCCGCGCAAATCATGTTTGGGCGTCGAACGCGCACAAAATTGCCTATCAGCAGTAAACTACTGGATACTCCTTTTGCTGCCAAGGCCCAACAGGCATTAGAACGATCAAAATTGAAGCAGGCCGCTTACTACGACAAAAACGCGCACAACCGACGGAAGCTACAGAAGGGAGACACTTGTCGCGTGAAAGTACGACCGACCGACGACCACTGGAAGAAAGCGGAAGTTACAGACGTTCTTCCACATCGATCGTATCAACTTCGGCTGGACGACGCCTCAGTCAAGCGAAGAAGCTCCCGTCATGTCAGGTTCTCCTTGGAACCCCCTGTCATTTTCCAGGAGGAAAGCGAAGGACAAGGACAACCATCAATGCAAAAGGAAGAAGACAGCCGTTCGAGACCACCGTACAAATCAATGGTGCATGAAGATCAACACTCCACCAGCGCTGCGAATGAACCATCATCTGATACAACTGAGGCAATCCCAGCGCCACCTAGGGAACAACAAATAACTACTAGAGGAGCTGAACCATATAAGACTAGATCTGGCCGTACAGTCAGAAAGCCATCTAGATATAAATAGTTAACATTTTAAATTTCTGTTTTAGATGACTGATAAAGTTTTAACAGAACTGCTATAAAATATTAATTTTCTTAATTAGATAATGAGCCTAATTAATGGGAAGAGATGTGGCGTGATTGGACACTTACAAGCTACGCCTCAGCCAATAGCGTAGCTGCTATAGTCTTACATTATATATTCTATAGAGTAGTTAGTTTCAGCGTCAGTCGCTCTCACACAGTCGAAGACTCTCACTCTCATTTGCGTCCTGGATACGAACATTAATAATTAATATATGAAGTTATAATACATCTGTGTTGATCATAGTTATAGGCGATAGGAAACGCCACACAGCGCTCAACCTTCTCGTACTGCGCTTAGGGTCTATTCATATTGCACAGTGCACTCACTAGGCCTATAGACTATAGTATGATATTGATATATCTGTCGTATTGAATGTTCTTGCAATCAAGGGGGTAAAACACGGGGAACGGTCCCCCAATAATTAATAAAAGGGGACAGTGTATCAATTAACCCCCCTCCCGATGTTTTGTGCCTATGGTCAACAATTTATATTCTCGCTCCCATGGTGTTGATGCCAGGATTAGAACCGACCGCATTCACTCATTTCGGATGACTTTTTTGCTCGTCGACTTTTTGGGAGACGAAAAGAGGGCCTGGCCTGACTTTATAGACGATTCTATCCTCTCCCCCAAAAAAAGTTGACGCCAGGTTTACGCCACTGCTTGCAATAGAGTCTGAAATCTGACAAAGCCTGCGTTCTAATTAAGGTCGCTTACCCCGCACTCATATATTAAATTTTTGACCTACATACTGTACTGTTGTAAGTTCTTCAAATTAGGCCGATGCTGAAATTCGTGGTCTTGTCACTCTTGTGGTAAGAAAATAAGTAAGTATTCTACCGACTTAGTTAGATTTAGTAAGACTAGTGAGTGTCATTCGATTGAATCTGTTCAATTTCAAAATAATGATCCATTCTATTCTTTTTTGAGTGAAGACTTTCTAATCTAGTGCGAGCAGTCGAGCACTGCGGAAAAGGTTTTTCTCTAACAATTCCAGCAATGTCAATATCAATGCTAGTGGCGCCAAGTCGGATAAAAGAAACGAGAGTGTTATTACATTAACAATTTAACGCACTTCTCAAAACGGCGTCAAATTTTTACTGAGCGATAACGAGACTTGCAGCGCGATGACAAATGTAAGTAAGTTAGCAATAAGCAGCAAATAACTAAGTTTAATAAATAATAACCATTGTCACCGGTGGCGTGGATAAGTAAGCAATTTGGTAACCTCCTAGTTATTTTCCAAAACTCGGTGGCGGGCCGGATGAAACTGGCCCGCGGGCCAGATCCGGCCCGCAGGCCGCCAGTTGGACAACCCTGGTTTAGGCCTATATCCACCCACATGGGTGATATGGGTACCATTGGTAAAATGGGCATAGTTTATTAACCACACACAGCAGCAAGAAGAAAGTGGCGTAGCGACGGGGGCAGGGGGAAACCGTCGATGGCGCCGAGGTAGGGACCCCAAGTCGATCTGAGAAAAATACTTTTGAATTATCTTTAACCACGGTTGGATATATTGAGCAAAGTAAAGTAAAGTAAAATCTCGTAAACTTCTACAGCGCCCCGGAAAAGCAGCACAGCAGTAGCTGCTTATTCTTAAGCGCTTAATCTTTCTTGAAATAGCTATAGACAAGGTGGTTTGTCGGCCGGGCAAAGAGAATTTACCTGTGAAAATTCCTGACAATCAAGAAAAAGTCATCGCCTGTTTCACTTACCTAAGGGGCTGTCCATTAATTACGTGAACAAAATAGAGGAGGGTTTGAAAAATTGACAGTTGTTGACAGGGAGAGGGGGTCAAGCAGAGGCGTAGCGTCCCTTTGGCTACTATGGCTTTAGCCATGGCCCATGGGCGGCACACATGACGAGGGCGGCAAATTTTTTAAACGACCTCTTTTTGCTTGTCGGGGAAGGTTTTGGCGAAGGCGACAAAGTTTCGAAGGGGCGGCAAATTTAGCGGCGACGACCTTTTTTGCTTGTCAGATGTAAAAAGTAAAGTTCATCCGTAGACTCTGTGCCTGTAGCCTGTAGGTGCCGATGCTGATCTCCGGTTTCATGACCATATCAGCCCATAGGTGGCTAAACCATTTATCAGCGGACGGTGGCCAGTCATTCCGCCGATCCTATGGTTACCTTCGCAATGTTGCCATTGCTCCTTATTTTACCATCACGAAAAAGGCTGAGTCGACCTTTAGGGATCCTGCGGGACTCGAACCCGCGACCTCCTGCTCCATCATCCACGTTGTTACCACTCTGCTAACTTCCTGCTCTTGCTTGTCAGATGTAATAAGAGTACAGTAATTTGGGGCGGCGAATTTTCCCGGAGCGGCGGAGCCATAGGCGGCAAGAGTGCATGCACGCAATACGGCCGCTGGGGTAAAGAGAAGTTGAGTTAGTTGACGTTAACAATTTCACTTTTTACAAATGATAAAAAAATAGGAAATTCCTTGGAGTAGGCCTACTATTTATTAGAACGAAGAAAAAGCCTGACAAGCAAAAAAGGTAATCATTTTGACGCAGTGGAAAAGGTTAAGGATGTTGACTTATCAAAATTGATGTTTCTCGTCACTTTTGAGAATTCTATTGTTCGTCTGTTTATCATAATAATAATCATAGTGATGATGATGATGATCTGATAATAATAATCTATCAATAAAATCGTTATTCTGTATGTCTGTTACCTTGAGCGTTCTGATTGGTTGCGATTCTGATTGTTTGGCTGTGTGAGCGTTCTGATTGGTTGGCTCAACTTGGTTGTGTGAGCGTTCTGATACCTTCATTCTGATTGGTTGGCTGGGTGATATTGGTCATTCTGGAATAATAATAATAATAATAATAATAATAATAATAGTAATAATAATAATAATAATAATAATAATAATAATAATGTGATTTTAAGTGGTTTAGGAGGCTAAGTAAGCCTGTGTGAAAACCACTGATGTAACCATCTGCATTCAATAACCTAGTTTATCGAGATAGCCAGGGCGCGATTTGTAGGGGAGGGGAACTCCCCCTCCACTACCCAACTGCATCCCCTCTACTGCTACATCTCCCCACAACTGCATTCCTGCATTCCCCTCTGCTACATTTCCCAACAACTACATCCCCCCAAGCTCGACATATTCTCCCCCCCATTGCTCCAGGTCACAAATCGCACCCTGGAGATAGCCTTTGAATCCGTTTACTGTTTCTACTGTCATGCCCACATCATCCAAACTGTTCCATTTGTCCACAACCCTTGCACTAAAAAATTTCTTTCTTGGACCCACCCCCTGCTTAAACAATTTGCATTTGTGGCCTCTAGTTCTGCTATAGTGTGCCAATGTAAAGAATTGATCATATGGCAAATCTACTTTCCCAGTCATTATTTTGTATGTTTCTATCAAATCCCCTCTTTCTCTTCTCCTTTCTAATGTTGTCAGTCCACAATATTGAAGTCTTTTTTCGTAGCTTAAATTATGGCAACCATTGACCATCTTCATTGCTCGTCTTTGCACTTTTTCCAAAAGCTCTATATCTTTTTTCAAGAATGGATTCCATGCCTGAACACAGTATTCTAGATGAGCCCTTACTAATGACTTATAAAGTTTTATGATTATATCTTTGTCTCGACTCACTTTTGTCCTTTTCATCATTCTCAACATTTGGTTTTCCTTTTTTGCTGCCTCCATGCATTGGTGAGATGGATTCATACTTCTATGGATGATTACTCCCAAGTCTCTTTCTTTTTCTGTTGTGGTTAGAACCTTCCCCCCCCCCCTAAAGAATATTCATTACCATTATTAGATTTCCCAACATGCATTACAGAACATTTATCTATATTGAAAAGCATCTGCTAGTCCACAGACCACTGAAACAATTTCCTTAGATCTTCCTTTAAAATATGAGCATCATCTTCCTAGTCTATATTTCTGCATATCTTTGTATCATCAGCACACTTTGAAATTTTGGACAATAATCCTTCATCGATATCATTTATATATATTAGAAAAAGCAATGACCCAAGCACTGAGCCCTGAGGCACTCCACTAATAGGCCTAACTCTTGCCCATTCCGAATGGCCTCCCCTAATGCCAACCTTCTGTCTTCTTTCCTTCAACCAATTTTGAATCCATCTGAGAATATTCCCTCTTATTCCACAGGACTTCAGTTTGGCAGCCAGCCTTATATTGGGCACTTTATCAAAAGTTTTGGCAAAATCTAAATATATTATGTCTACTGCCTTGCCCTCATCTAGCTTATCAAAAACCTCCTCCAGAAAGTCGACTTATGAACTTTTTTAATGTTTACTGAAAAAGATCCGAACTCTAGATTTCGATTGAGTGTTTCTACTGCCTTAGTCCAGTGGTTCTCAGACCCCTTTGTCTCGTGGACCACTTTTGAAGATCAAAAATTTCTCGCGAACCACCTGAAAATTGAGAAATATTATGGCAACTGACAAGCAAAAAACCTTATCGCAACTTACTAAAATTCTTGACCAGCAAAAAACCGTATCGCAAATTACTGAAATACGTCTAATTTTTAGGATAATCTACCGCGGACCACTATATAGACTCCCTCTCGCGGACGGCGGACCAAAAGTGGCCCGTGGACCACGGGTTGAGAACCACTGGCTTATTCCATCTGTTTGTAGTGAACAGTTCTGTTTTTGCTGAATAGAGTTTGAAACAGGTGCCAGAAAGCAATAAAATGATGAGAAAATGGGCGAGATTTGAAGGCTAAAACATCTTCCAAGCTGTGCCTTTGAACTTTGAAATATTTTTTCTCCAAAGTCTGTGACCCCTTTCGAAATGCTAAACTGGAGAAGTTTGTTTTCATTTCCAACTGTCCTGAAGCATCTTGGCCCTGTTGCCCTGTATCAGTCTGCCAAGTCGGTATGTTCTCAGGGCATAAGGCTTGCAGTGAGATGTTTGGAGCACCGGTAGATTTTGTTTTGACAGACCAGCTATTTTTGGTTTAATTTGTCCTTGACCGTCTTTGCATTTTTCCGTGTTTGACATTGAGTTTGAAAAAGTTACAAATTGTGGTTGGAATTAGGTCTACATGAAAATTCTCAAAACATTCAATTTCCTTTTATCATCTTCTGATTGAGTGAACCAACTGCAATATTCATTTAATCTTCTTTGTTAATTGGGTCTGTGACTTCGAAGGTTTTATCAATTAAGTCTAAACAAAATTCCTTGTGGACGGATTTGGGGCCGTCTACAGTGTAGGTTATGTCATGTTATTTTGGCTGGCCATTTATAGCACCCTCCCCTGTCACAAACTGTCACAAAATCTTGTACCCTCCAAAAAATACACCACAAATCTCGGACCTCCTTAAGGCATCATCCATAAATTACGTCACGCAGGTTTTCTAGTTAATATATTCGAGTTTCTCATTCAGTTTTTAGCATCAAACCAGATATTCAACTTCCGACAATGTTAAAGAATATAACTGAGACCTAAAATTTTATGTATCTCGGGCCAAGAACTGTTAATGAGCAATTTAACATGTCTTTTATTATACCTCCTGTCAGGTATATTTAAGGTTTTATTTATGCTGAAAGTGTGACGTCATGCTGGTCCTTACCCCAACCGTGTCACAAACTGCCACACTTTCTTAGCGGTGGCGCATTTAGGTATGTTCTACATGTTCCATGGAACAGGGGGCCCCACACATGAGGGGTCCCCACACATGAGGGGCCCCCACATAGTAGCTGAGGACCTTTTTGCTCATCACAATGCACAATGGTGAGGGACAGGATGCCTGGCAGGGTCCCCAGGACATTTGGAACAGGGCCTATACAATCCTAAATGCAGTCCTGTTTCATAGACCCTCCTCTGAGCATGACGTACTTTATGGACGACCCCTTCCTTTCTTTGTTTATTATATGATTATTTGCTGTCTGCTAATGTGATTAATAATGGTTCCTGCATTTTCATTTAGCAAAAAGCTGAGATTCAGATCCCAAAGTTGTTCAGAGTCATTCCCTGAAATTTCTTTTTTTCATTGATGAATCTACATATTTTGAATATTCATGAGCTGTTCTTATCAATTTCACTTGTAAAGTGTCAGCTGTTGTGCTAAATTTACCATAAAATCCTATTGTTGTATCTATTGTGTTTTCTGTCACCATCTGTTCATTATGAATTAGTATTGGCCTTCTCTCTGAGTATCCTCTTGATAAGCTTATCTCGATTTCAGGTAATTGTGGTTTGTAGCATTTTATCAATTTTAAAAATATGACAAAAAACAGACCAAAAAGTTAGGACTTTAGATAATTATTTTCTCATTTTCTGTCTGTCTGTCTGTCTGACTGTCTGTCTGCCTGCCTGTGTGTCTGTCTGTCTGTCTCCTAATCTTATTATGCTTGCATTGTTTGACGTCTGTACAGGTGATAAAAAGTGATAAAAGTGGCATATCACTGCACCTGTCATTTCTCACAGCGTTATCGTATATTATCTTTCAATTTTAGAGCCTGGCGTTTTGTGTTTGTTGTTCAGTTGTATTTAAGACAGTTTGTGTCTTTTTTTCGAAGCAACAACACCTGAATGTTGACAATTGTTCACGACGTCATCTTCAAATGGAACTCTGCTAAATCAGAGTCAAAGTGTTCTGTCGTTTTCATCTTGAATGTATTCAAATTTTAACTAAAGTTTTGTGCCTTCAAGGGACATTTCTGTTTTCAGATTCCACAATAACTTCGTTTTCGTCAGATTTTTATTTAGACAGAACACAAGACAACAATGAAACAGGGTAAGTAGAGAGGTTTGCGTGATGATCATAACAGATCAAGAACCTCATAACTTCATAAGCAACAAGTATTGATTGATTGTGACTGTATTATTACAATCAATAGCTTGTATATTTTGGGCAATCTGCTGTCTTCTGGATTAAATCATAAACACCACATATTCAGTGCCGAATTAAGGATAGCGGTGGCCGGGGGCTGTAGATTTCTGGGGCCTCCAAATAACATTTGACAACGTTCAGAAGCTTAGCAGCAGTGCTGTTAAAGATACTTTTCAAATGTATCTTAGATACAGATACATATACATGTGAGGACATGTATCAAAGATACTGATACTAGATACATGGTAGAAAAAGTATCAAGATACAAATACAAATAGAAAGTATCTTGATACAAGATACTTTTAAGATACTTTATTTAAACGTTAGTATTTGATAAAAAATATCCAAGAAGAGTTTGTTTCAAAATGAACCTATTATGGATAAAAATAGTCATAGATGTAATCAGTGGCGGCTCCAGGATTTGGCAAGTGGGGGGCCGTTGGGGTGGCAACTTCTAATCATGGGGGGCCAACCATTTGTTGTTAGGTATGTAGTATTGAGTACAGTAGCGTCATTTCACACTTTTCTTGGGGGGGAGAGAAAATTTTTTGCCAAATTTGAGGCAAATTTTAGGCAATTTGTGCAAATTGTAGGCAATTTTTTGCAAATTTTAGGCAATTTTTTGCAATTTTGTTTGCAATTTTGGCAGTCAATTTTTGGGCTAATTTTGGCAAATTTGCAATTTTTAAATATCTTTTGGTAAATTTTTATATATAGTATAGTATATATATAGTATATATAGTGATGGTGTAATTGTCTCAATCTAATTAATTAGGCACTGGGGGCAGTATCTCAGTTAGGGGAATTAGAATTAGTAAATTTCCCAATTAATTAGAATTAGAATTAGAGCCTTCACTGGATGTAATTAGAATTAAATTACAATCAAAGAGGTTGTCTGTTAATCAAAGTATATATCTCTTAATATGACTCCAGGAGTCTCCAGGGCCTAACATTAATTTAGTTTGAAGTATATTTGAAACGTCCACACATCACCAATATCCACTACAGTCAACATCTTTGGGAGTTTAAAAGTATCTTGTATCTAATTTAAATATACAGATACAAATACTCTTTTTTGTATAAAAGATACTGATACTAGATACTTTTGAAAAATGTATCTTGATACAAGATACAAGATACTATTTGTATCTAAGATACGTATCTAGATACATGTATCTTAGATACTTAACAACACTGCTTAGCAGTAATATTGGTCGGAAATGGTTTTACCTAAAAATTCTTGTTCTTTTTCTTGCCAAAAGGAAAAGAGCCATAGTAAACCATTTACTGTGAAATACGGCCCCACACACATTGCTCAACATTATGCACACTACAGTAGGCCTACTGCCCGTCTACAGTGCCGGATTAACTTTTTGGCGCAAACAACGCAACAAAACTTTAAAAGGCCCTCAACCCTCCAAGTTCGATGTTTCAAACCTCTGTCAAAAATCATGGAAAATAATTTTAAAATATAGAAAACTTCATTATATATAATAATAATAATGTGATTTTAAATGGTTTAGGAGGCTAAATATAAGATACAAATGTGAAAACCACTGATGTAACCATCTGCATTCAATAACCTTGTTTATCGAGATAACCTTTTGAATCTAAGTTTACTGTTTCAACTGTCACTCCCACCTCGTCCAAACTGTTCAATTTGTCCACAACCCTTGCACCCAAAAATTTTTCTTTTCTTGGACCCACCCCTGCTTAAAACCATTTACTGCAATACCCAATTTGCATTTGTGGCCTCTAGTTCTGCTATCGTGTGCCAAACTGTAAAGAATCGATCGTATGGCAAATCTTTTTCCCCCTCAACCCTTATTTTGTATGTTTCTAACCTCTGTCAAAAAATTTCTCTCTATCTTCTTTTTCTAATGTTTATCAGTCCACAATAATGTGATTTTAAGTCTTTTTCGTAGCTAAATTATGGCAAACCACTGATTGACCATCTTCCTTGCTCGTCTTTGCACTTTTTCTAAAAGCTTTAATATCTTTTTCAAGAATGGATTCCATGCCTGAACCCCACCAAAAAATTTTCTTTCTTGGACCAGGAACAATTTGCATTTGTGGCCTCTTGTGCTGGGGTAAAGAATCGATCTGGCGTGTCAGATTTATTTTGTACCAAATCCCTCTCCCCTCCAAAAAACTTTCTCACCACATTTGCGTCTTTTCTGGTAAATGGTCTGGCACCCAGACCATCTTCGGGCAGTTTTGCCCCCATTTGCCCCTCTATATCTTTTTTCAAGAATGGATTCTGAACACAGTATTCTAGATGAGGCCTTACTAATGACTTATAAAGTTTTATGATTATATCTTTGTCTCGACTCACTTTTGTCCTTTTCATCATTCCCAACATTTGGTTTTCCTTTTTTGCTGCCTCCATGCATTGGTGAGATGGATTCATACTTCTATGGATGATTACTCCCAAGTCTCTTTCTTTTTCTGTTGTGGTTAGAACCTTCCCCCCTAAAGAATATTCATTACCATTATTAGATTTCCCAACATGCATGATGCATTACAGAACATTTATCAATATTGAAAAGCATCTGCCAGTCCACAGACCACTGAAACAATTTCCTTAGCTCTTCCTTTAAAATATGAGCATCATCTTCCTAGTCTATATTTCTACATATCTTTGTATCATCGGCAAACTTTGAAATTTTGGACAGTAAATCCTTCATCTATGTCATTTATATATATTAGAAAAAGCAATGGCCCCAGCACTGAGCCCTGAGGCACTCCACTAATAACTCTTGCCCATTCCGAATGGCCTCCCCTAATGCCAACCTTCTGTTTTCTTCCTTCAACCAATCTTGAATCATATATATATATATATATATATATATATATATATATATATATATATATATATATATATATAATGAAATACAATTAGGCTAGTACTGTGTTTTTATTAAAATTCATTGTGATTTAATATAATTTATTTATTTAAAAAATAATAAAAGTTGAACCTGCAGTGGGCCTGGTGCAAGTGCGCCAGTTGCGCCATGGTTAATACGGCACTGCCCGTCTACCCCAATATAATATATAGCAGGTCAGCAAATATAGAGGGATGCCCAACAATAATGACCAGTCTTAAAATTTGTCACCTATTGTTGGGTGCCGGTGTTGAGTTGGGGCCGGGGACTGCAGCCCCCTTACCCCACAGCCTGCTCAGTTACTTTTATGTCAATTGATCATCATCTGATTGAACCAAACCACTTTCAGAATATTTTTAGCTCATATATGAGAAAATTTAAACACCTTCATAGTATTGAGAAATTCAGAAATTTCAATTGTTGTTGACGTGGATCAAAGTCTAGACCAAAAGAATAAGATTCATTGTCTTGAGCCAACTGCTGTGTGACTGCTCTTAAGTTAGACTTTGGCAATGCAGACCATTTAGTTGTGGGAGTTTTCTGTACTGTGCGATGGTCTGCAGATAGTGAAGCACCGATGTTGGTTAGACAGCATGGCAGACACGAAAATGAATAACATTTACCGGTACTTACTTACTTACATCTATTTTGTGATAGAAGATTGAAGAGAGAGAGAAGAGACAGACAGACAGACAGACAGACAGACAGACAGAGTAAATAGTGATGTGAGGAAACTGAGAGATGTAGAATAGACAGAGAGCATTTGGAGAAGTTAAGGAAGGAGGAACGTTAAAGTCATATACTGTAATATGAAGAAAACAATCTTAGGTGACCACATAATAAGCTAGATAAAATGAATTAGTAGCTATGCAGATGTTTAGAGAAGACAGAAAACTCTGAAAAAGACCAAGAATCCTCTATCAGAGTCTATCTGATTGGTCTTCTGGCCTGGATGCAACATGTTTGGTTGTGCCATCTGCCAAGCAGCGGCATACTACTCTATGTTATGATTGCAATCTGGAGACAATAGCCTTTAAATCACGCAGCTAATGAGAGAGAGAGAGAGAGAGAGAGAGAGAGAGAGAGAGAGAGAGAGAGAGAGAAGAGGAGGTCTATGGTTTGACAGCTGTCACTGCCTTATAGTCTGCAGACATTGGATGCATACATTAAAGACCAGTGGGATAATGTTGAAGATGCTCCAGCCTGTCTGTCCTGTCATGACTTCAAATACATGAGTCTAATTAGAAACGGAACGCAAGGAGACTGTGTCCACGTGCTTTCTATCTGTCGATTCTGCGGTTGAATGTAAATGAAAATGTTTCCATAAATTTTCCCAACCATAATTTTTACTCTTAAAAATAAAGTTTAGTAAAACTTCACAAATCAATTCTGATGCCAGCAATGACCTACCTGATTTGTAACATCTGTTGTTCTATCTTTGAAGTGGGTCAAAATAAGTATATTTTGGGTTTTAATGGTCGGTCTCCTCTCAGCGCTGGTTCTCAGCGTAGGGTGATGCAACCTTCGGATACCTTTGCCATGCGGTGAACTTTTACCCCATTTATCTTGGGATAAACAGTCACAGTGCCTCATATTACCATTGGGTTCACTAGAGTTACTTGTGTTGTGAGTTTGTCTGTCTATGTCTGCATTGTTGTGGGTGAGCGCATTTGGAACTGTTGTATGTCAAACTATTCATGACCAAAGAGCAACCTCCCATATATAAGGACTCGAAGCAGAAGAACCGGCTGTTGCTTACGCGCGGAAAGTCTGACGAAGCACACCCGGGAGCAGGGAATCATCGAGGGTTGGTCTGCTACCATAGGACGCATCCAGGGAAAAGCTCTGTGAAATCTTTAGCTGCTGCTGCTACAATAATATACTGAAAATGTTGCATTTGGCCAAAGGTACTTTACATGAAATTCAGTCTGTTCCTGTTTGTCTTTTATGTTCATGATTGGCTAAATTTTCTTTGCATACTTATATGCATACTTTAATGTTTATTTAGGGCTGCGGATATTAACGATTAATTAATCAATTAATCGTTAAAATATTCAATCGATTAAATTTTCTTTAATCGATTACTTTTTTGATTACATTTTAATATTTTTGTAACTTATTTACTTGAATACCTCTTAGCTTACTATATTTCTATTTCGTTCAGACAACAATGGCAAGTAATGAAAGCAATGCTCTAGTTAAGCAGTTAAGGGAAGAGATCAGCAAGCACTTTTGTTTTGTTTTTAAGCTAACTGCAGACGGCAAAGTAGACAATATGCAGAGTCGCAATGCAAGGAGATCAGCTAAAAGCTATATGTAATTATTTTAATCGAAATTAATCGATTAAACAATTTTTCGATTAATCGAGCAGAAAATTTTAATCATTACCAGCCCTACTTTTCTTTACTCATCTTCATTTGATTATTAAATTTTTTTACCACTGTTTCATTATCCTTTAAGATGTGCAAGTATTTCCAAATTTGTTTTTAAAATTTCATTTTTTGCATTTTTTCCTATTAAATAGATAAAATAAGTTTTTATGTCATAGTCTAAAAGCCTAAAATGAGAATGTTTGATATATTATTTATATATTTTAACATCATTAGGCTAAATTCACCCTAATGTTAATGCAGTGGAACATCATTTGTTTAATCCCTTCTTAGGATATAATCTTTGTAATTCTTCAAAGTTGGCAAAATATTATCTTAACTTAAGTACTTGGATAATGTGTAAAATGTTGGCAATAATACTACATTTTGTAAAATAGTGTTCATATTCTATTTTAGAATTATTATAAAATGCTTTTAGCACAGAAGAGATCCAAATTGAACCACTTAACGCAGATTATTATTATTATTATTTTATTATTTTATTTATTTATTTATTTATATAGCGCAGTAGACAAGGCTAAGGCCTACAACAAAAGCGCTTAACACAATTCATATCCAATATTAAATAAATGTGTCTTCAAATTTCTAATGAAAAGTCCAGCTGAGACTGCTCCAGTCACATTGTCTGGAAGAGAGTTCCACAGGGCGGGATTTTCCCGCGCGAATGATCTTTCCCCAAACTTAGGGGTCTTGGACGGGGGAGGGACCAACAACTGCACTCTCCGACTGGACCTAAGAACCGATCTCCTCTCGATCACAGTCGATCTCCGTACAAGTACAGTTAGATAATCAGGACAGAATGGATCGTGTAAAGCCCGAAACGTAAGCCAACAGCGCTTGTAGACAATGCGCTGTGGCACACGGAGCCAGTGGAGTCGATCTCTAAGGAGAGGAGTGACGTGGTCACCCCAGCGACAGCCGACAGCCGAAAATCACTCGTGCAGCCTGGTTCAGCACTGATTGTATGCGGTTCAGTCTAGTATCCGGAAGTCCAAGAAGCACACCGTTACAGTAATCAATTCGTGTCAGTACCAGGGCCCGCACTAATTTGACAGCCGCGCTCACTGGCAGGTACCGTCGAATTGACCTCACTCTCCGCAGTTGGTAGTGGCAGGAGCGTATCAGATTATTAACGTGTGCTTCAAAGGATAGAGTCTCATCTAGGAGCACTCCCAGAAGACGTAAGCTCTCGTCAATAATAATAATAATAATAATAATAATAATAATAATAATAATAATAATAATAATAATAATAATAATAATAATAATAATAATAATAATAATATTAAGATTATTATTATTATTATTATTATTATTATTATTATTATTATTATTAATTTATTATTATGTTGTGAAAGTTCCATGGAAGGCGACTGCGTTAAATCTCTGGAATGTCACGAATATTGTTGTAGGTCGTTGTAGGAGAAAAGATGTTTCTCTTTCATCTTCAGATTGGTATGTTAGGATGCTGCCGATTTTCTTTAAGAAGTGGAGACGACCTTCGTTGATTGGCCCCATTGTCTCCCAAGCAGAGGCGTAGCGAGGGGCAGAGGCATATGCCTCCGGGCGCCGAGGTGGGGGCGCCAAAATTGGGTATTTGGGTAAGTGAAATGCATAATAAAATAACGAAGAAGAAACATGTGCGCGACGACGTTTTTTGCTCGTCAGCACTATGTGAAGAGGGGCGCTCGTAAGACCTGAGGGGCGCCGAGAACAATGTTGACGACCATTTTGCTCGTCAGCAGTGTTGGGGGCGCCAACGGTAGACTTTGCCTCTGGCGCAGGATACCCTCGCTACGCCTCTGTTCCCAAGCCATAGGATAAGAGGAAGACAGTTGATGTTGATGTTGATGGCAGTTGATGGCATTTGTCCCTTTTCCTCTCTGCTGCAGCCTGCTCGTTCGGCTGCAGCACCTGCTGTTGATGCTGTCTTATGACAGTAGAAAGCAGCGAATGTGTCTGCGACTGTAACGTCCCAAATGACGCATCTGCCTGTCTTCCATGGGATGAGAGTGCAGCCATCCGGTCGTTTTCCATCAGATCTCGATAGGCCGAAAGGTTCCTTTGACGATGGAAAACCGGCCTTTATCAGTGAACGACATAAAATATCATTAAGGGCGGCGTGTCGGGCGATTCGTCCAGGTGCTAGTCGACAGGAGAGACCATGGTGGCCATCTCGTTGTTATTATTATTATTATTGTTATTGTTGTTATTATCATTTTTATTATACAAGTTTATGACTTCAAAGTTTTGCTGTTTTCATAAAAATTGATCTCTCAACTTTCATTCAAAGCATTGGATCTTTGGATATAAGTGAGAATGAATATTTTCTTCCAGCAGCAGTTTAAAATGTCCTTGATCTGGTTTCACACGCCTAGACAGTATTAGACACACGTGTACAGAATAAAAAAAGACTCTCTTCAGAAGATACGCGTCAACTTGAAATCTCTAAAACTTCGTAGCCTACATTCTTTCAGCTGATTCATGGGAAGTGATATGGAGAATTTCAATTTATGTCTTTAAATATATGGACATTTTAAGTGTTGCTTAAGACATATTCAGTAAACCTTAACCATCAGAATGAATCTGACCCTGCTGCCGTGTCAACGTTTTTTTTATGGAATATAAATGTTGTTTTAAAGCCAGTTGATGTCTAAGATATCTTTTCCCCATGGAATAATCACTACTCTTGACCTGGATCTTATTCATTCAATTTGGATTTGGTGTGCCATCGGCTGATGCTCTGGGCATTATGATAGTGGCGCCATAGAAGTGGCATTTCAAGACCTACTGTCTGCAGTTATTTTAAACTGAATTTTGTTTTGAAGGAGAGACCTGTGTGAAGATGTCAGCATGATAGACCAGCAGCACGTCAGTTAATTAGCCTTGAACCAACTGTACTACATTAAAACAGAAGAATGTGAAATCTTTTAGTAAAACCTGGTTGAGCTTAACTTTTATGAATCGACAGCTAAATTGATGTTATGGAAAGTGACTGCTTCAAAGTCTTTCGTTAAAACATGGCTGAGTTTGGATTTTATGAAACAAGAATAGCTGTCAATGATAATATATAATAACGTGATTTCAAGTGGTGTAGAGTAGAAATATAAGAGGTGCTGTACAAATGCTACATTACAAATGCTACATTATATTACATTTAGGAGGCATTAATTGTGTGTGAAAACTGCTACAATTACCCTTGACATCAATAACCTTGTTTTTCTCATAGATAACATTTATTGATTCAATTATTACTGGTAAGAAACTGGTTATTTAACTAATGACCAATGATGAATGGTTTTGTTTTTATCTGAAGGTGTCCTGAAGGCAATGCACTGTCCATTCTTGACCCGTATTCCAATTGGTCAAGTGAGACAGCACGCGACCGAGTTGCTCCAGATGGCCGACCATTGTCCCATCATGGGTCATGTCATGAAGTACTCATCACTGAGCAGATCTGATACAGCTCCTTCAAAAGGTCAGTTCAACCCTTTTCACTCAGAATATATCAACTTTTCAGAAGAGATCGTTTAACATGCCTTGACTTGAAACAACCTTCTGCCATACATTTCTATCCTAAATTGGTTATTTTAGAATATAAAACTACTGTACTACTACATCAAGGTAAGTGACTTTGGATAGGGTTAGTTTGTGGATAGGTGACTCTGTCTGCTTGAACTTGGCCAAGGCAGGTCTTTGGCCCATCTGTTTTGCACGACATTTGTCTCTAATGGCCATAAGTTTAGACTGTTGCAGGGGAGTAATAATTCTTTGCACTTCTTTAACATCCTTAAAGTCTGACAAGCAAAGAAGGGTCATCATTAAAGTTTAAACATATTTATGGGTGATGGATTGGTGGGTATATTTAAAAAAATTATTCTATTCCACCAATGCTGATGACAGCAATATGCCCCTGGTATGTTTTTTGGTCATTTGCAGAAGCTGTGTTTTGAATTTTTCAGAGCTTCTGAATGGCTCAGCTGGTAAGTGTCCATTCATGACGAAGGAACTCCACACGAAAACTGGAAGCGAAGAGCTCGTTGATCTCACCCACACAGCAGAAGCGGTTATCCAAGGTCAGTGGAATGCCATACACAGCAGCATTCCCATTGAACCATGGTTATGCTTTTTTATCTCATTCCTCTCGATCTCTATCTCATCCTATTTAATTTTAGCTCTATTTCACAAGTAAATATGATTAGAGTTGTTTAATTTAGTTTTTATTAAAACGACTTTTGAAACTTTGATTGATCTGTAATATTCAGTGTTAGGTAAGGTAAATGGTAGGTACCATACTCAAGTTTGAGAGTTCACACTTATCTCCGGTCTAGGCAATCAGCAATGTAGGTGGTATAAGCCATTAATCTGAGGTAGGTTGCCATTACTTTCCCCAGACCCATGTTTTACCTCGCAGCTTAGCGCTGCTCCTCATTTTTACCAATGCCCTCTAGCGAGTAGGGTTGAATCGACCTTAAGGCTCCTCCAGGACTTGATCCCGCTCTGTCAGCATGTCTTTCTAGCGTGTTGCCTCTCAGCTATCTTCCTGCCCTGTTACATTTCTGCTATCTTCCTGCCCCTCAATGTTATTAAATAGTTTTAAAAGTGACAGTGACAACTATAGTGTTGATGATTGTGCTGAGAGTGAAAAAGTTATAAAGAAAATTGTGATAATGCTTTGATGACGCTTTCTTTTATTTGCTGCGTTTCTTAGCCTCTGGATGGCAAGCAGCTGCGGTCGAGTCACTGAAGGTCGAGCAACTCACGGTTGACCCAATGAAGGTTGGAAATCTGGAGACATCTTTTATGGAAAAGGTGAAGGCAAAGCTTGTGGCTTCCAGCATGAAGATTGAATCTCCTTTGAAGGATTTTGACCCTGAGAAAGATGCAGATCCTGACAACAGTAAGAATTAATGTAGTATTTAATTATTTTATCAATAAATATTTGGGATGTGGATATTAATGATTAATTAATCAATTAATTAATCATTAACATTTTTAATTGGTTAAATTTTCTTTAATCAATTAATTTGTCCATTATTTTTTAGTATTTTGGTTGCTTATTTACCCAAATACTACTTAGCTTACTAGATTTCTATTTCTGTTCAGACAACAATGGCAAGTAATGAGAGCAAGCATCTTTATTTTGTTTTGAAGCTAACTGCAGACGGCAAAGGAGACATATGCAGAGTTGCAATGCAAGCAGATCAACGCTAAAAACTATATGTTAATATTAATCAAAATTAATTAATTAATTAAATTTTTTTGATTAATTGAACAAAAATTGTTTAATCAGTACCAGCCATAATAAATATCTTAAAGAAATGGATTTTAATTGTGAATACTGGTTTCTTTCTGTGTTTTTGTTGAAAATATGCTTTTAAAAAGAAGTTCTTTATTTGTCAAAGATGCATCTTCAAGAAACATGAAAATAGTAATATTTCCATTGTCAACTGGTCATCAACTTGTGCACTGTGCAGTTTTCAGATGTTAAGGGCCGTCCATAAAGTACGTCATGCTTGAGGGGAGGGGGCTAAGAAAGCATGACAGTTTGTGACAGGGGAGAGGGGTCAAAAATTGACCAAAAAAGCATGACAAAATCTAAAATTTTTGGACGGCCCCTAAGGAGCTTATTTCTGATATCTATTCAGAGCCAAAAATGGTGGCAAAGGTGTTTGACTACGAGGCCTTCTTTGAGGATAAATTGGAGCAGAAAAAGCGCGACAATTCGTACAGAATCTTCAAGAAGGTGAGCCGAAAGCGACAGAGTTTCCTCGTGCGCTGGAGCATTCGTCAGGCGAGAAAGACATAACCGTCTGGTGCAGCAACGACTATCTTGGAATGAGTTGGCACCCAAAGGTTCAAGAGGCTGTCATGTGAGAATCACTCTTTCTACTAAGTTGCTTAACTCTGCACTGGTTGTTTAGATTTCTAATTAAGAAAACTTTCAAACCAATTGACCAGTAAAGTAAAAAATGTAAAGTCCTTCCCGAGCTCTCATGGCTCCTAGGGTGGCACTGACCCCTGTTACGAAGGCCCTGGGTCAGGCAACTGGTGCAAGTTACATGATACGGGGCCAGTGTTCTCATGCAACACGCCTGTTTACTCTGCGTATTAATCCGCCACTCATTTGCCATTGCCATCTGGCGAAAGAAGGCTGAGTCGACCTTATGGCTCCTGTGGGTCTTGAACCTGCGACCTTCTCCTCCATCGTCCAATGTTGTTAATACTCTGCTGACTTGACCAGCCACATACAATATTGAGATCTTGTATTATCTGTTTCCTTTGTAGGGAGGCTGTGTATAAGCATGGCGTTGGAGCCGGAGGAACCCGCAACATCTCTGGGAACTCCCCATATCACGAGGAGCTGGAGAAGGAACTTGCGAGTCTGCACCAGAAGGAGGCTGCGCTGCTGTTTACGTCATGCTATGTTGCCAATGATTCAACGTTGTTCACTCTGGCCAAACTACTTCCAGGTGAAAAGTTTGGGGACCTCAGTCCGATGTTCGCTTATATGATCATAAAATTAACTAGAGGCTCACCGATGCTTAAAATTGACCTTTATGAATAATACAGTGGTTCTCCGCCATGTGGAGAATTTCTCTCTACATCCATGCGGTCCTTTAACATCCTTTCTGCGTTTTCGCTGACTCTTCGAAGGAACGTCTTCTTGTGGAAGACCGCCTTCTGAAGGGCTCACTGTCCGATTTCGACACGGCAGTGACCTCTTTCGTGCCATCTGAGCGGATTTTCCCTCAAGAGCAACATCTTCCGTTCCATGTTGTTATGATTTGTCAGCGTTGTTGACAGCACCTTTGACTTTGGCCTTCGCTATGCTACGGCGCTATAGAAGTTGTCAAGTACCATAGCCATAACCACAGTGGTATAAGTCATCGTGATTCTGCTTCCTGATGTGGATTTTTTGTTATTGTTTCATAGGCTGTGAAATATACTCGGACTCAGGGAACCATGCGTCGATGATCCAGGGAATCCGAAACAGCGGCGTTCCGCGGAAGATTTTTCGACACAACGACGCACAACACCTGGAAGAGCTTCTGTCAAAGTCAGACGCTTCAAAACCAAAGATCGTTGCTTTTGAAACTGTGCATTCCATGACAGGTCGGCTTAAAATTCAGAGAGAAAAACCAATATGCAACTAATTTGAAATGCTTGTTTTCTACCAGCATACAGCTTCAAGCAATGTATGATGAATTGCCAACTGGATGAAACTCAATTGTACATAATTATTTCATAAAGAGATAGGGAGACAAGGAACCTAGCTACCTCTTTATTCCAATTTTTAGAACAAGATTAGCAACCCATATTTTTGGCCTGGCGTATCCACCATAGACTGTGACCTGGCTATCTGGCCGGATATCCTGATTTGACCTGGATCTTCAATGATTTTGATTCGGTGTGCCATCAGCTGATGTTTCTGTGCATTATGAAGTGGCGCTATTGAAGTTCATGATTAGATTAGATTGTCAATTTTCTTCTTCTAGGGGCTGTGTGTCCTCTTCAGGATCTGTGCGAAATAGCACACAAGTACGGTGCCATAACATTTGTTGACGAGGTCCATGCAGTTGGTCTTTATGGAAAACATGGAGCTGGAATCGGAGAAAGAGACGGACTTCTCCATGAAATGGATATAATTTCCGGAACGCTAGGCAAGTTATGCAATTTCTGAAATCAAGTAGCTTTATTATTTATTTAGAGTTTAATATTAAGTTACTGTGTGAGGCAAGGGAGATGAGAGAGGTAGCACCTTTCCCTGATCCCCTATGGATAAGCACTGGTCCTCATGTCACTTCATGGACACACTGACCTTTGCTCAGCCGACAACCCACCTTGCCCATAGCTATTTCAAGAAAGATTAAGCACATAAGAATAAGCAGCTACTACTGTACAATATCCAAAGCGCTATATAAATTCAAGAGATATTACTTACTTATTCCCAGGGCCAAGTGATGCGCAATACATAGCCTATCCCTGTACCTAGACCGTCCGTGTGTGATGAAGAATCACACCTTTCCCGAGGTGCCCCTGACAGGCAGAAAACGGCGGATCTAGACTGAGAAGCTGGAAAACATCCCTGGCAACAACACTTGCCACTACCCACTACTATCCTGAGCAGTGGCATAGCCAGAATTTCTAGAAGGGGGGTTGGTTTTGACTGTGACCAACTTTCAAAAAGATAAATCTTGACAAGCAAATAAAAGGTCATCACCTAACCTATAATGCTTTTTTAAAATTTGGGTCGGCAGCGCCAAGGGGGGTTTGAACCCCAAAACCGCATCCAAAAATTAAAAAAATGTATGGAAACACATTACAGATTTTTTTCAGCGGCAGCCAAGGGGGTTTTAACTCCCAAAACCCCCCTGACTACGCCACTGATCCTGAAGCTATATGCAATTGTTGCAGGCGAGGTGCAGTTAGAAATTCACGGGCAAGGATGTAGCATCTAGTCAGACTGTGAAACTGTAACATAGCCATAACATAGTAGGATTTAAATACTCAATTGAGTATTTTAAAAAGTATTTAAATACTCACCCAGATTAGGGTATTTAAATAATTTGTAGCTGTATTTAGTATTCTGTGGTTTCTAAATACTTGAAATCCATCATTGACATAAAATTTAGAATTTAATGGCTTGGCTTTTTTGGAAAACTTTTAAAAAGTATTGAAATCTTAATAATTATCATCAGCTTAAATATAATTGATAGCTCATTCACATTGATTTACATAACAGTCCAGTATGGCATATAATAAAACTACAGTGCCGGAATTCTGTGATGCTTGAACACAAGTAGCAAGGTATTGACAAAGTATTTGAAAAGTATTTGAAAATTTGTTTTTAATATTTAAATACTCTTATAGGTATTTGACATTTAAATACTATTTAAATACTCAAAAAACCTTAAGTATTTGGGAAGTATTTAAATACTTTGATCTGAGTATTTGTTACAACACTACCTTTGCGGTAATAAAAGAAGAGGCAAGACACAGAGAAGAATGGAAACAATGGAGCCCTGAACCAGCCCCAGGACAGAGAACATGATGATGATGAGCTACTGTACAACATATTAATTTGATAGCTTCAAACCCAGTCGATTAATATGCATGAATAAACTGAAGGCATTTTCTTTGCTTTCAGGAAAGGCCTTTGGCAACATCGGCGGATACATTGTTGGAACAGCAAAACTAGTGGACACGATTCGCAGTTATGCCGCTGGATTCATATTTACCACTTCTCTACCACCAACTGTTCTCTATGGAAGCCTTGCTTCAATTCGAGTGCGTATGATTGGTCAGATATCTGACATGCTATCACTCGTGTCACATGTACTTCTGTATTATGGCTGCCTGTACATTGTCTCTGGCTTGTGGATACGAGGGAAAACCTTATGGCTGTGCATTTATAAGTGCAAAATAATGGAAATAATGTGTTCTGTTGCCAGACTTTTGCTGAATTTGATGGAGACTGTTTGGTCCATGTCAGATACCTATGTTTCTTCTTAGAAATACATTCTTTTTGTTGTCGAGTTCTTTGAAATTGGTTGCCTATTGGCAGTTGCTGCTTATTCCAAAGTCAACATTTATTGTTGTCTCTGATTTTGCAGCTTGTTTGGAAAAAGTTAATTCACATTTTATTTGTCGTGCTTTGGTGAACTCTGTTGAACTCTGTCTTTTAAGGTTTTACGAGGTGAGGAAGGTCGACAGTTGCGAGCAAAGCATCAGGCGAACGTCACTTATCTACGACAGCAATTGGTCGAAGCTGGAATTCCTGTAATTCACTGCCCAAGTCACATAATTCCAATTCACGTGAGTTAATGCACGCGAATCATTATCCACGTCCTGCATCAAGCGTGTATTGCCGTTTCTTATGTTGTAGATTTCTTTTTACAAAAAAGTAAACCTTGTATTTGATATCATTAGGTTGGGGACCCCGTCATGGTTGTCAAACTTGCAAATGATTTGATGTCGAAGCATGGCATCTACCTTCAGCCGATCAACTACCCGACAGTGCCGAGGGGTCAGGAACTCCTCCGTCTCGCTCCCACTCCGCATCACACTCTGGATATGATGACCGTTTTCGTCAATGCAGTCCTCGATGTTTGGATGTCGAACGGCCTCGAGTTAAAAAGTCACTGCACAGTCGAATGTGAATTCTGCAAGCAGCCGATTAAGTTCGAAGCGTTCAGCGCGAGAGAACAGCCGTGCGATGGAATACGATGCAACGACTTCCTTGTCAAGGCAGCAATTTAAATATGATCGGCCGACGCAATTGGTTTGAATGTATGATTTTTATCATTGAACTGAATTTTACTCGTGGGACATTTATCTTTGGTTGATTAATTAATTAGAGCATGTTAAGGGTTGATATTTGGCATAAAAACTCATTATGTAATAATATATATACTTATATTCGACTGGAAGGATTCCATTTTGCATTTCTTGATTTTTATCATTTTATGAATATATACATGTCTTTCTGGATCCATTTTGTGTTTAAATTTTATCAAAATTCAAATATCAGTTTCTTGGAAACTTAAAGTGCATGCTATATTGAGAGGAAAGTTAAATATCAAAGAGTGCTAAATTTCTTTATTAACTTGAGTGAGGTTTTGAGGAAGAGAGCGTGATACAAACATCTTTTGCAATTTCTATAATAAACATTGAGATAATTTAATAATTTTGCAATTTCTATAATAAACATTGAGATAATTTAATAAGTATTGACAGTGTAAAGTTCTCACGTTTTAAAAAATGTGTAATCTAAGCATTTTCACAAGTACAGTATATTTTCCAATATTATTTTTAGCATAAAAATAATTATCCTGGCAATGTTCAAACAAAGTTCCATGACTTCTGAATTCTTCACTAGATATTTCAGTTTGATTGTAGTGGTTTTCAATGCATTTACGATGTACTGCTGTTAAAGTTGCCTTAGGCAAAAGTTTAATGACATTTAATCTGTAATTTAGTATTGGCTAACAGGTTATATAAGTGATTTTGTTGCATGAGTTTAGTATGCTTAATAGCCATACGTAACGCCATTATAGCTGTTAGTTAAAGGTGGCTCTTTTGTATTAATTTAATCTACTTATAAACATATTCTCAGTAATAAATAATAAGGTTTCTGTTATTTTTGCAATTTCGGATTTTACATAGTCTTGGGTTCCTGCAAAGCCATAGAATGAAAATGTTGGCTAAGTGTGTGCAATTTAGGTCTAAAGACGATGGGCATATGGCTCCTCCTTTCTCAGCCGGCTATGGCGGAGTTGTTCGTATGCGTTGCTGTTAAAAAGCTGCTTCCACTTGCGTTTTGTTATGAATTGAGTTGACGAATTTATATAGCGCCATATTAGGCTATTATATGTACTGTTCTCCTAAAGTGCTAGGCAGACTCTGCAGCAGTGGGTATGTGATTTACAATCTTCATTCCCCAAGGCATCATACTGCTTGTCACATCTCCGGAAGAACTGCAAGAACTTGTAGACCGTGAACTGTACAGGCAGCCGCAAAAGAATACAATATGGCAATAAATATTGCAGAAACAAAAATAATGACTAACACTAAAGTCACTAATAACATAACAGAAATCTAGGTGGAAGGCGTAACACTAGAACAGGCATATAATGCTTCATATACTGTACCTGTGATGTCAAATAACAAACAATGCAGAATGCAAAATGGAAGTGAAAAAGAGACTAGCCATGGGAACAACAGGCTAACAAAACCATGGAAAGGGGCCGTCCATATAATACGTAGGCAAAACGGCATATTTTTACCCCTCCCCTGTTGCACACCGTCCATTTTTTACCACTCCCCTATGCGTACGTACAAATTAGCAACCAACCCCCCTGCACAGTGAAAATTACCGGTAATTTTTGGCCATAGTAAAAAAGCATTTGTTTACTATTAAATTAAACTTTTTGAATATCTTAAATAACCGTGGAAACAATACTCGGGAGTCGGGACCCTTTGTTTGACCGTGAGAAAGTTATTGTGTTCAACTCTAATGCTTGTGTGAATATACCTATTTATAAATTTGAAATTTGTGCCGCTTGTGCGTACGTACAAATTCAGTCGTGACCTCCGCTTCCGTATGCAAAATAGCCTAAAGGCTAAATCTCAAACCCCTCCCCTCGGTGCGTACGTATATGGACGATTATTGGACGGCCCCAAAAACAAATCAATAAGCACTATCACAAAAACTGCGATTGACGAAAACCTTCGTATGGTCAGTGGCGAGTCCTGGCGACGTATGGATGCGAATCCTGGACGCTAAGAAAAGAAGAAAAACACATACAAACCTTTGAGAACAAATGCATAAAAAACTGCTACGTGTATCATCGCTACCATGAACAGAACTACTAAACAAATGAGCAAGTTTACAACATGACCACAACAGAAAAAGAACTACTGAATCACGTCAAAAACAATGGAACTAATTAGTTACTTTGGACACGTGATTAGAAAATCACAAGATGCCATTGAGAGCAGTGTGGTCACAGGACTTGTGGAAGGAAACAGAAGTCGGGGACGAAGTTGAGGATATGCTGGATTGATCCGATTGACAACAGCATGACTGGTCTTTCTATAGACTGTCTACTACGCACCGCGCAAGACAGATCACGATGGAGAACACTGAGTCACTGACCCATTTTTGTAGCTAGAGATTGCAATCCTGGGCCAATTTTTAAATCCCTGGATTCGGGATTGAATGGCCCGGGGGATCCCGACCCCGTTCCATATTTCAAATTAAGCCGTGTTTTACGGATTGTTCGACTGCTTACTGCCTATATTTGCGTACTTGCATAATTGCATTGATTGCATTATAGATACTGATTATAATATCTTATATGAATGATATCTGTATTAGTACAGCAAAACATGTTTACGTTAGCTAAAAACCCAACACGACAATCCAGTTCAGCAACTTCAGCTAATCTCTCTAGTCTACTCTTAACTTCTTAAGTCTACTATAAAGCTATAACAATGTTGGAGCATCAGCTGAAACTTGAGTTAACAGACGTTCAGGCTCTACTAGTTCCAACTCCAAGCGCAGTTTTAATTTAATAGGCCTCATTGCGATTTTGACCATAGAAAGCACAGCATACTGATTGAGTGATCACTCAGCCTGGAACGCAGCTTCGTGCTGGATATTCCGGCTGCACAGAAGGCGCGTTCGGCTTCAACAGAAGTTGGCGGTACAGTGATCAAATAGGAATATGCAGTTTCAATCTGCAAGCAATTGACACGCTTTCCAGTGCTGCTTTCGTCACTTTATTTGCCATTTTACGATTCACTTACACCGAAAATCAATAATTATATCTAACATTTATGAAAATTCATCAATAAACAAGTAAAACAACACGTGTACAGCGTGACGTCATCAATTACTTCACCATAGAGATAGTGAGTATAGAGTACTGGTAAAGTAGAGTTATGGGCATTCCTGTATTATTTGACCCCTCCCCCATGAAAAAAACATGACCTCAACGTATTCAACGTAGAAGTTTAAGAATATAACAATGACAGTGTTATTTCTAGGATTTTGAATTGAGGGGGAGGAGGTGTAGGAAAAATCTGGGGTGTCGGAATTTTTAAGCCTATGCACGAAAAGGCTGACAAGCAAAAACCTTATCAAGTCCCAAAACCAACCAAAAAACCTTACAAAGTCTCAAAAAACCTCGGACAAGCAAAATAAGAAAAAGAAAAAAAGTCATCCGAGAATGGGGGAGGGGCTTCCTTCTCCATTTGGGGGTGTTTTGAGCTAATTAGTATGCATTTTGTATGCATATCATTGGCGTCGCAATACCAAATTTTGGGGTGTGTCGACCTCAAATGGGGGGGGGGTTGGAGAAGGGGTGTTAGGGGGTGTAAAAATATTCCTGAACAATGATCAATGCTGTCGAGACAAAAACAGGACTCGTGAGGGTTCATCCTTAAATGACGTCACGCCATTTTGGCGGTTTTGACCCCTCGTCACACGTCGTCACAAAGACCCACTCAAATATGACGTCACAACGCGTTAACCCCCCGTCATCTTCTCGTCTTTCCAATGTCAAAATTAATGTTTCGTTTGAAAATATTCATTATAATTATTAAGACCTATAGTTGAAACAATATTCAGAAACTTTTTCAAGTTCTTTTTTTAAAATGAAGTATAATAATTAGGCCTATATACGCCTAAGTGCAAAATACGTTCAATTTTGCGGTAACATAGCATTGCGGTATTATGTGACGTCATATTTATGAAAACCCCACTCCCCGTCGTCACACATCGTCATAAACGTTTGAACCCCTACCCCTAAGTGCGTGACGTCATTAAATTATGGACAGTCCCTATAGGTTATCTTTTGTATGTGACCAAAATAAGTCGATTTCTTCGTTTGTTTGTTTTTCTGTCCATATATATATATCTAGAGCTGTTACGGTTTCATCTCGTGCAATTTCGGTCGGCTTCGGTTCGGTTTTTAGAACATATATAACTAGAATCGAATGCACAATTTTTACGCGTTAAACATAGAGAAAGCGTCGTTTTTCAACGGTTTTTGTGTTGTATCTGTGATGAGTCAGCAGCACTGCCTATGAGAAAGTAAATTGTATGTAGATTTACTTTTATGTAGCAATAATATTGGCAATTGCATTAACTGCAGAGTAGTAGTAGATTTCTTTAGCGCCATTGTAGTAGTAGTGAGACGCCGGGGTCCGGCTACAGGCATATACACGTGGAGGGGCAGGGGAAGGGAAGATCGGTAGCGCACGGATAAGGGCCCCGCGGAACGCTATGATAGCAGCCGAATGCGCTAAGGTATATAAGGAAGAAAAAGCGGGAATGTGGGGCTTTTTCGCTTCGGGAGCTAGGAGAAAGCAGGAAGAGAAGTATCGACAATGAGCGCGGCCGAGGACTGATTCGGAGGCGTTGAGGACAACCGAAGGAGGGATTGGGATTTATATAGGGCCTATTCATCAGAAATCTGGGATTATTATGTGAGAGCAAACGAACTCTGGAGAAGAGGGAATCAAAAGGCCTAAAGAAGAAGAAAATCAGATAAGATTTATAATATTTAATATTGATGAAATTAATAATATGTAATGATCAATGATAAGTTCAACTAGCCGATAAACCGAAGAATTAACATTGACATTTGATTATAATTGTTATGGACTAGATGTGCGTTGCATTTATACGTGACAGTGAATTAGCATATAGTGAACTACTGATCAGACATTCTAATATTCTTGGAAATGATTGATATGATTGATACTTTGATTGCGAGGATTAATAATATAATATATAATATGTTTCTGGTTGTATCGTTGTGTTGATATCTGCTTGGCACTAATCAGTCTACATCTAGTGGTAAGCCACTAGGCGGACTCAGGGACATAGGAGAGTCTGGAGAGACCAGGGAGGGAGGAAGGGGACCAGGACGGAGGCAGACCCCCCCTCACCTGATGGTGAGAAATCACAGAAGACCTACATCAGCACCAGTCGATGGTCGCTTAAGAAGAGAAGGTGACTTAAAGTCGCTCGCGCATAATCATGCATTGTATTTGCTATTCTCTACGAAAAATATAACCGTCCAAATTTGCATGGTCAAAACCGCGGTTTCGGTTCGGTTAACCGTAACAACACTAATGATATCATATGATGACATAACATATTCGGCACAAATCCTCGTCGAAATTATCGAAACCGTGGAAGTTGGTAACGTATACACCAATCAAAACAATAACCAGTGACAGATTTGCAACCAGTCGTCTATCTGAAGTTCTAAAATCAATATTCCACGTACATATAATAATATATTTTGCTCCGAATTTCCAATTAGAACTACGTTTGGATCGCAGCCTCGCCGGTAGAGGGCCAACACGTTTGATTCCTGTAAATATACAGCGTCCGATGATGATTGACGCAAATTTAACTCCGCCCAGCACGAGGCTCAGGTGTTTACGCGTCCATCGAATAGGATTGGTAGAATTTTCTAGATTTCCGGACCGAGTAAACGTTATCGAATGGATGCGTCGGATCCGAAGCAGTCGTGGGTGAAGTCCGTCAGTCCGTCTGGCGAGTTCGTGAGGAAGCCGAGTGCATTTCGCAGCTGGATAACGGCCGATGGATCGAGTGGGTTCAAGGCAGAGCCTGGTAGATATCACCTGTACGTGTCGCTCGCATGCCCCTGGGCCCATCGCACCCTCATCGTACGCGCCCTGAAGGGACTGGACGATGTCATCGGCTACACCGTGGTCGATTGGCTGCTCGGGGAGGGCGGCTGGGCCTTCACCGACGAGAAGCCCAAATGCAGCCTCGACGAAGTGAACGGTTGCTCCAGACTGCGAGACGTCTACGCCATGGCCGACGGCACGTACAGCGGCAACATCACAGTACCGGTACTCTGGGACAAGAAAACGAAGACCATTGTCAACAACGAATCGAGTGAGATCATTCGAATGCTCAACTCCGAGTTCAACGAGTTCAGCGCCACGGAGGCGCAGAGGAGCCTTGATCTGTATCCTCCGCTGTTGCGTCACGCCATCGACGAAGTCAACGCGTGGATCTACACCGACATCAACAACGGCGTCTACAGAGCGGGGTTCGCAAAATCTCAGGAGGCGTACGACGAAGCCGTTCAGGTCGTATTCAGCGGCCTTGACAGAGTGGAGGAGATTCTCGCCAAGTCGAGATATCTCGTCGGGGATCAGATCACCGAGGCAGACGTGAGGCTCTTCACGACTCTTGTGCGGTTCGACATGGTCTACGTCGGTCACTTTAAGTGCAACAAGAAGCGGATCGTCGACTATCCGAATCTTTGGAGCTACGTCCGTGACATCTACCAGACTGGTGGAATTGCGGAGACGGTCGATGCAGAGCACATCCAGAAGCATTACCAGGTGAGCCACAGGCACATCAACCCGTTTGGCATTGTGGCCATTGGACCTGACCTCGACTTTGACAGTCCACACAACAGGAACAAGTTCTCAGCATGATATCACATTATCTGGGTTCAACTTGGTTTTCAGGAAGGTGTTATTGAATGTAGATGTAGTTTCTAATTGTTTTAGAATTTGTTGTGAAAGTAAGTGCCTCATGGTTGTTCTGTCGTTTGACTTTTTATTGTGGACTTGACGCTTACAGTATACCGTAATCTGTAATATGTTAGTCACGCTCATTCCATTCTTACATATAACGGAATTAATTTCTCTCTCCTTTTATCTGTTAAAGCTCATCTGCTTAATGCAAAATTTTCATTATCCAATCTAAATATAGTTTATGGATAAAGAAAGATTGTCTTGAATTCACTTTTTTATTTGTTTCCAACATTTTTGAATTCTACTTGAGTTTATGCTCCAGTCTACTTCCAGTCACTTCATAAAAGCAGTCGATGCATGTTCAAGGTCAGGGACTTGTTTTAATATTAATCATGTTGATAAGACTTTTGTGTCTATAGATTGCATTTGTGGCCACCGTGTTGTTTTATATGTTGTTTTCAATTGCACTTCTGACAGTGATGCATCTGATTTTTGTAATTAGTTCTCACTAATCTAATGTATCATTATAGATATTGTGTTTAGTGTACAAGATAACAAATTGATTTGAACTAAGATATTGTAGTATGATTTCTAATTTTTAACTGTAGATGTTCACTGCATCATAGATTTTTTGAGTAAAATGCGTTTTTAAAAGTAAATAGTTGCATGATTGGATTGTATTTAATCAAATAGCTGCAAAGTAACCAAACAGTTCATTGATATTCTTCATTAAGACATTTTTATAATAAATACTAATTGACAAATCTGTAGTGTGACATTAACAAATCTGTATATATGACATTAATTATGATTGTTGATGACTGCATTTGTGGCCACCGTGTTGTTTTATATATATATATATATATATATATATATATATATATATATATATATATATATATATATATATATATATATATTAATCATAAAATGTTTCTGCAATATCAATAAACTGTTTGGCTTTGGTATATAATATATATAAATTTATATATATATAATATATACAAACAGAAATATATAATCACAATGTAAACAGGACTATGGTATTAACTTACAAATACCAAAATGTGGTTTAGATTTTGTAGTTTCAGCGTAAAGGATTTATTTTAAATTTCTTGTCTACTCACAATATCTACATCTTCCTAAAGTCTGCCTTGCTGCTTTCCCGCTTCCACTCTTGACTGATCCCTGGAATTGACTTTGCACGGCTGACCAATAACCTTTGGCTATAGCTATTTCAACTGTAGATTAAGCACCTAGGAATAAGCAGTAATTACAGTACCTGCTTTAGAAAGCGCTATAGTCATTCACGAGAGTTTACTTACTTACATATTTTCTGAATTCAGACCAAATACATTTCAGGTTTACAGCATTCAATATTTCCAATAAGCCAATGCCTGTTGCACTTCTTCAAGGACAAAATTTTCAACTCCCAGTTGGAGGCTGCTCTCAACCAGTGGAAATTTTAATCTAGTCCATTCACTTCAGTAGCGTCATTTCACACTTTTCTTGGGAGCGAGATAATTTTATAATTTTTTGGCCAATTTGGGCAAAATTTTAAAATTGTAGAATTTTGCACATATCACATTTATTTATTTAGGCCCTATTCAATGCACTATACATTATTTTTTCTTCATTTCCTTGGGGGCACAGCCCCACTGCTCCCCCCAAATGACGCCTCTGATCTCTTCACAACAAATTGGTCAGTAGTCACATTAATCTAGGCCGTTTCCGGGGGAATTATCCTTTCCCCGGAAATTTCAAATTACCCGGAAATTTTGGCATATACTGCATCAACTAACAGCAGCCCCCTAGCTGACTTCCCCTCGGCCTTGTCAGTTTCCCCCGGAGTCCAGGAGTCTAGATTAAAAAAATAATAAAAATAATGCATAATGTATTAATTTTATAATGTATTAATTTAATTCGAGTCTTCAACACACAAAACTCCTTGACAAGCAAAAAAAAGTCGTCACTATATATATATATATATATATATATATATATATATATATATATATATATATATATATATATATATACTGATCCTAGGCTGTGCAGCGCCAGAGGGCAAACCATTCTGATGGCGCCCCTCGACTTCATGAAAACCCTTGAAAAAAGTCGTTCTCTTTACTTTCTTTTGGTACCTTAAACCCGATTTTGACACCCCCACCTCTGCGCCTGAGGACATGTGTACCATCGTCCCCTAGCTACGCCTCTGATAAGTCCTCTATAGGGCCTATAAATAATATAATATGTTTGGGAAAACCCTAATCCTAAATGTGCATTGTTAAGCACTGCTTAATAAGCAGTCTTAAAGCGGGGTTTCCCAAAGACCCAAACATTTTGGAACCGCGGCCCATTTCAGCGATTCTAATCATAGCATGCATGTAATATCCAGAAATGCATTAGGCCATCTGGCGAACGTTAGTTGGAAAGAATTTTCTTCTGAGTTTTGAATAAATGGCAAAACAAAAGAAAATAATGGAAAATGTGGCAAATATATTTGGCAGAATTATTCATATTTTTGCCAAATAAGACGAAATGAGAGAAATAGACATTGAAATTTCTTGAAAATTATCTTTAAATTTTTTGCCAGAACATACCTTTGTTACGCCTCTTTAAAATCCTATGAGTAAGGCAAAATTGCCTAACCGCAAGGTTTTAAGATGGAATGAACAGTTATACGATTTATTAGCCTCCCTATTGTTAGTGGAGTGTCAGAGCAAAATGGCCTTTTTGTGAAACAGTAATAGACGTCAATGCAGTGGCGTAACGTGGGGGTGAGGGGCACTTTGTTGACTGCCCCCGGGCGGGGGCCCAAAGAGGCGTCTAAGCTAGGGTTAGGTTAGGGTTAACCCTAACTTCTTAACCCTAATAACCCTAACCCTAGAAATGAACGTGCTGACGACTTTTTTTGCTCGTCAGGATAAAAAAGGAGGTGATGACGTTTTTTTTGCTCGTCAGCACGAAACTTTGGGCCCCCCATGGCAAAGATGCCCCCGGACCCCAAAAGTCACGCTACGCCACTGCGTCAATGATAGACTCTAAAGTAGGTTGGGGCGGTTACGCAGCGTAGGAGCTTTCTATTTTCAGCTTCAGTATTGACTGGGACCAGACCAAATCAGAGGCGTCAAGTCTTCACCCACATTCAATTTGATTTTAATTTGCAAATTTTATTTTTCGTATTTGTGAACGTTTCAACATTAGTCGTGAATTTTAGTCATGAATTTTAAAGTCATAGAAAATCTGGTTTTAAAAGCGTTCGAAGAATTTCCAACCCGGTCAAAAAGCAAGAAAAGTTAAAATAATGTTTTGAATTTTTGGGAGACAGAATTTCATGAATTGATCGAGCGTGTACGGTGTAGGCTGAGTTTGTTAACCCTAAGACTAACCGTAAAATCGGGTATTGTCAGTTGCAGTGTACACTTTCAAGGCCTGTATTTGCTCAAATGCTATTGGCTCACTTGATCTATTGGCTACGTAGAAGTGAATTAGTGAGGGGACATTTTTAAAGTATATTTTATGCAATTAAAACTAACAAAATACTAATCAAAGCAGCCGAGTACAGTAAATAAATACAAAGTCATGTAAATAGGGTGTTAAGAAAAAAAGTTGGTTCAGATACAGTAAGTCCCATACTCAAGTAGGAGCGTTGGGTTCCGGCGCTTATCTCCGGTCTAGGCAATCAGCTACGTAGGTGGTATAAGCCATTAATCTGGGGTAGGTTGCCATTACTTTCCCCAGACCCACGTTTTGCCTTTACAGCTTAACGCTGCTCTTCAGTTTGCCAACGCCTTCTAGCGAGTAAGGCTGAGTCGACCTTAGGCAGGGTTATTTCTAGGATTATCAATTTGGGGGTCGGTATATTCTGTGGGTACCTGCCCAAAAAGTTTGACAAGCAAAAAAGGTCATCCCTGGCTCAGATTGAGGAGGGGGTGTTGGGGTGTCGGTCTCAGATTGGGGGATGTTAGAGGGGTGTAAAATATTCTTGACCTTAGGGCCCTGCAGGGATCGAACCTGCGGCCTTGTGATCCATCGTCCGATGTTATTACCACTCTGATAATTTCTCACCCACGCTTATTTTATTTCTATGTTGTAAAGGGTGCAGTTTACTTATATTTAACCCCTTAACCGTGTATTTAACTGTAACTCAATGTAAAATGGACGGATATATCCGGGATCCCCAGTTAAGGAGTTAAAGGGATAATAGCAATTGTATTGTTTTATTTACATTGCATGTTATTTGACGCGCTGGGGACCAGAATGGCCTATCGAAAAAAGTAAAATTTTGAAAAAACAGATTCCAAGTTTGGAATGAACTTGTAAAATCACCAAGTTACAATTCATTAGCTTTGACCAAAAATTATAATACAGATTTTCCCGTGATCCATATTGTTACGTTTGCATTTTTGTCCGATATTTTGGAGACAGGGCTATGGCAAATCCTATACATATGTGCAAATTGTGCATCTCCCACCAGCCATCTATACCGGTGAAGTACTAAGACAGAAAGAACTTCTGTAGCGCCTAGAATTATAATTATAAAACTTTGGGCTGTTTCTGATCTACGAATCAGAGTTGTACTTTGGTTTAGTTTGCACAGTGGCGTAGCCACGGGGTTTTGGGGTTAAAACCCCCTCTTGGACGGCGGGAAATTTTTTTGATGTATTTCCATGCAATTTTTATTTTTTGAGGCGATTTTTGGCGATTTTTGGAGTGAAACCCTCTTGGCGGTCATCGACGAAATTTTTTTAAAACCCCCCCTTCCGGAAATCCTGGCTACGCCACTGAGTTTGCGAACCAGAGAGATCTGGTATTAAGGTTTTTAATCAAAGTTAATGTATTCAGCTGCTGCTGTTATTGAATAATTATGAACTGCGGAAGCGTCGAGTTTGGTGAAAGAGAAGGGACAGCAAGGCCCAAGTACAGAATATGGTTCTGCATAGGCCTACTAAGCAGGAGTTATTGCTATTGGAAGCGTCGAGGTTTAATGAAAGAGAGGGGGTAGCGAGGCCCAAGTACAAGACATAGAGGACGACGGCCAGACCTGAGGACAGAAGATGTCTGGTAACGGAAAAGGGCTAGAGGACAATAAGGACGGACGATTCATTTAAATACGCAAGTATTCGCGACCGGCAGTGGACATTGGACAGCAACTCTTGTCTAAGTTGGATCGGCCAGACGACTGAAGACATCGAAGAAGGAAGCAGACGGTCTGGGAAGTAACTTCAATTTACTCGTAGGCATATCAATAATTATAACCGGATAATCATAAGTAGTTAGCTAATTAAGTAAGATTGTTCTAATGTTGTCAACTATGCTTATTGGTGTTAATACTGTAACTGTAGGGTTTTTCTGTTATCATTATTAATACAATTTATTTCCTGAGCATGACTTTTTCATTCTTAAGCTGCAGCCTCTAGGTTCAATGTTCGGCCATCCGTTTACCTACTTACTCGTACACCTCTCTTGTGACTAGTCTATCCCCGTAGCTTACGTCGCCGAGACATCTAGGCCCTACCATCAGGTCTAATCATCCAGTAACTATTATAAGTGGCCATACATTGCGAGCGCGTGGGGTCTGTACTTTAGTCTGGCTCTGGGTCTGGAATGCCTGAGGCCGCAGGGGCCTGCCGGGCCAGAGCCAGACTAAAGTACAGTATAGTTCGGCTCTGGCCGGGCTCGGATCTATACGATCTTTAAGGAGTCTCATGTTTATAGCCAATTCCCGTCAAGTTCGGCGATGGATCATGGATTACTGTTTCACAAATGACCGCCCTCAAGGATTCGCGCCTAATTTTTGCCACGCGGAGAATTTTTCTCGGCATCCATTTGGTCCTTTAACATCCTTTCTGCGTTTTCGCTGACTCTTCGAAGGAACGTCTTCTTGTGGAAGACCGCCTTCTGAAGGGCTCACTGTCCGATTTCGACACGGCAGCGACCTCTTTCGTGCCATCTGAGCGGATTTTCCCTCAAGACCAACATCTTCCGTAAGTTCCGTTCCATGTTGATTTGTCAGCGTTGTCGATAGCGCCTTTGACTTTGGCCTTCGCCATGTTATGGCGCTATAGAAGTTGTCCAGAACCATTACCATTACCACTGGCAGTCAACTTCGATCATCTGCCTAAACGAATATCAAAAAACGAAATCAACAGACTTTCCAGGGTATGTGTCCCGAGGTCAGACACCTGTTTCTTCAAGTGGAGCAACTTTTGCGTCTACAATTGTTGCGTTCTGTCACTTCGTACTCTGCTGAACGATCGTTTAGTTCGCTGAGACGATTGAAAACTGATTGCGAACCATAGTGCTCCAGACAAGACTCAATGCTGTTGCCCTTTGTAATGTTAACCAAGACTGGCGAGATGACATTATAAGTGTCGACCAGCGTGAAATTCTTGGGAATTATATTTAAAATGGAAAAAATATAATAGTCGAATGATATAGCGCCAGATGACTGACTGACTATAGGCTGACTCAGTCTGACTGTCATTTGATAGTGATTCAAGGTAGGACATAAATAGAATGGGCATCAGAGAGGTCAGTACTGCTGCTGCTGCTGCTGAGCGCTTGCAGAGATAGACAGACAGACAGACAGACAGACAGATGACCAGACATCCTGGAACAGTGGTGAATCACCAGATGGTTAGCTGAAGAAGAATCAGGCCTAAGTACTGGAATGTCGGTTGCTGACGTGGCAGATACAAGTAGACAGACGGACACAAACTTAGGCACTGACAGAGGGTATGACTTTCAGATATACCGGTATTATAGGACACCAGGAGATACTGGAGGGCAGTTTGAGTCGGTATCAGACTATCAGTTGGGAGTTAGTAATCAGAGTAGTAGGTAGTTGATAGTATAATTTCAGTCACTGCTGCGTCTTGAACGTTGAAGCGACTGAATAACAATGTTACGTTAAGACTTTAAACTATAATTTGTATTCAACTGCAGTTTGTCTAGATCACCCACTAAATATGATAAAACATCGCCAAGCGAGTCGCTCTCACCTTCTGTAGTGTAGGGGAGAGGTAGCTTATTGTACCAATACGTAATTATTGTACGAATAATCCTCCCCTTACATTAGCATCGAGAAAGTTGCTAAGGATTTTTCAAGTAGTTGCGAAATTCGACGAGAAATCTTTGACAACTGGCCAGGTATTACATTGGATTAAAGGTAGGTTTTTATCTCAAGTCTACGTAACGCTATTAATGCCAAATAAATTCAGTCATCGGTTCTCTATTGTGGTCCACACAGGGTTATTTCTAGGATTATCAATTTGGAGGTGTCGGTAAATTCTGGGGGTCCCCTGCCAAAAGTCTAACAAACAAAAAAGGTCATCATAGCTGAAATTGGAGGGGGAGTGCTGGGGTGTCGGTCTAAAATGGTGTGATGGGTTATGGGGTGTAAAATATCCCTGGGTCCGCAGACCTTCAACGATCCATCAAAGCGCTTTATATGGGGCGCGGGCCCCTTTAAAAGGAATGGGAGAGGAATGGTCCTGTTTCGAGGGGGTCAGGACACCCCAAGTTTCGTGGCAGATCGCCGCCTATGATTGTGGTAGGCCTACAATCAGCGGGTCCTGTGCACATCTTCAAAAGACCGGTTATGATAATTTTAACAATTTCCCTTAGCATTGTTACATTGACGCTAGGAGTGTAGGCCTTATTACTCCCGGTACTGACCTTGCATCTTGACCATGCCGTAAATCAGATGGTCTGCATATTGAGTTACTGAGTACTGACATTGTGAAACTTGCATCTGTACCGGTCTGTCTTGTCTTGTCTTGTCTTCAACCGTCTTCGCTCTGAGAAGATTGGTTGCATTATGAACTGTCGTCTTCCAGATGTTACGATCTTCTGTTCTTCTTATCGCCTGCTCGATAGTGAGTCCTGTCCATTCTTTGATGTTGTCTTCCCACTTTTTTCTTGGCCTGCCTCTTTTTTGTGATCCAGGCATTGTTCCCTGCATTATATCCTTCTCCAGACATTCCTGCTTTGTTCGCATAATATGTCCCCAGTATTTCAGTTTTCTTTTCTTTACTGTTTCCAGTAGGGTTCTTTGAACTCCTGCTTTATCCATTACCCACTCATTCGTCTTCTTTGCTTTCCAGGAAACTCTCATTATTTGTCTTAAACCTTTCATTTCGAATGCCTGCGTGCGCCGTTCATTTTCCTTCATTATTGTCCAGCGTACAGGTCTGTACCGGTTCCCAAATCAAAGGAGAACCGCAGTCCAGACTTACGCGGCTTGTCCATTCCAATTATAGCAGTAGGACTGTTGGATGCCGAATACTGCATCTGATGCAAGCTGTCTGGTGTGACAAAATGAAATTAACATGCCAATGTTTCTGCAGTGGCGTAGCCAGGATTTCCGGAAGGAGGGTGGTTGGTTTTGATCAAGACCAACTTCGAAAAATCTTTACAAGCAAAAAAATCCTACTCATCTTTCCTCTTGTACTTTTCTACTTTTCCCTTTGCAAATGTGCTGCAAGCAAAAAATCGTCACCTTACGCAAAATATTTTGCTTCGACAGCCAAGGGGGTTTTGACCCCTAAAACCGTGTCCGAAAATTTAAAATGTATAGAAATACATATAAAAAAAATTTTTCGGCAGCCAGAGGGTTAATCCCTACCCCTTTGGATACGCCACTGGTTGGCAATGCTTGAGTAAGACCTTAGAGAGCCACGAGAGAAGTCAGTGGCCCACAGACAGCTCGCCCACAGACAGCTAGCTCATGATGAACTGGAAGGAGCTTGATAATACTGCTTGAATTATGCCTTACAACCAGCTCAACGCCTTGACAAGCAGACGCCAGCTCTAGCCTCTAGAGGACAAAGACCGAGCTCATCAATGCGCCACTTTAGAACGCATCATAGCAATTGTACGGCTTTTAACAGAGATGAATATGGCCTTTCGATCGTTGTGATTCCGATGGACTCTACGTTCATGGAAACGAGAATTCTCTCGGCGAGGAACGAAATGTGCCGCGCTACTCTTGGAATAAAATATTCAATAGTAGCGCGAATTTTATTTTTATTGAATTAAACTTCTTAAACAGTGACTATGGAAGCATAAACGACGTCACGCGATTTTGGCAGTTGTTTTACCATTCCCTCCCGGCCTCCCCTTCGTCACACGTCGTCACAAAAGTCAGACCCCTCAAATATGACGTCACAATGCGTTAACCTCCGTCGTCTTGTCGTCTTTCCAATGTCAAAATTAATGTTTCGTTTGAAAATATTCAGTATAATAATTATTATAGTCGAAACAATATATAGAAACAGTTTCAAATTATTTTAAAAAATGAAGTATAATAATTTTAAGTGTAAACTACATTCAATTTTGCGGTAACATGGCATTGCGGTAGGCCTATTAATAAAAAAATATTTAGTATTATGTGACGTCACATTTCTGGAAACTTTCACTCCCCCGTCGTCACACATCGTCACAAATGTTTGAACCCCCTTCTCTTAAGTGCGTGACATCATTTATGGACGGCCCCTTGCACAATTTAAGGCAGTTCTGCAAACAAAGTTTGGCAAGGAAGCATTGCAGGCCTTAGAGTCGGACGACCTGGAGTCAGTGGAGTGAGACAGAGAGGGGGAGAGGTCGTCACGGTCACATTATAATATAATTTGAATTCAAAATTAGAATTATTTTGACTACACTTCAATTAGCTATTAACCCTTTGGCCACATAAGGCCGATATTTCAGCTTCATAACGTCAGAGTCGGTGCGTACCTTTAGGGGGCCCCCTGCAATTTTTACGAGCGCAACGTTTTTGAAATGTCTTGACGAGCAAAAATAAGGTCATCCGTATATATTCTTGCCTCTTCAAATGGCCTGACGAGCAAAAAACAAAACATATACTACTTAAGAATAAGATAATGAAAACTCTTAAATATCCGAGGCCGGCGGGGCCCCTGCGGCCGGCGGGGCCCCTGCGGCCGCAGGCTTTGCAGGCCCCACGCGCCGGCTCTGCATAACGTAGGCCTATTAGTTATACGGGTTGCCGGGTGAAAGAATTAACCCTTTCGCAAATAAGGCGGCTTTTTGACGTCATATCTTATTGACAGAATAAGTTTGGAAAGCAAAAAATATGGCCTACACCTTAATGAAACTAAAACAAAAGTAATGACAACAAATGGAAAGAAAATTAAGATTACTGTTAATGAAAAGAATCTTGAACAGGTGGACAAATTCACATATCTAGGAGCAATAATCAGCAGTAATGGAAATCTTGAAGAAGAAATAAACTCACGATTAGGAAAAGGCAGAGAAGTAATGAGGAGATTAAAAACTGTCTGGAAAAGCAACAAAATCAGCATGAAAAACAAAGGAAGATTAATGGAATGTAACCATGGAGTGTAGCAACTTATGGATGTGAAAGCTGGACCATCAAAAGAAAATAAGACAAAGACTAGATGCCTTCAAAATGTTTTCTCTTAGAACAATGCAAAATTATATCATGGACAGAAAAAAAACAAATGAAGAAGTCATGAAAAAGCAAAACTCAAACGAAAATTCTTTAACATCTGCCAAAGACGAAAATTGAGTTATTTTGGTCATATACAAAGAAACAACAAATTGATAGCCTACAGCAAACAATACAACAAGGTATCATGCCAGGAAAAAAAAAAGAGGTCGGCCGAACAGAAGATGGTGGACGACATAGAAGAATGGACTGGAATGGCTATAACAACAGCAATAAAAGCATCTAAAGAAAGAACTACCTGGAAATGCCTGATTCATGACGTCACCTCATCTTCAAATAATGAAGGAAAATAGGAAATGATGATGATGATGATCTTATTGGTTAAATGGATTACCATGGTGAAAGGGTTAAACACCATATGGCGTCAAATTCACGGTTGTTTACTTTCTTATTGAAATACCATATATTGATTTACCTTGCTACAAAAACGACGATTCTTAGCGGATCAGCGGATCTCGTGCAACTGTGAACACAAACATTGTAGAGGTGTGGCCAAACAGAAACTGAAGCCACAACCAAAGAATTGCATCATATCCATGATTGGCAGCAACCTGAAGAAAATCAATTTTTGTCACTCACAAGACTTGCAGACAAGCAAATCTTCAATTTCTGCAAATTTATCAAAATTAACCATTCAAATATAAACCTGAGGTATAGAAATTTCAAAACTCAAAGAGGCTTCCTTGATTTACTTTATAAATTGGTCGTTTTCATTAGTCTGGAGCTTCTAGTGATTCTTAATGGACGGCAAGCAAATTCAGCACGGCACGGGTCGAGCTCGAGGACGTTCTCGAGGAGTTGCGTCAGCAGGGCCACCTGAAGCAGCGGGTCCTACGCCAGGGGCACAGGGTCCTCCATCATCTGGATACCGTGGTCCACCACTTTCTGGACCACCGGTTGACCCAGGTGCTGGTGTTGCCCGGAGACCAATGCCTCAGGCAGAAGACCAGCGAACAAGTGGAAGAGGACGTGCTGATAGGCGCAGAGGTTTAAGCCAAGCAGAAGAAAAGGTGAACTCTTTTTCATTATACTGTACTGTAGATATTGTTTAAGCAGTATTAATTGATTTTTGGAATGATGACAAGCAGTGTATAGATTAAGAGGAGTGGTTGTCACACTCACTGGTCTGCCCAGGCCTGAGTAGATGGGTGCAGCCGATACATTGTTCCGGGGCCCATGGAACTCAAAGGGGCCCGGGTCAGGTGATGATGATGTATTAACAATAGTCTCAACCCTGAAAAAGACTCTGACAACGGAAACAGTGGCGTCGCTAGGTTGGTTCGATTCAGTGCGGTAAAATCGTGGTGTCACCCATTTAGACTTGAAAGGACCTCTTCTAAATCTTTCTTATTTTTTTTCTCAAATACCGTGACAAGCAAAAAAAAATCCTTGTTTGGTGTCACCCCTTCATGCCTGTTTCACCGGTGCGGTTCGTTATAATTGGATTTCCTCTCTGAACGCCACTGAACGGAAACAAGGTCATCATCGTCAAAAATCAGGGGCCCTTATTCGGCGAATGTCTGCTTAGGGGCCGGGCCGATGATGTTAAGTAATTAATGCCATAAAAAGACCAATAAGAAAAAATGGTCGTTAATTTTTTTCACACCCTTGTCAGGTCAGTCCGGTGCTGCGTGGGAATGCGTGTACATGGTGGGAAAGCAGCTGCTGGATCATGTTCCGGAGGGAATGCCGGGCTTGATGCTGGTCAAGGGCGAGCTGCCCATCACTATTGTAAAGATAACATCAGAATACATTTTATTAGTTATTTTTAGTCACTACAAATACGTCATTTGTGGGTTTATAGATTTGGCGTCAGCATTGTGGTTTGTTTAATTTAAAAAATGGATTTGTGATAATTTGATTTTAAAATATTTATTGTAATTAATGCCATGAAAAAACCAACAAGCAACAAGCAACAACAAGCAACAAGCAAAAATGGTCGCACATGGTTGTGTTCACTAGAAGCTCCAGACTACTTGAGCTTGTGCTGTTGTTTAAGCGTCCTGGTCCAGGCAACCATGCAGTCGCCGCACAGATGGAAGCGATGGCCATTGGTGGGACAAGAGGAGTAGAAGGGCAGGCGGGCAGACGCAGAGGAGCACTTTCGATTCAGTACTTGGAGCCAAATTACAGACCACAGAATTTAAGTGACAAGAAAGGTAATTTCCGTCAATAGAAGATGCTTATTTTTCTGCACATATGCACAGTGCTTTTTCTAGGAAAAAGGTTTGGGAACTCATTTCATGCCTGTTTTGTCGTAACAAGTTATAATTGGATTTCCTCACTGAACCCTTTACGTTACAGGATATTTAAAAAAATAAGCATCTTATACAATAAACTGAAGGGACACAAAGAGTTAATATGTAATTAAACTTTCCAGAGTAAATGTTCTGCAGAATACTGATATTATTATTCTTCTTTACATCAACTTCCAGTATCTGGCAAAAAGGTGCAACAACGCCGTTCCCGTGTGTTCCCACTGAAAAAGGACTGCACATACATTTCACTAGACTCAAGATGTTATCCTATACAATCAGATGCAGTTATTTATACATAGCATCCATTTATGAATTGGTTTTCATGTACAGCATTTTTAGTTATTCTCTGCACTGTCTATGAATTGTACTTGATGTTAATGTCATACAATGGCGTAGCCAGGATTTCTGGAAGGGGGGTTTGGTTTTGGTCATCCTGCACCAACTTTGAAAAATCTTGACAAGCAAATGAAGGTCACCTTCATCTTTCCTCTTTTACTTTTTTACTTTTTTTACTGTTGTGCTCACAAGCAAAAAAGGTCGTCACCTTAAATCTTTACATTCTATGGTGTTTAGAAATTATTTTTGGGTCGGCAGCCAAGGACCAAGAAGTCAAGGGGGTTTTGCCTCCAAAACCGCATCCGAAAATAAAAAATGTATGGAAACATATTAAAAATTTTTTCGTGGCATCCAAGGGGGCTTTAACCCCAAACACCCTCTTGGCTACGCCACTGATGTCATATTTCAGCAGATACATGATTGTGCTTTTCTATGTAACCAAATCATTTCCATGGAAGCTGAAAACTATCTTGAAAGTGTAATTTGTTACAACTTCAGCCAGAGGCGTAGCGAGGGTATCCGGCGCCCGGGGGCAAAGTGTACCGTTGGCGCCCTTAACACTGCTGACGAGGAAAAAAAGGTCGTCACACATGTATCTTCTTCTTTATTATGCATTTCACTTACCCAAATATCCAATTTTGGCGCCCCCTCACCCAGAGACGTCATTTCACTGTTTTCAGGGGGGGCAAAACACTTTCAGTCTGCAAGTTTGCGAAAAAGTTGACAACTTTTTTTGCTTGTCATTCATTTTCGTGCAACAAATCTGATTTGTTATTTCAGATTTCAGATTACTCGACATCATCAAGCCCTCCTTTAAGGGTTGATGACCTTTTTTGATTTTTAGTAAACATTTAAACATTTGACCTATTTAGCCAGCCAAATTTACATTTTAAAACTAATTAAAACAAACATTGGCGAAAAGTTTTTCCCTAAAATCAGGGGGGCAACGGTCCCCCTGCCCCCCCAAATGACGTCCCTGCCCTCACCTCGGCGTCCGGGGGCATATGCCCCCTGCCCTCTCGCTACGCCTCTGACTTCAGCATATATATGCAGAAGAGTGTTTTATTTACATCAGAACCTGGCTTTGATTTTATGATATGTTGTCTAATGTAGCGCTACTTGATACTACTGTTCTGAAGGTGAGTCTGGCAAAAAGCAAGAAGTGTTCTCCAATGTGTTCCGCATAAGTAAGACAGTGTCTGGTGTTCCTACGGTGTACCAGTACCATGTTGACTTCTCACCGGAGGTACCAAGTCAGAGCATTCGTAAAAGAATGATCAACTCACTGAAGGCACCCATTGGGGATGTCAGCATTACAGACGGAATGCTGCTGTTTTTACCAGTTCGTCTGGATAATGAAGTAAGATTTTGAAACCTAAGTTGGTTTATTAAAGATTGGCATTTATGGATATTCTGGCATTGAGTTTGGCATCGGTAACACCCGTTACTTCTTTTGGTATGATTATGTTTGTTATTTTTGAACTTATAGGGCTATGTAATCTTCTGCTGGTTTAAAAGATGCTATTAGATTTATTGACTTATAATGATTTTATTTTGTTGAGGTTGTATTGGAATTGATGATGCTTTGTGACAGTTATTGGATGCTATTCTTTTGCCTGCACTCTATTCTTAAGCTGTGGTTAAATTACTTTTTCAGAGGTTCCAGATCTCCTTATTTTTCCTCCAGCCACAAAATTTCTTCACAATTTTTAAATTCATTTTTATTGTAACAGTACTATAGTCGCGAAATTTAACGATTAATTAATCGATTAATCGTTAACATTTTTAATTGATTAAAACACGTTTGATCGATTATTTTGATTAATCGAAAAGAAAATGTCATCATCATATAGCTGTAGCCAGTCGCAGCTGTATTGCTGTATTGGGTAATTTCTGTTGCACATTAGCTGACAGCAAAAAACGTACCAGATATTCAAAAGTACGTTCCGGATCTGATGCCAGACGTTCCGGATCTCTTGCCAGACGTCCGGGATCGGAGATCCGGCAAGATCCGGCTCAATTTAACCTCTGTTCTTTTGATTGTATGAAATTTTAGTTTCTGGATTATGTTGCAAATAATGGTTGTTGTAATGCGTAGGTAACAGAGACTGTTGTAACAAGACAAACAGATGAAACTCCTGTTAGAGTTACAATCAAGTACAGTAACACTGTGGAATATGGAACAAACACTATGCTTCAAATTTTCAATCTTTTATTTAAACGGTTGGTTAAATAACGGAATTTCTTAATATAATTTTCATATTTTAATATATCTTTGCAAATTGATTATGCAGTATGCACTCATTGGTGCAATAATAATAATAATAATAATAATAATAATAATAATAATAATAATAATAATAATAATAATAATAATAATAATAATAATAATAATAATAATAATAATAATAATAATAATAATAATAATAGTAATAATAATAATAATAATAATAATAATACTAATAATAATAATAATAATCATAGCAATAATAATAATGATGATGATGATGATGATGATGATGATAATAATAATAATAATAATAATAATAAGTACATTCTCTTTTCAAGTCTTTTGTGTGGATCTCTAAGAATTTAAATTAGTTTCTTGCTTATAATTTTTTCAGGATGTTGCAGCATATTGGGTTGACTATGATACAGCGCAACTACTTTAACCCAGCGCGTTCTTTCAATATTCCTCAGCATAGGTTGGAAATGATTCTCTTTATGGTGATTTTTAGCTCAATTTCGTGTCTGCCGACAGATGGAGTGGAATTGCTCCTTTTACTCTAAGAGGCTGTTTCTTCAATTAATACTCTGTTTATATTCTTTACATTGGCACACTATAACAGCACAAGAGGCCACAAATGCAAATTGTTTAAGCAGAGGGTGGGTCCAAGAAAGATAAATTTCTTTAGTGCAAGGGTTGTGGACAAATGGAACAGTTTGAACCAGGTGGGAGTGACAGTTGAAACAGTAAACAGATTCAAAGGCTATCTCGATAAATTAGGTTATTGAATGCAGATGGTTACATCAGTGGTTTTCACACAGGCATACTTGGCCTCCTGAACCACTTAAATCACATTATTATTTATTTATTATTATTATTATTATTATTATTATTATTATTATTATTATTATTACTGTATTATTATTATTACTGTATTATTACTGTATTATTATTATTATTATTATTATTATTATTATTATTATTATTATTATTATTATTATTATTATTATTATTATAAATGTTTGCAAAGCATAAGCTAACAGGTAAAATCATTACAGCCATGACATATAAATTACCTTCGTCTTTATTTAGCTTAACATGTCTTGTCATCTTGTGTTTAGCTTTAACTGTTTTTAGTATTGTGTGTAACTATGATTGTGTTTTGATTGATGCTTTGATTGTTCTATTGATTGATGTTCTGATGTTTTGGCAATCAGACTTAAGATTTGGCCTGGTTACACTTCAGCAATTGGCCTCTACGTGTCAGGCATTGGGCTTGTGGTGGACGTTGGCCACAAGATTTTGTCGACACAGACTGTCTACGACGTCATCAACAACATCACTAGAAATTCGCAATTGCGCAATTCAGAAACACTTAAAAAAGAAGTTGTCAGCGCCATAGTTGGCAAAATTGTACTGACAAGGTAAGGTAGGCTGTTCTTTTGAATGACAATCACATATTTTCACAAGCCAGTAGAATGTTGAATCTTGGAATTTAGACGTGTTGACCTAACCAGCTGTTTGTTCTACTGTAATCTGTTATCCTGTGTTCTGTGTCGTTTTGTAGATATAATAACAAAACTTACAGGATTGATGACGTTGATTTCCAGCGCCAACCAACGGACACCTTTGAAAGAAGGGACAAGACAACTCAGTCATTTGTAGAATATTATAAGAATGCATATCAGGCAACTATCCACGATATGAACCAGCCACTCTTGATCTCCTTACCATCGAAGAAAGACCAGCGTGCTGGACAGCAGGGTCCCATCTGTCTTATTCGTTATTGGAGTGTGGCTTAAAGTAGGTTGCTTGTGTTGGAAAGTTTGAAATTTTTTTTTTGCTTGTAGACTTGATTTGTGTTCTGGACTTTATTAATCTTTCAGTCCGTGCTGTTGCAGTTTGTTGGAAGTGCAAATATTGCTCTTTGTTTATCAATAATTTATTCCATCTCAAGTTTTATTCTTTTATTCTTTAGACTCTTATTGACTAAATTGCTTCATGCCACTTGGTGGAGATAAAAAATAGAGGGTGGTGTAGTGAATTAGAGGCGAGAGATAGTGATTGAAACCAGGCCCGCCGAGAGAAATTCCGGGCCTCTGTGCAGACGGGCCGACGGGCCCCTTACAAGTCTTAAAAATTGCTTACGACCTTTTTTGCTTTTCGCTCTTTTTCGCGATTTTCATGATATCCTGAGAGCCTGGGCCCCCTTTTACTCGCCAGGCCCCTGTGCACAGCACAACATGGTACCCTTTTTTGTCTTATTATTGCTATTATTGTTAATTATACATCTTCGTCATCGACCCGAGCCCCCTCCAGACTGCCAGGCCCCGGTGCATTTGCCCCCTCCCCTCTCGGCGGCCCTGATTGAAACAGCTAATGGTCTCCTGTTTGTGTGTGCTTATTGCAGTGCCTAGTCAGTGTCTTCTTGAGAAGACTGTTAGAGATGAGACAACTAGAAAGTCTGTGATGACAAAGGTTGCCATCCAGATGAACTGTAAGCTGGGCGGAGAGATTTGGTCTTTGGAAATTCCTGTAAGTGTTGAAATAAATTGCACGTTGATAGCTGCTGGTCTGTCTTAAGGGACTGTCGCTCATCCACTCAATTAATTAATTAATTAATTAATTAATACTCTCTGCTCTGTTTTAAGATGGTCGTTAAGCCTTGATCAGTAGGCCTCACTATGTCTAATTATATGTAATGTTTCTAGATCTGATTTGGACTTGGTTTTATACATTTGCCAAAATATTGCAATATGTGGCTAAATCACAGAAGAAGAAGTTTATTTATCCAACTCAAAATCATAAATTGCAAAATTATTTAAGTAGGGCAAAATAATTAACTATTAAATATCGGTGCAGTAATTAAATATAAATTGTGATATCGTCAATAGAAGTTAAAAGTGAGACTTCAATTTATATTGATTCAATAAACAGTGAATAATAAATTAATTTTCATTTATAATAACACATACTAGTGAATTCATTTAACCAAAGTACATAAAAGATAGGTACAAAGTATATCTGTGTAACAAAATATCTATTATTATTATTATTATTATTATTATTATTATTATTATTATTATTATTATTATTATTAAAAATTGACAATTTCTTGTGTTCCATATTACCAAATGTCAGGAACAAGGGCACATTACAGAATCCAGCTAAAAAATAAAATAAAATAACAGTAATCATATAAAAAAAGAAAACAAAATGAATGGAATACAATCTAAACAGTTTGAATATGAAACGAATGTGATTTCGGAACAGATATGCCTTTAGATTTTTCTTAAAGGATGACAGAGAACTCAATAACTATTATCATGAGATATGGTTAAACTTTAATAAGCAAGAGTTGGGAAAAAAGATACCGGAAGAGCAGTGGAGATTCTACCATGTTGATGACTGAGGATGCATCACCCCACCGGGGTTTCGGATGACCGTTTTTTGGTTTGTCAACCTATTTTCCGGTCAGCTTTTTAAAAAAAGTGAAAAATACTGTGAATGACCGTTTTTTGCTTGTCGGCCTTTTGCAAGGTTTATTAACATTTAGTGGGCAAAACACTAACAATGATCTTTTTCTCTCTTTTCTTTTGTTTTTTCTTCTTCACTTTGCATCCCCTCCACCTTCCTATAAATTTTTTCCTCCCCCCACCAAGAATTCCTGGAACCGCCACTGCAGAAGAGAACAACGTTTTGTATATGCCACTGAATGACTTATTATGTTTTACAAGTGTCATTTTTTTGGTTTTAGCTGAGTAACACTATGGTTATTGGTATTGATACTTACCATGATTCACAAAATAAACGCAGATCGGCGGTTGGAATGGTGGCCAGTCTAAACAAAACATTTACACGCTACTACACCAAGTGCTTCCTGCAGTCCGAGAACGAAGAGCTTGGACGTGGACTTAATGCTGGCATGCAAGGTACGCTACGCTGTCTGTTATTTTCAATGTTCAGTTATTAGCTCTGCTAGAAATAAATGCTTTGAGCATTCATCTTGTTTTTATTATTATTATTATTATTATTATTATTATTATTATTATTATTATTATTATTATTATTGAAAGTTAAGATTTATGTGGTAAATTGTCTTAGGAGGACTGCTTGAACACATTACATAGTTCATGGTTGGTAGGTCAGGATTTAACAGGATTTAATGCTGGTCTACTGTTTGCAATTGATTTTGTTTAGCATGCTTGAGAAAATACAAACAAGAAAATCACATGTTTCCAGAAAGGATCTTCTTGTACCGTGATGGAGTTGGTGATGGAATGATTCCAATGGTTGAAAGTTATGAGATAGAGCAATTGGTCAAAAGCTTTTCCAGTCTGGCACCAGACTACAAGTTCGTCTACATGTTGATCTGGTTTCACTTGCATTTCGATAAAATTTAATTAATCAATTTATACTTTGATTTTACATTTCCATAACATGACGGCAGAGGGCGGTGTTTATACCCGAGTGCATCTGTGGACATGTGCAGTGGCGGTTCCACGTGGGGGATGAGTGGGGATGCATCCCCACCGGACTTTCTTTTTTTGCTTGTGAAACCTATTTGTGGGTGAAAGTCTAGTAAACCGACGGGGAGAAAACTGCGGATGAACTTTTTTGCTTGTCAACTTATTTTTCTGGTCAAATTGTAGCAAAATTAGGGGAAAATTTCCTTTTGTCAGCCTTTTTCGGCAAAGTTTATTGTTTTTATCTCTTTTTATCCCCACCAGCTTCCTATGAATTCATTTCATCCCCACCAAGAAATCCTGGAACCGCCACTGAACGTGTGATCAGTTTAGATTTAGTCTTGCTCTGTGCTTTCAGGCCCAAGCTTTCCGTGATCGTTGTGAAGAAGAGGATGGCAACCAGGCTGTTTGTCAGAGATGAGCGGGGTTTTGGCAACCCTCCTCCTGGAACTGTGGTTGACGATGGTATTACTAAGCCAATGTGGTTGGTTTTCCAAATGGCTTCTTTTCATTTCATGTTGTTTTTGCATATTTGTTCTTTTGCAGCTTAGATGTGACAATTTCTCGTAATTCATACTTTATTTTCTACAAGTGCAATGTAAAGCAGTAGTCATGGAATGCATACTGACTGCATAGTCATTCATCTGTGCTTTGTTAATGCCTGTAATCTGGGGATCTATCATTTCGTGTCATCTGCAGAGTCTTTGGCTAATCGTGAATTTTTGCCAATAAATTCTGAATGTGATTGGTTTCTGTGCATAGGTATGATTTCTACATCGTTTCGCAGTCTGTGAATCAGGGGACAGTGGCGCCAACCCACTACAACATCATTTACCATGACAAGGACAACCTCAGACCTGAGCACATGCAGAGACTTACCTATAAGCTCTGTCATCTCTACTACAATTGGCCGGTTATTGCTAATTAGAGCGGCCATGTTTCTTATAATAGGCTTTGGTTCTTGCATTTGTACAGGGTGGCGCAAAAAACGGACTATATTAAATGCAAACCTAAATGTGACTAGTCCGGTTTTTTGCGCCACCCTGTATATTCAGGTGATGCCTTGGTTTGGTCTTCTGTAGTCATTGCTCATGGAAAGTGCATATCTATGCCAGTCATTTTTAATACAACATGAAGATTTTAATGTGAAACCATTAACAAAGTGTTATTGTTAATTATGATCTGTACTTCTAGTGGTGAGATTGGTTGATGTTCTGTAGTCTATGAATGACGCTAACAGACATAGTTATTGTTTTTATCTGACAAGATTAGAAGATGATCAATGCCCGGAATTCTCAAATGGTTGTTAATAGTTTGTGTCTGGTGGATTTCTCTCTTTTAGGGGACTATTCGTGTTCCTGCGCCTTGTCAATACGCTCACAAGGTGGCGTTTCTGGTCGGCCAGAGTCTTCATCGTGAGCCGCACAGCAGCCTCTGTGACAAACTCTTTTATCTATAGATCAGAGGTGTCAAACATGTGGCCCACTGGCCGCATAGGGCCCACGGGTCGGCGGGTCGGATACGGCCCGCGAAAGCTTTTCATCTGGCCTGCATGCATCTGGCTGAATAGTGAATACAAGAAAGAACTTTATATTTAAGCAAAGTTACTTTATTTAAGGATTTTAATTTAATTTAATTTAATTAGCTAATCATAATCAATTAATGTTAGCCTGGACAATCAGCAACATAGGTGGTATAAGCCATTAATCTGGGGTAGGTTGCCATTACTTTCCCCAGACCCACGTTTTGCCTCGCAGTTTAATGTTACTCCTCAGTTTACCACCGCCCCAAAAAAGTTTAGAAGGTTATTATTTTTTGTGGTGATGAGACCTTTACCCCCTTTTTTGCATTTCTCCATTTTTTGCTAATCAAGTGTCAAAATGAGGTATGATTTCTACATCGTTGGTGATTACCTTTTTTTGCTTGTCAGGCCTGTTTCCATCTGCAATAAATTTTTAAAATCCCATGAAAATTCCTATTTTGATTATGTGTAAAAAGTGAAATTGTTGACGTCAACTTTTCTTGAACTCCTCACCCTGTCAACAACTGTCAAACTTTTCAAACTCCCTCTATTTTGTTGATGTAAACTTTGTCCCCGGGCGCCGGATACACTCGCTACGCCTCTGCACCTGTGGTGTGTGGATAAGTAGGCAATTTGGTAATCTCCTAGTCCTAGACTCCTAGTATAGCCTAGTCCTATAAAATAACGGTAATGACCGGTTCTATAGCTAAAATTGTTATTTTCGCATACTCGGTGGCGGGCCGGATGAAACTGGCCTGCGGGCCGCCAGTTGGACAACCCTGAAGTGAGGAGTAGAGCTAGTGATTAGAATATTCAATGTGTATGTATGCATATATATATATATATATATATATATATATATATATATATATATGTATATATATATATCGATCAATAAACTTCTATGGCGCCACTATCATAATGCCCAGGGCATCAGCGATGGCGCACCAAATCCAAATAGAATTAGAGCCAGGTCAATCCGGAAGATCAGTCAGAACAGCGGGGGAGCATCTAAGGGGATAAGCCAAGTCAAACAGGTAAGTTTTAAGACCAGATCTAAAAGATAATTTTTAGTTTTACGAAGTGATATTGGTAATGGATTCCAAAGCTTAGGCCACACACTGAGAAACAACTAGTGCCAATGACGGTGCGAGAATAAGGAACAACAAATGAAAGTCCTGCCGAATACCTAGTGGATTGAGCAGTAGGTCGAGGGATATATACATACACACACACACACACACACACACACACACACATATACATATATATATATATATATATTGCGCACGTGAGACTAACGGATATATTAACGAGATATCGGATATCAGATATCGGGGCGCGGCCGCGCGTTCTATGTCGTTCAGACAATAGACACCCAAAAATCGTTCTACGATTAATACCAATATATGCAGTAAACTGTAAAAGTGATCGAGGGAGACCGAAAAACACTTGGGGGCGTACGATGCACGGCGATCTGTTCACAGCTGGCGTATCCTGGTATCAGATAGAAGAAAATGAGGTCAATAGAGAAAGACGTTGTTGCCTGGCATGACTGCTACGAACCATGGAGTTATTATTAGAGGAGACGGCATTACGTCATTTCTAACCAGGCTGCGTGAAGCCAGTAGCGCGTAGTCTAAAAATAGCACTTCTATTGTTAGGGGCCATTGTGGTTGAATAGGACGAATACAGAAGTATTAAGTCAGAGTTATATCATTCCCTATTAAAATTTTTATAAATAACTTTGTTATTGGGACCTGTCATTCATCTTGCGGGAGTTTTTGACACAATTATTTATATTTATGGGGGGGGGGTGTAACTGAAAGTTGACAGTTGATGACAAGGGGGAGTGGCATTGCTATTTCTATTATTTTTTTCAATTTGGGGGGTGTCGAAAAAATCGGGGGAAGGTGTCGGAATTTTTAAGTCTCTACCCCGAAAAAAGCTGACAAAAAAGGTCATCTGACAATAAAAGTTTGGGGGCAGGGTGTCCTCCATTTGGGGGAGGGGGTGTTCAGAGCTAATTACTATCCATTTTGCATTGTCATATTACCAAATTTTGGGGGCTGTCGACCTCAAATTGGGGGTTGGTGTTGGGGGGTGTTAGGAGGGTGCAAAAATATCGCTGGGAGGTGGTCAAAAATTGTCCAAAAATTGTTGACATAATTAATGGACAGCCCTTATGCCTTATTGAAAACACGATTGATGTCATCCAATATACTGTCCACTTGCTATTTTTCAAACACAAATGTCGAACAATAGCATCTTAATCAGTGGCGGCTCCACATGGGAGTCCGGGGGCGTGCTTCTATTGAGTGCCTGGCCCCCCAGTAGCCCTCTGCTGGAACCCTATACTTAATACTACATAACATACCTAGCAAAAAACGGCAGGCCCTTCATGATTAGAAGTTGTCACCCCAACGCCCCCTCCCCCCACTTGCCAAATCCTGGATCCGCCACTGGGCCCATGGGGGATTCGTGCCCCTGTTGAGTGCCTGGCCCTCTGTTGGGACCCTTTACTTAATACTACATACCCGACAAGAAACGGTAGGACCCCGTCACCCCATGATTAGAAGTTGCCACCCCAACATTCCCTCACTTGCCAAATCCTGGATCCGCCACTGGGCCCATGGGGGATTCGTGCCCCATATTGAGTGCCTGGCCCCCTGTTGGGACCCTTTACTTAATACTACATACCCAACAAGAAAGGTAGGACCCCGTCACCCCATGATTAGAAGTTGCCACCCCCAACGGCACCCCACTTGCCAAATCCTCGACTCAGAGGAGTCCGTGTCCCCTATTGACTATTGAGTGCCTGGCCCCTAGTGGCCTTCCTGTTGGGACCCTATACTTAATACTACATACCTAACAAGAAACGGTAGGCCTCCCATGATTAGAAGTTACCACCCCAACGCCCCCTCTTGCCAAATACTGGATCCGCCACTGGGCCCAGAGGGTCCGTGCCCCCTATTGAGTGCCTGGCCTCCTGTTGGGACCCTATACTTAATGCTACATACGGTAACATACCTAACAACAAGCGGTAGGCCCCCATGATTACATTAATTAGAAGTTGCCACCCCCCAGGCCCCCCCGCCACTTGCCAAATCCTGGAGCCTCCATTTTCAATACATAGTTACATACTAATAAAAAGTTCTTAGAACATTGATAAAACATTCCCGCAGCTATTCCCCATGGCTCAGCTGATGATGTTTTGGGTCTAGCAATGTGGCTGCCGTTTGGGAATTTCCCAAAAAGTTGGCTTCAACCAAATGACGTAATACCGTCTCCTCTAATAATAACTCCATGCTACGAACGGAGATGATTGATGTGTGGTGCGTGTGTGAATACAGCTTTAGACTGACGGCGACAGCGCAGTGTGTGAACAACGTTTTATATCATGGCTGTCGTTTCTTTATCGTTTGAGTCATCTTAGTGTTAGAAAGTTTTTCTCATAATTTTATAATTTTTAATCAAAATAAAGTAAAGATTTGCTATTTTCATCGATCAGTGGAACATTTCCGAAAGATTTCTTGTCGTTTCTTGCGCTCAAGTGAAGTTCTGTATTGCTGTTATTAGTTGAAAATAAAGTGTTCGAAAGGTATTTTGGGGGTGTCAATTATTTCCATTTTCACGTAAAAATAAGACAAATAAGATTTTATTTGAATCTTTGATCAAACGGATTCGCCAGATGTGCGCATGGGATAATTGTTTATGAACAAAATGGAATTTAAAAGAGAAGGACATCTAAATGATGAGGACATTTTGTACCGAACAGCAGAGGTCGGTGAATGGCCTCTGAATGGACATTGTAGTGTGATACATTCTCATCATCATCATAGTCGTCACCTTCGAATAGTTTCATCTTCTTCAGAAAACAACGTCTCCACTTCCACCGCGTTACGAGAGAGATTTCAACAGACCAGGATTTCGGGGTCTGATGGCCACCTTAAAATAGCGCATAATAACCAAGAGGTTGGCCCAGGATGGCCAACTAGTAACCTTGATCCAGGTCACGAATTCAAGGCTTCCGGATTGTTAAGCCAGATGCATCACAAGTGGTCCAGCAACATTGGAAACCTTGGCAGTAAACTCTTCGATCTTTCATCTAATATGTTTTCTCGAGATCACGAAAATCAATACGTACCACGTCAGAACATAGGAAACGACGACTTTGAGATAATCGAGAGGCAGGAACTTGTGAGATTGCGTCTGTTGACAAACAACGGCCATTCAAATGTGGACCCCACGACCGTGAGACACGGACATCGCTTCGTTCCAGCAAATTTAAAACGGTCGAATTGGTGCGACAAATGTGGCGGTTTCATTTGGGGTATTTCGAAGTATTGCTACATATGCATCAGTGGGTATTATTTTATGTTCATTTATTGCGGCAAAAGCCTTTCAGAATAATTTTCAACCCTTTGAACCTGTGATGCTGCTATAGCAGGATGACTATATAATTGTAATCCCCGGTTTTCTAAAATAGCAGGATGAGCATGTATTAGGTCTCAAGCATCCAGGGTTATTGGTTTTTATGTGCAGGCTGACAGGGTTCAGCGGGTTAATTTTTTCTTACTTTTCTGACAGGATTGTCTATGTCTATGCCATTTAATTAATTTTTTCTTGATTGATTTAAATATTTTGATTTTGAAATGTTTTCTTCTTGTGTTCGGTGGTTAAATTTATGAAAAATGTGCTAACTAAAGTTTATATTTTAAAATTTGCAGACTGTCGCTATACATGTCACCTGAAGTGTTGTGAATCTGTGATGCTTGACTGCATGGTAACGGCTGATAATGACAGTTTGAATGAAGAGGAAACTGACAAAGAGTCTTCTTCTGATGATAACTCTGAGGTTGCGTGTTTTTGAATTTTTTTATTTGTCAGGTTTAGTCTTTGTGTGTGCCTACCTATATGTTTATAATTGATTGTAAAATTAAGTGATTTTCCTTGTGATTGTTTTGTGATAAAAATTCATAAAAATGTATTATTAATTTATTGTTTTAAAATTCCAGTCCATATCTTCTTTTTCTTCAGACATTTTTATGCAATATACATTAAAAATTATGTAAAAAGTCATATTTTAGTTTAGAGAGGATCTTGTGTGAAAGGCTTCAAAGCAATTAAGACATAGGCCTACATGTTTTTGACAGATGTCACAAAAGTTTACAGACTTGGTTTCTTATACTGCCCAGCAGAATTTTTTTCCATTTTCGCTCTCATCAGGTTCAGAAATATCCATGTCTTCAAACTTAAATCACTTCCAAAACTTCCTTGGTTGAATAAGACTTCTGCCTCTGTGTATGGAAGGGTATTTAAAATTTAAATGCCTGAAGGACTGCAAACCTAGCCAACAAATTGGTATAACTTTTGCAGTCAAACTCACGAAAACAAACTGTTTTTTCGCACATTTTAGAAGCGAAAGCATGTTAGCTTCCATTGGAATAACCATAGATCATAAAAATAATGGTCTATATTTAGAAATGAGTGCGTTTTTGATGTGCGGTCAAAGCAACTGCAATGTCTGCAAAAGACTTGAGCTCTCTTTCTAATGATCATTTCCATGTGTTTCGTGGTCTTCCTCTTTGTTTTTCCTTGGCAGCTCCATGTCAGCAGTTGTCTTGTGAAGATTTCAGTTGGTTTTCTAAGGCCATAATTATCTGTTTGGTGTTTAATATTTATTAGAAGAAATTAAACTGTTTGTTACCTGCCGTGTTACATATGTTGACATTCATTTTATTTAGGGAAATGATGATGAATCAGGTTACTTCACATGTCGCAGCACTAGTTCATTATTCTCAAGAGACAGATTACAGAAGAGAATTGATGAATTCAATAAAAATAATCATGGACTTCAGATGACTGTTAACGTGGTATGTTATAATTTCTTGATAACAATTTTTTATTTTCTTCAAATGAAATTAATTTTCTGACTTGTTTGCAAAGATCTAAGATTTTTTTATCTGAGGAAGACAAAAACTGGGAGAATTATGTTAACAGAAAATTATTTTTAATTCTGTAGACAAGATAAATTTTCAGTAAAGAGTGTCGTGATTTGTGAATTAGTTCACAATCACTTTGTGGGGCGGGAAGTTAGCAGAGTGGTAACAACGTTGGACGATGGGGCAGAAGGTTGCGGATTCAACTCTCGCAGGAGCCCTAAGGTTGACTCAGCCTTCTTTCTCCAGATGGCGATGGCAACTGAGTAGTGGACTAAACAGGCACATTGCATGAGAACACTGGCCCTGTATCATGTAACTTGCACTAGTCGTCTGGCTGAGGGCCTTGAGATGGAGATCAGCACCGCCCTAGGAGCCTTGAGAGCCTTGAGAGCTTGGGAAGGACTTTACTTAATTATGCAGTTACTGTAATTTTGACATTGTGTTCTGTTTTTACTCCTCTTCTTCCTATCTTCATCATCGTCATCATCATCATCCAGCTCCAGGGGGCTGTACCCATAGGCGTTAACAGCTTGATTGATAATTAGCCTCCATTTCGTTTGGTTGTGTGTTGCTCTGGTTACTGTGCAGAAATCAGTGTTTGCATTTCACAATGTTGTTTAGCCACCCTCTATTTCAGTGGTTCCCAAACTTTTTCGGTCGGCATACCCCTTCAGACATTTTTCGAAAATCCGTGTACCCCTAATTTTAAAAGTTAATTTAAGGAAGCACACTTTCGATTTTTAAAAGCATAAACATGGCATCTGAATCATGAAATTTAATAATGTCTTCAAACTTACATGTAATCGGACTGCATTAGCCATAATCATTAACTAGTTACTAGACCTACTAGGTTTTATTAAAGCTTATTAGGATAAAAATATCGTACTTGTAGCATTAAAAGTTAAACTTGTATAACCTATCGGTCAAATGAAAACAATAAAATGAATCAATGAGACGGATGAGGTTGCATCATCAGCCTGTTTCGAGAATCTTGGCTGCGTCTTTGATCCACACAGGGCGATTTTTGAATTTGTCGCGCTGACCAAGGAAGAGTCCAATACCACAAGGTGATAGGACAGGTTAAACTTTAAACTTATAGCGAGGGGTGACGGGTTGGAGGTCTACATCTGTCACTGCAGTATGAGAAAATCAAATCCAATAACAATTTTTTTAGAACTTTTGCAAATATTGTGAAATTTGTTACTTTCAAACATCAGTGCATAAGAATTCCATTGACTTTCCACTTTCAAAGGAAGTCCAGTTTGTACCCCTTACGCTGCGTACTTTTGGTCTGTCTCTTCAGTTGTCTCTGTACATAGTTCAAAGCATGATCTTAACCATGCTATTATTCATTCTGCATACTTGTCCAAAAAAATCACTTTTCTTCTAATCTGCTTTTGCTTATTTGTTTTGGCCTTGAGTGTTTCTCGTATCTTCGCGTTCTTTCTTTTCTGTTGCCAGTTCATATTCAATGTTCTTCAATAGCATTTATTTTCAAAGGCTAGAAGGCATTCTTGATCTCTATTCTTTATGGTCCTGGCATAGAGCATCACGCTGAAGATGCACGTTCTTAATATCTCCACGTTGGTGTCCACTCCAATGACCTTGCTTTTCCAGATTATGTAGAAGCCAGCCATTACTCCTGTCGCTTGTGATTTTTTATCTGACAATTTATATAGCCCTATAACAAGGCCTAAGCCTAAATCAAGAGTGCTTCACAACATAAGGTTAGCAGACAAACGATGCATTGAACAAGTGTGTCTTCAGATTCTTAACGAACTGTTTGTCGGTTATTGAGTTTGTGACAAAGTCTGGAAGGGCGTTCGATAAGATTGGATTGATTCTCTGTTTCATATCCCAGCTACAGTCATTGTCCCATGTCAGCAGACTTACCAAGTGTATTCAAATTCTGTTACCTGGTTGATTTCGTCTCCTCTTAACTGTCGCGCTGCCTGTGCACTCTTGCTGCACAAATACCATCACTTTAGCGTTTGCTATGTTCACCATCAGTCCCGCTCTTTCTATCGTATTGTCAAGGCTAGATTGCAATCTTTTCATTTCTTCTTCTAGCAGGTCTATGAAGATTGGCGTCCTCCGCAGAATGACATCCGCATGTCTTCCGCAGTGTTTTAACCCTTTAACCACCAGATACTTCGTAACTATATGCAATGTAACCAGTATACTCGATTTTAGAGGTTTAAGGGTTAAGTTGTAGTTTATTACCAAATGTATTTGTCAGCTTGAAGGCGGAAATTCATTCCATGGATCGGTTCGCGTTCACATGAATCTCATTCGACCAATTACGATGTCCATTTCATCATCGCCTCCTTCTGCCTACGCGGCGCTGACCCACGACACAGAGAACTACACGATACGGCCAAATGCAACTCAAGTTATGTCATTCTACCTGCCAAAGAATACCAGCAAAGTTATTTACATTTCCAGGTAGGCTTGAAAAATTTTGACATTTTGAATATAAAAGACTTGGCAACTGTTGTCAATATTTTATATGTTGTGTTGTTGCCATTCTGTGTTGACATAGCTCTGCCTTGCTGATTCTCACTGACTGATCTCTGGGATGACCTGGTCTTTAGTGGATGGATTTGGAGTACCATAGACTAATGCCTTTAAAGTATTAGAACTGGTGCTATTAAAATGCATAATTTACTATTATTATTATTATTATTATTATTATTATTATTATTATTATTATTATTATTATTATTATTATTATTATTATTATTATTTATTATTACTTATTATTGTTGTTATTATTATTATTATTATTATTATTATTATTATTATTATTATTGTTTATCCTTCTCTTTTATAGAGCATGTGGTCTTAGATCCCTTTTTTGAGTTACCAGTGCTAATATCTTAACCCTTAGAACACCAGAACTGAGTATACCTGGTTACAATTGCTTACATAGTTGCAAAGTATATGGCTGGAGGTTTAAGGGGTTAATGTTTGAGTCTATGTTCTTTGCTCTAGTAGTAGTAGTAGTAGTAGTAGTAGTAGTAGTAGTAGTAGTAGTAGTAGTAGTAGTAGTAGTAATAGTAGTAAACTTTAACGCCATTGTAGTAGTACATCAGCACCAGTCGATGGTCGCTTCAGTAAATAATCGTAGTCGTGATTTTGTCCGTGGTGATTCAAGGTTGAAATCCAGAGGTCAGTCCCTACTTGCAGATTCTGGCTAAGGAGGATATGCAGTCAGGAATAGATGTGTTTTTAGTCTAGACTTGAAGGTAGTAAGACATTCAGTCTGGCAGACCTCTACTGGCAGAGAGTTCCAAAGTCTGGGTCCAGCGACAGAAAGAGCACGTTTCCCAGTAGTGGTCTTGCAATAGGGTATGCAAAGAGTAGGAGCTCTAAGCATGGTCTAACTTTAGGCTACTTCAATTCTGTGAATATCTTTCATGTCTTTGATTTCATGCTTTATGATATTTTTAATGGCTCTTTTGCTGTAGTGAAGTTCAGGTTGATTCTTCAGCAGTCGATGAAACATGGTTTATCTTCAAAGAGTTGATCTTTAGTTTTTATTCCATTAATTTACAAATTGTACAAATATTTGCTGGTTATTTATTTGTTGTTGTTATTTCAGCACAACCACTGCTCAGGAGGTCATAAGGGCTCTGCTTTCCAAGTTCAGAATCGCTGACAATCCTAGAAAATTTGCACTTTATGAAAGAAACATTGGCAGCAAAAAATCTGGTAAGTATGTATTGTGTTAAATTTATGAATAATTAATTAATCATTAATTAATTAATTTAAGCTCTTAGCCCTTAAACCACTGGGACCGAGGATAATCGGTTACATTGCATATAGTTACAAAGTTTTGGGGGTTTAAGGGTTAATACATTTATTATTCCAAGAATCTGGGTATAAAGTATTTACTGTCATCCAGATTTTCATATACATACATACATACACATACATACATACATACATACACATACTTACATACATACACACATACATGCATACATACATACATACATACATGTATATGAATAGATGGCAGGAGAACAAAGATCAATAACTAACACCATCAAAAGAAGACAGAGGAACTGGACTGGACATGTGCTAAGAGGAGAAACATTGCTTAGAACAGTAATTGAAGGAAGTATATCAGGAAGAAAGACAAAAGGAAGACCAAGGAGAATGCTATTGGACTGGATGATGAAAACAGATGAACAGCGTCACAAGACCTATGCAGAAATCAAAGAAGAGGCAAGATGCAGAGAGGAATGGAAACAACGTATCCATGAACCTGTCCCAGGACAGAGAAGCTGATGATGCTGAGTTGCTGTCATATTATTTTGTGTTTTCAGGTGTAATGAGGAAGATGGCGGAGGATGAGCAGCCGTTGGCCGTCTGCCTTAGTTGGTCGGATGGAGGCATCAACCAACTCGACAGCAACTCATTCGTTTTGCAAGAAAATGACTGCGGCGAAATTATTGTAAGAAATTTCTACAGTTTTTAACTTGTTACAATCCACCTTCAATAATGTGTTGGTTGGAAGACAAACTGTTAACCCCTTTACCTGCAATTTATTTGTAATGTTATGTATAATGGGCACATATGTGAGTCATGGGCAGTAAAGAACTGGATATCTGAAGAAAAGGGGTTAACAAGTGCGTTAAAACAGAGCACATTAAAATTATGTGCTTAAATAACCTTTTTTCTGTCAGAAATTGATAGTTTTGCATCATTATAAAGCTAATTGAGTGCAAAATTATGATAAAGTTCAGTAAATTCAACCAAATCAATGCTATTTAGGAACTGAAGTGCATCAGAAATGTGATGCTCCAATGTTGTCACCCCAAAATAATTGGTTTAGCAAAATTGACGTTGATATGAAGTCATAATTGCTAAATCACTCGCTGTCTTTTACATTTTCCTCAGGTATTTTCATGCCAAACCAGCAGTATTTTCTTTTCAATACTAAATAATTAATTTATTATTGCATCCTGTTACCAAGTCGCAAAGATCATGAGCATTAACCTCTCTCGATTACGCCACCATGGCTCCATTGGCACTTCGTTTACATAACTATTGCTATTCAATTGATTAGGGTTAATACTTGTCTGGAACACAGATAGTAAGCGAAAATGCAGAAATCTGACCACGTGTAATTCACCCCATTTAATGGTCATGTGACCGAATGACAGTTTTTGTGCCCATTGCTTGTATATCACAATAATATGTTGGTGCATTAGTTAGTTAGTTAGTTAATATGCCAACTTATATAGCGCTATAGTCACAGCCGGCCAAGATCAAGAGCGCTTTACAGATTGCACTTAAATGAGATGTTAAACAAGTGAGTCTTAAGTCTGGTAGCAAACATTTCTAGACTAGTCGCATTAGTCACAATGTCAGGCAGCGAATTCCAGAGGAGGGGATTCCCCCGGGTGAAAGACCTCTCCCAAATTTCACTGTCTTAGATGGAGGGGGTACAACCAATTGGACCCGATTACATGAACGGCTGCCGCCGACAGTCAGTGAGCGATGGCCTATGCACAAAATTCAGCCAAGTAGACTGGGCAGGCGGGATCATTGAGGACCAAATGTCAGGCAGCATCTCTTGTAGATGATGCGCTCAGGATGCGCAGCCAGTGCAGCTTGTCCTTGAGTAAGGGGGTGATGTGCTATCTGGCACCGTAGATCATGCGGGCAGAAGCATTGAGGATCATCTGCAGACGGCTCAATTGGGCATCTGGTAGGCCAAGGAGGATGCTGTTGCAGTAGTCGATGTATCGATGATCACATTGTAAATTTTATTGTTTTGCGAGATGAATTCCCATCGCGTTATATCGATTTCTGTGTTATATTTATGTGCGCTGGGGCGGCTTGTGGGATAGGCAAACTAGGCGGCTGCCTAGGGCGGCAAATGTTAGGGGTGGCAAACTGACGTCGCTAAAAAATAGCGACGTCATTTTGCAGCCTTCTTTGATCTTGTGATTTTGACGACTTAGTCAGAAGATGTTGTGACCCAGATACTGAGAAAATTAAACTAGAACCTCCAACAGCACGCACGCATCCTAGTAAGGTCAGACAGTGCCGCAGTGACGCATACTTCAGTGACGTCACAATATAGTGGCAACACCGTAAATTAATTCTGGCCAATTGTTGAAGACAAAATTAAACTTTTGAATGTTTGATGGTTGACACAGCCATTCAATCAATTATTATTATCGTATGCTTCAAGCGCTGAAAGAAGTCGGCCATTTGACTGCAAAATAGATGTTGCCGATATTGCTAGAACCAAAATTGCTGTAGCCAAAGTGCACTGTGTTGGCTATTTAAGTGATCTCTATCATGAAGCTTAAATCATTCATCGAACATGCTGTGAAACGTGAGTCATGTGATGTTACGAATGTAATGTAATGCATCGTTTATAAAGCGCCTCATTTCTTTCTACTCAGAGGCGCTCCTGGCATTGGAGTCGCGTGATAAAATTGTGAGACTTTAGCTTTTGCATTAAACAGAGCAAGGGAGTAAGAAGTGATTCCCAAATGGATGGGCTCAAGGCATTCCAGAGGGAGGGTCCAGTCACTGCAAAACCCGACGCTGAGTAAGAACAGTGAGTGATCTGGGAACATAAGCATTCTTCTGATAATGGAGTGGAGGAGGCGATGAGCAGCAGAAGAGGGTGATTTGAAAAGCTTAGTAATGTAAGATGGTGCCTGACCTCGAAGCGCTGCTGAAATAATAATTACTCGTTTGCAGACAGAAATTGGAAGCCAATGTAGGACGTTAAGCATAAAATCTGATATGCTAGAGTAGCGAGGAGTTTTACTCACATGACGAGCCATTGCATCTAGGATGCAGAAGGAGGATTACTAATTCACTAAGAAGCTAAAATAATTAACTGTTTGTTTAGATATACAGTGTTAAATAAAATGTTGCTAATAAAGGAAATCTCTAGTCGTGTTTAAGCAATGGATCATCTGAGTTATATATATATATATATAACGCTAAAATTTTAACGCGATTAAATTTTTTTAACGCATTAATTATTTTAACGTGTTAAATTTTTAGCGTATATTTATATATATATAATAATTTCTTAAACGTAAAGAAATGACTACATGAACACATATTTTAAAATTTATTAGTTCAGTGGCTTAGTTTACAGGAAATTTTCGCTGCATGGACCTACAGAAAGTCCTTACTGCCTACTGAATTTTTAGGTGGTGATAAGTACATTTCTTGTTGAATACTTCCAACTCTCTGTCATCTTCAGTTTGAGATGCTAGAGTCTGATGATGATCCAACATTTATTATACGATTCAAGGAGTCTCTGAAGGCTGATATGGAACAACGACTCTGTTCTTATCCGTTATTTTCTCAACATTTGAATTCTTAAACGTGGGTGATTGGAGATTGAAATTCTGGACTAGCAGGTACAAAGTGTAAAGAAACATATTCAAAAATTGAATTTTTTTAATTAAGACAAAATATTTGCAATTTATAAATTATGCGATTAAACAGCGATTAATTGCGATTAAATATTTTAATCGTGCGATTATTCCACCATAATATAATGATAGTATATATATATATATATATACACACACATATATATATATAATAATGTGACTACATATACATATTTTAATTTGGGGTCATTAACGCTTGCCTTGTCTCTGTACAGAGTCAAGGTGGACTGTTCTTATTTATGAAACCTTTTTGTGATGGAGATGGAGGTGGTGGTGAATGAAGTAGTACTTGTACGATATTCCACCATAATGAATGAAGTGAGCTTATGTATTAACGCTTTTGTCTCTTTTGCTGCCTTGATTCCTTTGATGTATTATATGGGTGCGCAGTGGAGCAGTGGTTAGCGCACTGGTCTGCCAATCTTGAGGTCCGTGGTTCAACTCCCAGCCGCGGCAGAAACTATTCGGTTGTTTCTGTCCCAAACGCAAGTCGACTCAGCTGTGAATGAGTACATCGGGTATTAACTTGGTGGAAGGAAAGGTGGCGAGGGAAAGGCTGGCAACCGCCCTCATTCAGCCGTTGCTATGTAAAACTGAAGGCGCTAACCCTTCAGTTCTCTGTACGGGCGATGAGCCTATGGAGTATACCTACCTACCACTTGTTGTTCATATAATTTGGTTTGGTCATCATTGCAAACTAAATGAAATGCTTAACCCTTAAACTGCCAGATACTTATAATTATATGCAATGTAACCAAGTATAATAATAATAAGAATAACAAAATATTTGTGAACTGATTATGGTGGCATATCATACAAGTACTACTAGGACACCTTACAATTACAAGTATAACTCGGTTCCAGCTTTTAAGGGTTAAGAGTTCTTTTGCCATTCGTTTTGTTGTCTTGTAGTGGGAGGAGTTCAGCCTGCCAGAGTTGGAAAGTTTTCTTGTTTTTCTCAATCGAGAGGAAGAAGAGCACATGGAACAGGTGAGGGACAAGTACCACATGCTCCGTGTTCAGCTGCAGAATCAGCTCAAACAAAAGGAACAGAAGAAAGGACATGATGTCACCACGGATGATAGAAGACAACCGGTCTTTGTCTAAGCCAAAGGAAAGCATTGGCCTGCATGAGAACAGGGCTGCATTGGGCTTCACATGTGACACTTCTTGACATTCTTTGTAACATTTATTAAGATTGCTTTTAATTGGACGATGTTATAGCCAGGATTTTTTGATTTCAAAGTATTCGTTCTGCATGAATTATTTTTTTTTTATATGTTATCACAGGGGTTGGCAACCTTTTGGACAGTTAGGGCCAAATTGGTATGGCAGTCAGTCGTGGTTCCAAGATTTCTTGGTGGGGGATGAAGGGATGAATGAATTCATAGAAAGTTGGTGGGGGGATGAAAATAGAAGGGAAAAATCAATAAAATTTTGCCGAAAAAGGCTGGAAAAAGGAATTTTATCCCTCATTTTACTACATTTTTACCGAAAAATAGGTTGACAAGCAAAAAAGTCATCCCTGGTTAATTTTACTAGGCTTTTACCAAAAAGTAGGTTTCAAAAGCAAAAAAATATAAGTCCGAAAGTCAGGTGGGTGGGGGGATGCATCTCCACTCATACCCCACGTGGAACGGCCACTGTCTGAGTGCCATGTAATTAAATAATTTTTCAATGGGCCCCAAAAAAGTTTTAAAGTTTGTTTTTTTATAAATTTTGTTCTGGAAAAGTTCTCGAAAAATATACATATCAAGTGTGAAAAATTAGTGATGATCTTTTTTTGCTTGTCAGACTTTTGAAAAAAGGTGATGACCTTTTTACAAAAAAAGCTGTGGGGGCCTGAGGGCCAGATTAAACTCACTGGCGGACTGGAGTGGCCCGCAGGCTGTAGGTTGTCTTCCTCTGTGTTATCACTTTGGTGCATATGGATGAGGCATTAGTCAGTGTTTTCAACATTGGAAGATGTGCTGTATGAGAAGTAATTTGAAATGGATTTGCATTGATTTGACTCATTGTCTGCCATTGTGATGGCTTCTTAACCCTTTTGCTCCAGCAATTCTATAACCAATATGTCATGAATCCAAAATATCAGCCTTATGTGGCCAAAGGGTTAAGGGTATTTTTAAAAGTTGTTTATGTAGTAGTGATTATCATAACTGCCACTTTTGCAAATGGTTTGTTGGTATCAGTCATTGTAAGTGCAAGGAGATAAAATTGTCGACCATTTTTGCTGCAATATTCCTTTTATGCATGTGACTAGTAGATGGTGTCTGTCTATTTCACATTAATTTATGCTAGTCGTGTGATCTCGCATAACATGTTTTTGTAATGGTATATTTTTTGTTATACAGTATGTATATTCAGACCTGTAGGAAGTGGGGATGCAGGGGGTGCAGCTGCAACCCTTGAAACATTAGGGGGTGCGCCACACCCCCGTAGAAGATCAGGCTGTTTTTTTATTTTGCCTGTCAGGATTTTGAGGATTTTTGAAAAGAAGATATATGCAGACAACATCCTTATTTTTGCTCATCAGGATTTATGAAAAAATTTTAAGAAGATAAAGGAAGGCCGATGACCTTTTTTGCTCGTCAGAACTTGTATCTTGAAAAAAACTGCACCCACTGCTAAAAATTTGTTTCGACATGCCTATGTATGTGTGTGTGTGTATATATATATATATATACACACACACACATATACTATATATACATACATGTATATATATATATGCATATTATATATATATATATATATATATATATATATATATATATATATATATATATATATATATTTTATATATATATAATTTTAGCTTCTGACACTCTTGTTACATTATTATTTTAGGAACATCTTTTATCTTTTGTGAATTGTTACCAGAGTCAATTTTAAGTCAGCATGCATTTGTGGCTTTAAAAGTGAATCTATAAGGTTAATAGCTGTTCCTGTTTCATAAATTATCAGGAACTATATAGAAGTTTGCAGTAAATAGAATGATTGATTTAACATTCTCTTTGAATTTTTATGTTAACTATTTTGTATTGTTGTATATAATGTAAGAGACATAACCACAATGAATATAATTAGCATTTCCTGTTGGAAATTGATGTTTCAATTGAATATAGTGATTTAACATTCTCATTAATTTTTTGATGTGCTCTATATTTTAGTATTGTTTTGTGTTATGCATGAGAATTGGTTTCTGCATTCCTATTTTTAGTGCCAAGCACTTAGCTGCATTTTTTAGTATTTTTTTCAAAAGCTGTTTAACTTGTAATATGGTGAATCTTGACTCAGCTGAAATCATTTCAGCCATCCGTACTTAAAGAAAAGGTTTTAGGATAATTCGAGATACATTTTTCAGTCGTTATATCATGAACAAGAGACACTACAGCTTAGTTTTGTGCTGTATATTTACCTTTTTGCTAAATCGGTTTTTCTTTTTAAGTCTTTTCATCTTCATCATTTGCATTTCAGTGACTATTAAATACCATTAAAAATGCCTGCAATAGTTTTTCTGGAATGATAAATCTACGAGGGGCGTCATTGGGGGAGCCAGGAGGGCTGTGGTTTGTTATTGGGACCTGTCATTCACCTTGGGGGTGGGGAGTTTTTGACATAATTATTGGGGTGGGGGTAAATGAAAGTTGACAGTTGATGACAAGGGAGGGGGTCAAAAATTGTTGACATAATTAATGGACAGCCCCTATGCCTTATTGAAAACACGATTGATGTCATCCAATTTACTGTCCACTTGCTATTTTTCAAACACAAATGTCGAACAATAGCTTCTTAATCAGTGGCGGCTCCACAGAGGGGTCCGTGTCCCTATTGAGTGCCTGGACCCCTGTTGGGACCCTATACTTAATACTACATACCTAACAACAAACGGTAGGTCCCATGATTAGAAGTTACCACCCCAATGCCCCCCACTTACCAAATCCTGGAGCCTCCACTGACCTGAATCTCCATTTTCAATGCATACTAATAAAACGTTCTTAGAACATTGGTAAAACATTCCCGCAGCTATTCCCCATGGCTCAGCTGATGATGTTCTGAGTCTACCAATGTGACTGCCGTTTGGGAATTTCCCAAATAGTTGGCTTCAGCCAAATGACGTAATGCCGTCTCCTCTAATAACATCTCCATGGAATAGATGGTCTGTCCAACAAAGAGCTGATGCTTTACCAAATTATCTATTGAGATGTATATTTTCATATTTTCCGATGACTATATTTGTTAAAATGTCTTTATAAATCACGCGCTACATAAATCATGAACACCGACGAGGGGAGAGCAGATGGGAGGTCGAAGCTGGTGGTTATAACATAATTGCTATTATCTTTCATTTTCTGCCAATAATATCGGACATTTAGTGCTTATAAACGACTTGGAGTTTCTAACGAAAAGGTGAGTTAGGACTCTGGCATTTAAAACGAAAATCTAAATCGGATATCTAACAATTTATGCGATAAAAATACCATGAATTTAACAATAGCTGGCTGTAACGAATTCTACTTTCCGTAGTTCTTTTTCGAGACCTTCGTTAGTCCAATAAATTTATGAATGGTGTATTAGATGAGACTTTGTTTAGCTTCTGACTGACTGCCTTTTGGGCAGTATTGGCAGAAGGAAATTATTGTTGCCCTGTGTAATTTAGCATTATTCTGTGAAACTAAGCCCATGGATGGATCATTCACGCAGCAGAGTTAATTTCCAATGTAACCTTAACAACAATAGACAAATAATAAATTACAATCAATTCAAAATGTACTGGTGCGCGCTGTTACTAAGTCACCAAAGTTCTGCCATATTTCACCCATACAAGAATCATTACAGGGGCGGAAGATGGCAGAGTGGGTTATAGCGTCAGGCTGAGAATCCCCTAGTGGCTTTCACACAGGCAGTAATGCCTCCTAAGCCACTTTAAATCATGCTAAGTTTTGCTTGGGGATTCCTTGAAAGGTTCACTGCCCGCGCTGCACCCGATGCGGTTGCCCGGTTGTCGCGGCACCGAAGTAAACAAACGAAGACCTTGACCTTCGGTTCGTGACGTCATATCCGGTCGCCATTTTCCAAAGGACGATAAAATTGTTTTATTCTCGATTTCATTTTCTCTCTTTATTATTTACAGTGAATAAAAATGACGATTCTTCCAAAGAAGAAATCGGCGAAAGACAAAGCGGAGGCCGAGGTCAGTGACCGACCGCCGCTCAGTCCCCCCGGGAGCTCATCGGGAGAGCCGAGAGGAGGCTCACGTCGCCCGTCTTCCCCCGGCGGTGGCCCCCAACCCCGTTGGAGTTCCCCCCCCCGTCGACCACGATAGGGGTCCTCCAGGGCACGAGCCTTCGGGGCGATACGAAGAAACCGCAGCCCCTGGAAACGCCAACAAGCGACGTCTGAGGCATCGGTCGCCTCCACACGGAGCCTCTCGGAAGCAGAGACACGACACCAGCGCCCGCGGAGGGGTAGCTGGACAGATGGGAGCGGGGCTCTGTCCGCTCCCAGGGTGCTCTTCTACTTCAAGGACTAGACAGACTGCGGGGGCGACGGTTTCTGGGATCCAGGACCAGAGAGGGGCGATTGGGGGTACGAGCCACCCTCCGTCTATCGGTCAGAATCTTGGAAACGATGAAGAGCGCAGTGGGTGCAACAGTGAGGATGAATGTACGCCTCGACCATGTGAACAGAACGTCGAGGAGGTAATTTTTTTCAGCTTCACGTAATAAACATTTTGATTTATGAACATTCAGTTAGTCCTCAAAATGTAGGGGCACAATGCAATGTAATACATTAAATAAACCTTGTATTGGAAATGGTGCTATAAAAGTGTACAGTTATTATTAATCACCAAGTGTAGAAGTGTGCAGGATTTCACACCCATAATAAACCTAAGATTCGTAAGAAATCTTAGCTTTAGTTGCCGTATTTACACAGGTGATATGGTTTGCATTGGTCTGTGGCATCTGACAATGGTTTTGTTGGGTTTGCTCTCCCATGAAGTAACAAATGTTGTGGGAGGGGTTGGTTGGTTGCAGTGGATACTGTAAAATATCACACATTAATTATATTCGTATTCAAATCATATTCTTTTCTGACTGAGATTGTTTTTCAGTACTTTTTGTTTGTACATGATGACTTATTTAATTAAAATTTCAAACCGGACTCAGTAATGTGCTCTTATTTCTGACATTTGGTACTATGGCACACAAGAAATTGTTAGTTTAATAATAATAATAATAAAAATAATAATAATAATAAATTTAGTGATATGTAACTGGTGGAATTCTCAGACACTGACTGAGAGTTAGATGTCCCTGCCTCTTTGTAGTTTTAAATCCAATTAAAATGTTTGTTGCTATTCAGTTTTGAGTTTTTTGAGTTGCATTATTTCAAATTTCAGTGTGTGGAATGAGGCATTTTTCTATTAATTAGGAACTTTTGTTTGTTAGAATGTTACAAAGAAGCTGCCTAGCAACCAGTCTCAGAATTTTCTCGGATGTGTTTTTTTCAGATGGAGAGATGGTTTGAATCTCAGTTGAAGGAGAAACGTGGTTTTATCATAAAACAAATGGGAGAAGATGGCGCTTGTCTATTCCGTGCAGTCGGTGAGTCAGATATATGGGTGGCAATACACGGGAACCCGAGTACCCTTTGGAGTCCTATTAAAGGTAAAGGTAGGTCCCATACTCGAGTCCGAGCGTTGGGTTCCGGCGCTTATCTCCGGCCTGGGCAATCAGTGACATAGGTGGCATAAGCCATTAATCTGGTAGGTTACCATTACTTTCCCCAGACCCACGTTTTACCTCGCAGCTTAATGCTGCTCCTTAGTTTACCACCGCCCTCTAGCTAGTAAGGCTGAGTTGACCTTAGGGCTCCTGCGGGAATTGAACCCGCGACCGTCTGCTCCATCGTCCAGCATTGTTACCACTCTTCTAACTTCTCGCCCGGAGTCCTATTACCAGGGCAATAAAATTGGGTGTGGGTTCTGGTGGAAGCCTTTATGTTAAACTCTGCAGCTAATGATAGAATCACTGGCTGCTGCAACTGGAGGTGGAGTGTGACATAACGGTCCAGCTTCTTGTCTATCATTAATTGCAGTGCCCAGAAAGGAGTGTTGCTATTTAGTTGGGTGTAGAGATAAAAGGCTATAGTGGAGATTTTTGCTAATTGTTTGGGTGCACACAGTGGTGTAGCCAGGATTTCCGGAAGGGGGTTTTGGTTTTGACTTTTGACCGTAACTAACTTTCAAAAAATCTTGACAAGCAAAAAAAGTCATCCTATGTATCTATCCTAATCTATCCTATGTCTTTCTTTCTAAAAATTTTTCCTTTCAGATGCTGACAAGCAAAAAAGGCCGTCACGCCTATGGTGCTTAAAAAATTTGGTCAGCAGCTCCAAGGGGGTTTTGACCCTCAAAACTGCATCCGAAAATTTAAAATGCATGGAAACACATACAAAAATTTTTTTTTGTCAGCACCCAAGGGGGATTTAATCCCTAAAACTCCCCCTTGGCTATGCTACTGGGTGCACGGGCACTTGTCCAAATTTTGTATGAGTGCCTGGGCAGCTTTAAAAAAAGTTTCACAGTCCTAGTCAGATATAGCTGCATACTTTGCTGATCAAATTGCCCTTGAGTGTGGCACAGCATCTGTCATGTCATGCTACTGTCGCTTATGAGATAACTGCAATGTGGAACAATAATTCTCTACAGTTTTCTTTCTTTAGCTGCCTCCATTAGTGGTGTTCCTTTCATGTTGGTCCATTTTATGATGTTGTCTATCCAGCCGGTTCGTGGTCTGTCTTGCCTCCTGGTTCCTTCTGTTAGATCCATTATATTTTTAATGTGTTTTTCTCTGTTTTCTGAGTAAAGTAAAAAAGTAAAGGTTTCACCCGTAGGCTCAATGCCCGTTGGGTCCGGTGCTGATCCCCGTATTTTGTAGCCATACATCGGCGGACGGTGGCCAGTCTCTTCCGCCGAACCTATTGTTACTTTCGCAATGTTGTCATTGCTACTCATTTGATGTTACTACTGCCCTCTAGCGATTAAGGCTGAGTCGACCTTAGGGGCTCCTACGGGATTGAACCCGTTCCGTCAGCGTGCCTGCCCAGTGATATTACCACTCATCTATCTTCCCGCCCCTGTTTTCTGAGTGATGTGCCTAAAATATCTAACTTTTCTTGATTTGATACATGTGTTAAGAGTTCTTGACATATAAGAAATGAGGAAGTTAGAGAGAGAACACTGCAACCAAGCATCATGGAAGTCATCAGAAAGAGAAGAATGAAATGGACTGGACACTTACTCAGAATGGATGAAATAAGAAACTCAAAATGAATTTTCAACTACAAACCAGAGGGGAGAAGATCTAAAGGAAGACCGAAAAGACAATGGGTGGGCAGATTGGAAGAGAATCTGCACATGGCAGGGCTGAATCTCAATGGAAAAACTGACAGAATACACCGAATGACCTTGGAAGAAATAGCCAAGGACAGAGAGCTTTGGAGAGATGTCATGGAGAAGTTGATAGCTGGACACAGCTGGAGGACGGAAGACCTGACCTGACCTGAAGAGTCCTTGATATATTCCAGTCATTTTGTGCAGTGTCTCATTTGATACAAATTCTGTATAGCAAATCCTCGTAATTTTTCTCATGCATTTATTTTCTAATGCATTTCTAAATCAAATTTGGTTGTTCTCGCTTTATTTCATGTCTATGACTCACAACCGTGCGAGGCAATGTGTCAAACTTGCACCTTGATCAGTCTTAGCTTTGTAATTTTGCTGACTGATATTTGTTCTTCCAGATTTTTAGCAGCTTGATTATTATATTCATTGCCATGGCCAAACTTGTTTTTATGTCATCTTTGCTTCTTGTCTCATCTTTTGAGGTATGTGAAGCTGAGAGCTTGTTTTGTGCATTTGCTGTTATCTGGTTATCCATATTCGACAATGTTTTCATTTTACCTTCGTTCCTGCACATGTTGTACTCAGTTCCAGTGTGTTCTATTCTTTGCACTAGATCTTGAAGGTCTTCAACTGATGTTGTTTCATCAAGGTGTTTGGCTTTCAGCTAAGATGTTGACCCTTAAACTGCCGGAACTGAATATACTTGGTTACATTGCATATAGTTACAAAGAATCTGGTAGTTTAAGGGTTAAAGAGACATGGAGAGATGAGAAGAGCAAAACATCTGCACGGCAGAAAGTTGTCTTACCTGTTGTTTGAGCATTTCCCACTTGAGCCTCACTTTCTTCTGAAGTCGACCAACCAAACATTGTGAGGTTGTTATTGGCTTTAGGATGTCTTTTAAGGAATGTTTGGGCATTACTGATCATTGGTGTAGACTTGGATAAAAGTGGGTGTCCCAAACTTTATACCAGAGGTTGGCAATCTGTGCCCACAGGACCTTTTATGCGACCCTTCAAATTTTTTATAATGCTTTCGGTACATCATTTCCAAAATTAATCTGACGCCAAGGAAGTTAATATAACGGTTTGCAGATGTTCAATTTACATCGGTATATTGTACTTACTTACTAACAAACCAGTACTTTAACTTTGGATTATGGAAAATAGTTGAAAAATGTTTGCGGTTACTGGTACTACTTTAAAGTAGTGTAGCAGTATAGCTTAATATTATTTTTATTGCAGTTTTTTTGAAGTTGCTTAGTATTTGTTCATTTTATCGGCTCGATTGTAATACAAAATTACATGCAGCTCTTTGACCAATTTTTAATTTAATTGTGGTCCCTTGACCTAAATGGTTGCCCACTCCTGCTCCTTCTCCCTTCTCTGATAGCCTCTCAAAAGTTGGGGAGAGGCTTGAGCCTAGAGGCCTAACAGAAGTTTATGCATATGTTACTGAGTAAGTTTAAATTTGTTAACTTGTTGACCTATTGATGCATTTGATGGAGCTAGGACTTTTGCTCATAGGACAATTGCTCACATGGGTGAACGATTATGTAACAGATGTTTTCAAAGGTATCCGATTCTAGTTGTAATGCTAAATTTTAAAGAATTATCACTTTCTGAGATCTATCAACAGCTGTCCTATGAGCAAAAGTCCATGTGAGCAACTATCCTATGAGTGAATGCCCATGTGAGCAACTGTCCTATGAGCAACTGCCCTATGAGTGAATGCCCATGTGAGCAACTGTCCTATGAGCAAGTCCATGTGAGCAACTGTCCTATGAGTGAATGCCCATGTGAGCAAAGTGCACTGAGAACTTGTGAGCAATCATCCTGTGAGCAAAACATTTCTTCATATAATCGATTGATTGCAGCATTGTGGTCACTTCTTTGTTGTTGTTGATATTTTCTTCAGGGGATGCAAACTGGTAATCTTGTTTCTTAGTTTGCTTGTAGCCATTTTGCTCATTGTCTTCCTCTATTTGTTTTTAAAGCTGATCAGGTGTATGGAGATCAAGAAATGCATTCAACTGTTCGACAAAATTGCGTTGATTACATGGTGAGAGACTCTGCTCTGTATACTCTGTGTAATGGTGTAAATGTATGTTGTAAATTGTTCTTTACATTACTTAATGTTAGGTTGAACCATCTGATATGTTGTGTCTGTGAATATATTGTTGAATTGAAATTATTGTTGGTTTTTATGGATGAGTATTCTTGGGGCAAATGGGCAAAGGGTTAATCTGTCTTTTGCAATCTTTGAATTTCTTCTTTATCATGATCAGAGTTGCAGAAACTGCTTACTGTTGTGTCATTTATTGTGCTCATATTTCATTAAAAGTGTCTTGTAATAATAGTTTTGGCATTTGTCAAACAAAAGCAGTCTTGTTCTGCCCACCGTGGTTTTGCAAGGTCCATTGATGCCCCTCTCCCTGAGAAATATAATTTCAGGCTCGGATCCCGGATGACAGATTTCAGACTAGAGTTTTTGCATTATCTAATGAGCTATTGAGACACCATGTTAGCATTTCCTATTCACAATGTTCTTTGTGGCTGACCATCCATCTAATGTTATGTACTGGAGAAGGTCATGTGCCATTGCTGTAGTTCTGCTGTTAGCCAGTGATATGGTTTCTCAGTGTCTCTTTGTTTTCTAAGGCAAAGAACAACGACTTCTATAAGCAGTTTGTAACAGAAGACTTTACCATGTATCTAAACCGAAAGAGAACCGACCACTGTCACGGCAACCACATCGAAATGCAGGCATTGTCCGAACTCTACAACCGACCCATCGAAGTTTACCAATGCACAAGCCTTGGTAGGAAGCTGTCACACGTTGTTCTCTTTCAAATCTCTTAACCCTTAAACCGCCAGATACTTTGTAACTATGTATGTGCATTGTAACCGAGTATACTCGGCTCTGGCGGTTTAAGGGTTAATGCGTCTGCAGTTGTAGTCGTTGATGCTGGACGGATGAAGTTGATTTCTGTGAATATTTCTGGTGTTTAGATCCAATAAACACATTTCACAGCTCCTACCAGACGGACAACGAGCCGATTCGATTGAGCTATCATCGTAGCGTCCACTACAACTCAGTGGTCAATCCTGACAAAGCGACCATCGGCGTTGGCCTTGGATTGCCAGGATACCAGCCGGGGGTAACTATCACGTCCTTTTTTTGCCTTTTTCCACTATTTTTAGACATAATAAACGTTGTGTATCAGAAACTGTTGTGGACTAATTTAGAAGAATGTTCAAATTCAGTTGCATTAGTAGTTGTATAATTAATTTCACTGGTGAGTCGTTAATTAGGGCCATGCATTTAATGCAATTATGTGATCTCATTTGATGCAATCCAATATTTTAAAAAAATTTGAATGTGCTGCATTTTCTTCTGTTTTTACCGCATAAGCAATTTCTGCATAAATATGCGGCTGTTTTGTCCGCATTTTCTTCTATTTTCATCACATACACACTGTATGTAGCACTTTTGCTGTTTTCCTAATATAGGCATAGATATACTGGGGATCAGCACCTGTCTGGATTACTTTTTTTGCTCGTCACCCTTTTTACTGAAAAACATCGCAGTTTCCGCAAATATGCAAGTTTAAATAGATGCATGTAGGAAATTTCCGCATTTCCTTGCATATCTAAGACCTCTGTGCACTGCATATTTCCCCAAAATCGCCACATTAAATGCACAGTGCTAATGAATGCTGTTTTATTACAAGAAGTGGAAAATGTGTTTGTACTGATATTAGACTTTCATTAACCATCGTGCTGTGCTCGGCAATTTACAACTCTTTTGAGGTACTTTTTTTTAGATATTCTTAATGCACTTTGAGGTTTTTGTCATGTTCTATTGTAGTTAGCGGATAGGAACTTAGTTCATGATGCTGTTCGTATGTCAGAGGATTGTCACATTGAACAGGTGAGGTGACTTAGTTGCCAACTTTTAAGAAAATTTAATATGTTTCTTGAATCTATGAGCAAGTTAACCCCTTGACTGTGTCATGGTAATGTACTCGCTGCTGCTAGATTACCCTACTTACATCCGGGCATAAAACTAGCCAGACAGTACTGAGGTCATGTGATTTCCAGCCAGAAATCACTGCTCATCTGTCAAAGATATCTATTCAGTATAGTGGAAGTAAACCATGACATCAGGCAATTCACTGCTGTGGCCAATAGACCATTACAGGATGCTGGGAATGCACACTATTTGACGATGCTCATCATCACACCGATGTCAAGTGGTTAAAGACGAACAGCTTGATCATGTTTCCATGCAATGTTTGGGATCGTCTTCAAGTGGCAAAACCTTTCAAAGCACTGAATTGATAACATTTTTCCTTGCTGTTTGTGAAAGTTTTCTAATCATGGTTGATATAATTTGTCATTTCTTTATTGTTTTGTTTTAATCGTTTATCATCTTTTTTATAAGACAATGCTTGAAGACAAGATGAGGGAAACGGACTGGGAAGTTACTCAGGAGACAATAGAAGAGCAAGTTGCTCGCGAGTCTTACCTTCAGTGGTTACAGGAGCAGGAAAAATACGCCAAGGCACGAACATCTGTAGGCAATACTTCTTTCTTTCTTTCCATCGTTCCCTATTGGGCTGGATGATGGGTAACTTCTGAATGAGTTCCTTTCACTTCTGTCTGTCTCTTGCTGCTCTGGTCATTTGGATGAAGTTCATTTGCATTTCTTCTGCATCCTCTTTTAAGTTTTCTATCCATGTTCTTCTTGGTCTTCCTTTTCCCTTCAACATAGTTGTATAGTGCTTCCTTTGGTATTCTTTCTTCCTTCATTCTTTCAACATGGCCAAACTATTTCAGTCTTTGTTTCTGTATTGATTCAAATACAGTTTCTTTTTGCTCTGTCTTTTCTCTGATCGTTTCATTTCTTATTCTTTGTCTTCTGATTATTATTATTATTATTATTATTATTATTATTATTATTATTATTATTATTTATTATAAATGACAATTTATATAGTGCTATATGCATGGCGAAGGCCATAGTCAAGAGCACTTTACAATAGTCTTACTCCTGCTATTAATCTTAACCAGTTCATTTCTTCATTAATCTTCTTTCAGCTTTCTTCTTTAAGGTCCATAAATACTCTACTAAATAGGCAATACTATTTTCCTCAAATTAACTTTTGATTGACACTATAGTCCAAAGAAATATTTTGCAGTCGCTACTTTCATTTGAAGATGATTTAAATGAAATAATAATAATAATAATAATAATAATAATAATAATAATAATAGCAACTGATCAGGGTGGTATATTGCACAAGTACATCTCGGCAGGGTTTAATCTAGGCCATTTCCGGGGGAAATTGCCCTTTTCCCCCGGAAATTTCAAATCCCCCCGGAAATTTTGGCTTACAGCGCTCCCCCAGACTACCTAGGTGACTTCCCCCGGAAATTTCAAATTCCCTTCCGGAGTCCAGGAGTCTAGATTAGACACTGCATCTCGGACACCTAACAATTTAGAATACAGTAAATCTGACGTAGCATAAATCACTGTTTTGGATAACTGTGAACAAACTGAGCAGTTTTCATTTCTTGTTTAACTCCTTTACCATCCATTAAAATTTTAGAAGCCGTCACCATGCTGACCATTTATTTTGCTTGAAAAAAGCATTCTACAAAACTGAATATTTAAATTTACTATATCTCAGGCAATATGAGAACTAAGAAGATTAGGCATACACCATTGTTTAGCATTTTTATTGCTTTTTCTAACCATCCATGCCAAAAAAATAATTTGGGGGTATGGTCCACCCTACGGTCTAGAATAGCACCCCTTCACAAAATTTTTTTTCAAAGCTCACCTGCTAAAATTTTTGAGTGGTAACCCTACTTGGGTGAGTGGAAAAGTTGTAGGAGAATGTCAGTGGGACAAAATAAATCAAAAAGTTTGAAAATTGGACAACATTTGGTAGAAATATATTACTTCTAACTCGAACACCCCTCTGTCTGAATGGAAGTGTTGTTGGAACTACGACGAGAGTATGAAATAATTAATGACAGAAATCTTATATTATGCCATAGACGGTAGTTATTTTCTTCTTGTTTGTCGCTTGTAGCCGCGAAGTGCTAGTGCTGCTTGCAGTTCCTCTGCAGACGCCATGCAGAGCCTGTGGGACGGCTCGACGTCACTCGACCAGGCCAGAGTGTCTCGGTCACCGAGAAACCCATCTGCAGCCTTGGCCTCAGGTCAGAGCAGTCCAAAGCAGATGGACAACGACAGTCTGTATTCAGGTCAGTAAAACTCAGCGATTGATTGGGATAAGCACATAAGGACTTTTCCTAAGTAATCTTAAGACTCGCCTTTATTCACCATCGGGTATACGTAGTTTTGTAAAGCGCTCTTGTCTTTGGCCATTTTGCCATGCTTATTGCGCTATATAAATTGTCTAGTTAATAATAATAATAATCAGGTCAGGTCTTCGTCCTCCAGCTGTGTCCAGCTATTGACTTCTCCATGACATCTCTCCAAAGTTCTCTGTCCTTTGCTATTTCTTCCAAAGCCATTCTGTGTCTTCCGTCAGTTTTTCCATTGAGATTCAGCTCTACCATGTGCAGATCTTCTTCCAATCCATCCACCCATCGTCTTTTCAGTCTTCCGTTAGATCTTCCCTCTGGTTTGTAGTTGAAAATTCGTTTTGGGTTTCTTATTTCTTCCATTCTGAGTATGTGTCCAGTCCATTTCATTCTTCTTTTTCTGATTACTTCAATGATGTTTGGTTGCAGAGTTCTCTCTCTAACTTCTTCATTTCTTATATTTTCTTTGTCTCCAATCCTTAGTATTCTTCTAAGCCATTTATTTTCTTTTGCTATTATTTTTTTCTCCAATTCTTTTTTTTGGTCCAAGATTCACACCCATAAATTAATATTGGTATTACACAAGTGTTGAGAACTCTTAGTTTTGTTTTCATCCCAATGTCATGAAAATTTTGGCATGTAGCCTGTTGAAGGTTGATCCTGCCATTGCTATTCTTTGTTTAATCTCCAAGTCTGAGCCTCCTTTTGCTTCCAATTCACTTCCCAAGTAAACAAAATTCTTCACTATTTCAATTTCTTTTCCGTTGTGTGATACTATTGGTCATTTTCCAACTTTTTTTGTAATTGGCATAATTTTGTTTTATTAGTGTAATTATTAAGTAATAATAATAATAATAATAATAATAATAATAATAATAATAATAATAATAATAAGTACATGTGCTAAGAGGAGAAACATTGCTTAGAACAGTAATGGAGGGAAGTATATCAGGAAGAAAGACAAAAGGAAGACCAAGGAAGATGTTATTGGACTGGATGATGAAGACAGATGAACAGCATCACAAAACCTATGCAGAAATCAAAGAAGAGGCAAGATGCAGAGAGGAATGGAAACAATGGAACCCTGAACCTGTCCCAAGACAGAGAACATGATGATGACAAGAGGTGGTTTGGGTGAACTTGACTGGTTTCTTCATGTAATAAATAAATCTTACCCACTTCATTACAATGGAGCAGAACGTCGCAGATAAATATTTCAAATTCTATTTATTTTGAGCGGTTTCAACGTGAAGTTTATCATCTTAAGTAGTTTTTCTATTAAGATCAGTCTTAATTTCTACGGATCAGTTTGATCGTTCTTTGTTTTGAAGGTGCTTTGTGTCCTCCGTTGTCTCCCGTTATTCCAAGCACATCTTCAGGGAGATCGGGATCCCATCAGAATCAATTGTCTTTTTTCGAAGGAGCAGTTGGAGGGTTGGGGATGAGCTTTCACGAAACTGCGTCAATTATGGACGACCTTCCTCCACAGATGTTTGGTCAGATTTACCATCTACTCAAGTTTGATTCGTACAGGGATATTTTTACACCTCCCCCCATTTGAGGTCGACACCCCAAAATTTCCTAATCTAAGAATGGTATATACCCTAAATAGCCCTCGAACACCCCCACCCCAATTTGAGGAGTAACACCCATTATTTCTCTGACCTTTTTTGCTTGTCAGACTTTTTTGAGACGTGATGTTTATTTGCTTGTCGGAATTTTTTTAGATTTGATAAGGTCTTTGGGGTTTTTGCCTGTCAGACTTTTTTGTGGGATGACTTTTTCCACACTTATCCGGCAGAGACCCCCAAATTTTACCGACACTCCCCCAAATTCACAGTCCTAGAAATAACTCTGGATTCGTAGGAGCATCCGAGTTGTTACACAGTGAGATGAATAAATTTGCTATTCATAAGTTTTTATTTGAGAACGAGCATTTGACCTCTATCTGGTCATCATTTTTGCATGCATGCATTGGCTTTAATTTATTGTCTGATATTGATTTCGTCAGGTCTCTCGGATTATGAAGAGGACGGCGTGCTTGCCCGTGTCTTGGCCGAGTCGCAGAGAGAATATCTGGATTGTCTGAAGATGACGACTGGCGCCACTGGTTCATCTCTTCCGAGGGATCGATCTGAGAAAGGCAAGAGCCTGATGCCGAAAGAAATCCGACAATAACCGTCACAACAGTCTATCAGTCGTTGAAGACAAACGCCTTAAGTAACTCCCAGCAAAGAGGAGCGAATGAGCCGTTTCACCGTGGAGCGGCTCTGCCCGAGACGATCCCGTCGCGAAATTGAAGCGTCTCGGGGTTTGTCAGTTGAGCTTTTGGACATACGACGTTTTAGACTTTGAACATTCAAGATGTGCTGTTAGCATACTGGCTGTTGGCTGTAGTGGTCAAATGGTGTACAATTGTGGGAGCGACGAGTGTTTTTGGAAATGTTCAGTTATAAATGCAGACGAATACTGTTGAAAATAGTGGCTATGTTAATTCATTGGGTGTATGAAATCTTTTGTTGACACTTTAAAATGGTGTTCTTTTGCGTTTAAGTTGAATGATCCATGCTTAGCTGGAGCTGCACTACGATACTGTTGTATTGCATTATGTTGCACTTATTTTTAAAATATATAATTATAACCTAAAACTCTTGTCTATGTTTTCCACTCTTGTGAATTTTGTAGAGCAAAACTTTGCCTAACAGTCTCAGCATGAAAAACTAAATGTATGTGTATTGTTTTCATTCTGCAAATAAGTCCGTTATTTATCATGTAAAATTTAATAAAGAGAAACTAAATTAATAATAAGTTACATATATGTGTGTGTGTGTGTTTATGTGTGTGAGAGCTGTTTAATACAAGAATTTCACCATCTTGAATCTTGATCATGATTTAGCACATACAAGTTGATATTTTTGTTTGTAAGAATGTTGTACCAATAGGAGTTCTTTCTACATTATAACTTAGACAATCAGACTTGTAATGGGTGATTTTGATTCTTAGAGAGAATAGAAACATTGTTTGCAGTCAGCTTTCTACTTTTAGCACCGTTTGTTCACTTAAAATCAGAAATATTTAAGTGAATCTAACTTCTTTCTTCATGTGCCATGTATTGCTACGTCAGCGACCATGGATTTCCACTCTTCTCTGTTTCTGGCTTTTCCTTATCAGTTCAATGTTGTCTTTAGTTCTTGTTGCTTCTCTTAGGCTGTCTGTATACTTTATATTCTTTGTCTTCCTCTTGTTCTTTCCCCCTCTATTTTTCCTGTTATGTTTAACTTATATAACCATACTGTAGACCAGTGTTCCCCAAACTGTGGGTGGCGACCCAAAAGTGGGTCACAGGGCTCAGTCTAGTGGGTTCTGGGGTAGCCCGAAATTATATTCAAAAGTGTCATTTTCTAACCAACATTGAAAAGCCTTGAAAGTAGCAAATAGACTGGGGCTTTAAACAATTCATATGCCTGCAATCCTCCATAGCAGGCCCGTAGGAAGTGGGGGTACAGAGGTTCAGGCGCAACTCTGAAAAAATTAGGGGATGTGCTGCACCCTGAGAGATGAGACTGCTTTTTTACTGGTCAGGATTTTTGAAAAGAAGATAAAGGTGATGACCCTCTTTTTTTGCTTGCTGGTTTGGTTTTTATGATAAATGATTTTTTAGCTACGCCCCTGAAAAAATGCACCATCTGCTAAAATTTTGTTCTCACGTGCCTACTCCATAAGACAGCTTATCTTAAAATGACTAGTATTTTATAAAATAAAACTTATCCAATTTTAGTTGACAATAAGTTTGCATGGTCACGGCATGTTACAAAGCCGCTGACGTGACTCGCACATGGGAAATCCTGGTCTATAGTACTTTTTAAAATTAATCTTATTTCGAAATAACGCAAGGAAGGCGTATTGCTACCATTTTGCTCAGAAACGCCACTAACAATAGGGAATTTCTAGACCATGTTATCACTAAAACCTAGCGGTTAAGCGATTTTGCCATTCTCATAGGATTTTTAAGACGTGTAACAAAGGTATGTTCCTGGCAAAAAATTTAAAATATAATTTTCAAGAAAATTCAATATCTATTTCTTTCCTTTCGTCTTATTTTAATAAAAATATGAACAATCTTGCCTAATATATTTGCCATATTTTCATTCGAATTAAATCAGAGCTTTTGTTTTGCCATTTATTGAAATCTCAGGTTCCTTTCAAACAACGTTCGCCAGATGGCGTAATGCATTTATTTTTGATATTACATGCTATGATTAGGGTCGCGACAGTTTACAAAACGGTGTCAAAACCGCTGAAGTGGGCCGCGGTTCCTAAATGTTTGGAAATGTTTGCTGTAGACAACTCAAAGAAGCCAGTGAACATTGAACAGTGGTTGAAACTTTCTGCCAAATGCAAAACAACTAAAGTATTGATTGTAACAGCAAAGTAAGCAAGTTCAAGCATATAACACTCAAGATTATGCAAAATAAAAGTTTTAAATAATGCATATTCTGTTAACTACTTTCTGCAACAGTTTATCTTCCAATATACTGTACTAATACAGTTGAACCACATTAACACTGACCTCAGGGCACTGGGAAAACAGGCATATGGGCCCATCCATATATTACTTACGCACAATAGTCATATTTTCAGACCCCCTGTTGCACCCCGTACATTTTGTAGACCCCCATTGCGAAGTACAAATTAGCTTACCCCACAACCCTGTTTGATGCATCTGTAAACAGATCCAGCAATCCATGGAGGGGTTTCTCATCTCCCTCCTTCCTTTCCTCCCTCTAGGCTCTTGGAAGAGCAGTAATTACTGTACTTTGTAATAAGGTCAATCAGTTTATTCCCATTCAGCCGCGCACAGATTTACCTATGGCAGGAAGCCTCCTTAGTGTGGCTTTGATAATTAAAAATAAACACTTCAATTTTATATATATATATATATATATATATAATACATACGTAATGTAATGTAACAATATATATATTTATATATGTGCATAAGTAGTAAGTACTCATTTAGTTGACCCCTCGTACGCAAAATCTCGTAAATCCAAAACCCCTCTCCCTTCAATGCATACGTAATATATGTAATGTAATGTAATGTGACATTTGTATAGCGCCTCTTCTATTTCTACTCAGAGGCGCTCCTAGCATTGGAGTCGCAGGGTAAAGTAATGAGACTTTAGTTTTCGCATTGAGCAGAGCGAGGGAGTAAGAAGTGATTCCCGAATGGATGGGTTTAAGGCATTCCATAGAGAGGGTTCAATCACTGCAAAAGCCCGACGCTGGGTAAGAGCAGTGCGTGATCTAGGAACATAAACAATCCTCTGATCAGTGGAGCGGAGCAGGCGATGAGCAGCAGAAGAGGGTGATTTGAAAAGCTCAGTAATGTAAGATGGTGCCTGACCTCGAAGTGCTGTGGAAACAATAATTACTTGTTTGAATTTAATGCGGTCAGAAATTGGAAGCCAGTGGAGGGTGTTAAGCATAAAGTCTGAGATGCTAGAGTATGGATCAACCCTTTGTGTTAATCCCGACTCGGTCAGTTCAGATTAAATGGTCAGTTCACCTTAAAATGAACTGACCATTTTGGTTTGTTTAAGACTAAGAGAGACTCAGTGCATTAAGTTGAACAATGGTGCAGACTCAATATCAGTTGTTTCTAATAACTGCTATGGATTTGGTAACAGAAACGAGCTTAAACAGAAGATGTAAGTAAGTAAAATCTCGTTAATTTCTAAAGCGCTTTCAAAAGATGCACCGAAGTAGCTCCTTATTCCTACGCGCTCAATCTCAAATGAAATAGCTATAGCCAAAGGTGGGTCATTCATGCCGGGTCATTTAATCAAAAGGGCAAGTGGGCAGGATGCTATAGCTATGGAGGAAATGATTTTATAAAGAGAAATGATTTTAGTTTAGAAAGAAAAACATGAGGAGATGTTGCAAGAAGGGGAGAAAATTGTGACTCAGAGTTTGTTATTTGGCTTTGATGTAGACAGCGAAGGGATATTGGAATTGAGTTCCAAAGCTCAGGTGCCGCATATGAAAAAGCACGATTGCAAATTTTGAGAGATGATTGATTCAGAGGTCGAAGGAGAGTTACATGTGAAGAGGATCTAGTAGATCCAGGTTGTTGTGGAATTATCAGATTTCTTAGGTAGACTGGTTTTGATGTATGAAGTGAGTTATAAGTCATCGATATTATTTTATATTCAATGCGTTCTGTTATTTTGAGCCAGTGGAGAGATTTGAGTAATGGTGTAATGTGGCAAAACTTAGGCGATTTAGACTGCACAAAATGATTGGAGTTTACATATGAAGCCTTTGGAAGATTGTGAAACAGTGAGTTGCAGTAGTCTAACTTAGAGTGAATATTGAAGTGGCAATAAAGCAGTTTTAATATCAAGGTAGGGACTCGTAGATCACGAATGTGAGCATAACAGGTTTTTGATAGTTGAGATATGTGAGCTTCAAAATTTAGGAGGAGTCAAAAGTAAATCCAAGATTTTTTGCAGTTGGAACAGGGGTTATTATTGTATCTGGGGCTAAAATCAGTGTGGGATTTTCAATTTTTTCAGTTGTTGTGGCAGTCCAAATAAGAGAAATTCTGTTTTGGAGGGATTGAGGGCAAGGAGATTAGCTGACATCCACGATGAGATTGACAAAAATGCTGATTCTAGTTCAGAGATTGATGCCTTAAAGGAAGATGGAGTAAACGAAAGAAATAATTGAGTGTCATCTGCATAAAGTTGATGATTCAATTTGAGAGAGTTGATTAAGGATGACAGTGGGGTAGTGTAGAGACTGAACAAAACCGGTCCAAGGACAGATCCTTGTGGTACTCCATAGTATAGATCGGAAGGTGATGAAGTTTGATTCTGGCATGAAACTTGAAAAGATCTAGATTGGAGATAGGATTGGAACCAGCGGTGAGCTACAGAAGATATTCCAAACCAGAGGGAAAGGCGTTTCAGTAGGATTTTGTGATCTATAGTATCAAAGGCAGCAGAAAGATCAAGGAGACAGAGACCAGTAACTCGTTGAGAGCCAATGGCAGTGAGGAGTTTGTCATAAATGTATGTGAGGACGGTTTCTGTTGAATGATGTTTTGTATAAGCGGATTGGTGAGTGTTGTATAAGGAGTTTTTTGACAAATGCTCAGTTAGTCTGGAAAGAACGATTTTCTCTGTGAGTTTGATGTGCACACAGATGACTGATACTATAATTTATAAATGTTGCTCTGCAGAGGTATTTTCATTTTACACTCATTCAAGCGATGTTCACTTTCTATCCATCGTTTGATTAAAATAAAAGACCACCGCTGACACGATGAACAAATGAGAGACAGGAACTTAAAAGTGCTAAACAATAATAATAACAAAATATAGCTCTAATACACATTTACCGGTAAATCAGAGCCGTAACTAAGGGGCAGAGGGGGCAAGCTGCCTCGGACGCTGTCTTGGGGTGGGGGTGGGGGCTAGAATCCATTGATTCTATTCACGACTGGAGTTCTACAGTTAAGAAGTAACACAAAAATGCTGAAGGCATTCCAGTATGCATGACAAGCAAACAAATAAAATAAAAAGGTCACTACTGCTCAGTGTTTATTCTAGACCTTCTCTGGTGGGGGGAATCCCCCAAAGTTTGAAATTCCCTCCAAATTTTGTTTTGACATTTTGGCAAGTAGTATGACCTCCCCAATATCTGTCCCCCCAAAATTGTAAACTCCCCCACTGTCTAGGTGGATAGAATAAACACTGACTACTGCTAACTTGGTAACTTTATTATCTACTTCTCACTCAACAAGGTCGTGAAAAGAAGTCTGAAAAGCAAAAAAATTTATACCGTGCCTCGAGCGCCAAATACTCTCACTACGGCTCTGATTTAAATGCCTAATCTTAATTTAACATCAGATTGAAACTAAATTCAATCACACAGCGTATAATGAACACGAATCAAAATTATCGTTACATATAAGCTAAAAATATCTTGACCGCAGTTTAAAACTACAATAAAAATATTTACATAGTAAAAGCATAACAAAGAATCGTATCTTGAGGTGAGGTCCATGATTTCCATCTTGAAGAGCTTCAAAAACATGCTAAGCTTTTAAGATTACAAGAATACTTTACTATGAACAAATAGAAAAGAACATTTTTTTACAAACAGGAGAGCAACTCTCAGGGTTATTTCTAGGATTGTGAATTGGGGGGGAGGGGTGTCGCTAAAATTTGGTGGTCTCTGCTGAATAAGTGTGGAAAAAAGTCATCCCACAAAAAAGTCTGACAGGCAAAAAAACAAAAAACCTCATCAAATATCAAAAAATTCTGAAATTCTGACAAGCAAAAAATTTTTGTAAGGTCTCAAAAAAGTATGACAAGCAAAAAAGTCATCATAGAAATAAAGTTGAGGTGTTACTTCTCAAATTTGTGGGGTGTTCGGGATTAGGAAATTTGGGGGGCGTCGACCTCAAATGAGGGGGGTAGGGGAATGTAAAAATATCCCTGGCAAATCTCCTTGTCAAGTCTGAAAGCAGCCTGAAGCGATTTCCATTTGTGAAAGTAAATAACAAATTGAACCTGAATTCCGGGTCTGGATAGGGAGACACAGTCACTGTACATGGATTTGAAATGGACTACCAGGTATGTGTTGGTCTCCCCATTTAACAATCAAATGGTAGTCTCCACGTTCACGGACAATGTAACTAACGTTGTACTGTCTCTGTCCGATGTGTTTTATCAGAACTTCTTCGCATGGAATGTCTGGACCAACCACGCCAACCATCAGTGCATTGTAACCTAGAATGTCACATAGAAATCCTCTTTGCAAAAGATCCACAATAATTCACATAACCTAAAACACTTAATCTAAACACTCATAAAAATAATTTAAAAAAAAACAAATGAATTTCAAATCAAATTCATATTTACCAACACAATTAACCTTGCTGAAAATTTTTTATTATCAACAATGAGATGTTCTTAAAGCCAATAACAAGGCATATACATATCAGAGGACTGGTAGATTGAACTTGTACAAAATCAAAAATGGAGGAGGGGCTGTAATAGAAACTGGTATAAAGTTTGTAAAATGGGGAATTTTTCTTTCAACTTAACTTCTTTCACACTCAATGAGAGGATAACCACTATTTAATAGTAATAATTGGTTTTAATTAGCATTCTGGTATACAAAATATTTTATTATAAGGAACTCAGCTACTTCCTTTCAAAACTCTCTCCCTCACTCATACACGGACAGTTCTTGGTACTCATGCTTTCTCAGAGACTGTCCCCAAAATCTGTAACTCATTTCCTCAGCCTCATGTGCGCATTGCAAATTCATTAAAGATGTTTAGAACAAGATTAAACCCCCATCTTTTTGACCTGGCTTATCCACCATAGACTGTCACCTGTTCGTCGGGCCGGATACCCTGGATTTGACCTGGATCTTAAATGATTTTGATTTGGTGTGCCATTGGCTGATGCTTCTGTGCATTATGAAGTGGTGCTATAGAAGTTTAAGATTAGATTGAAAAGAGGCAAGCAATTATCACCTGCCAGAGCCGTGAGAACTGTAAACGTTGCCTCTTTGTTTGCTGTTGCTTTCTTAAGACCGCTTCCTGAAGCCGTGATTTTAGACGCATCGGAATCATGACTTCTCAAGGATGCATATTTCTGAGTTGTGCTCATTCTTGTTACGGATTCTACGACAATGTCTCTGTGTTCCTCCGAAAGAGTTGAAAATCTACCGAGGCCTACAAAACAAACCATGAAGATGAATCCAATCTGTCACCATTAAAAATTTAAATTTATTAGTGCCACAGAAGAAAAGGAGCCGTCCATAAAGTAAGTCATGCACCGTGAAAGGGGGTCTAGGAAAGCTCGACAGTTTGTGATAAGAATTGCAAAATTAGCGTTGGCCTTAATAGCAGAGAGTGGAAAATTTTGATTAAAAAACACTCATAAAACAAAATTAATGCCAATGACAAAGAAAGTGAGAGATTGGCCAATAGTAACACAAAATGGAAAAGAAATTAAAATGGTGAAGAATTTTGTTTACTTGGGAAGTGAATTTGGAAGCAAAAGGAGGCTCGGACTTGGAGATCAAAAGAAAAATAGCAATGGCAGGATTTACATTTGACAGGCTGCATACCAAAATTTTCAAAAGACATGACATTGGGATGAAAAAAAAAATAAGAATTCTCAACACTTGTGGAAACTTGATGAAACAGTGGTTCTCACACAGGGCAGTCCCTACTGAACCACTTTAAACCTTGTTATATATTATATTATATTATATTATATTACATTACATTATATTATATTATATTATATTATATTATATTAATTATATTATATTATATTATATTATATTATATTATATTATATTATATTATATTATATTATATTATATTACATTACATTATATTATAATGCCAACACTAATATATGGATGTGAATCTTGGACCATAAAAAAATCTGAGAAAAAAATACTAACAGTAGAAATAAATGGCTTAGAAGACTACTAAGGATTGGAAACAAAAGAAAATATAAGAAATGAAAAAGTTAGAGAGAGAACACTGCAACCGAGCATCATTGGAAGTCATCAGAAAAAGAAGAATAAAATGGACTGGACACATACTCAGAATGGATGAAATAAGACACCCAAAACGAATTTTCAACTACACACCAGAGGAAAGAAGATCTAAAGGAAAAAAAGACGATGGGTGGACAGATTGGAAGAGGATCTGCACATGGCAGGACTGAACCTCAATGGAAAAACTGATGGAAGACACCGAATGACCTTGGAAGAAATAGCAAAGGACAGAGAACTTTGGAGAGATGTCATGGAGAAGTCGATAGCTGGACACAGCTGGAGGACGAAGACCTGACCTGATTATGTACAATGCTCTTGTGATACTTCTGGTTTAGTGCTATGTAAATTATTGATACAGTAATAATAATAACTTGACATGTCACGGCCCCTACCTTCTACGTGAACTTTGAATGGGCTGCCTGGTATGTGTGTACTTCCGCCATATCTAATGTTCACAAGATAATCACCCGGTTCCGTAGGAGTGTATACAAAAGCGTAACCCTCAGGAACCTCATCGCAGCTTAGTTGGACCTTTGAGGGTCCATCGACGGTCACAGCTAAAGCGCCTGGACCGGCCTTTGTTGTATCAACGGTGAATTTACAAAACTGGCCTGAAAGGCATGAAAAAAATCACAAAATACTGAATTTAAAAATAAAAATATGGTCTCTCTCTCTCATGGCAACACATAGAAAAGCAAATTGGGGGCAGAAGATGGCAGAGTGGATTACGCACTGGAGCAGTAGGGGGTCATCCATAAATGACGTAACGCGATTTTGGCACTTTTTGACCCCCTCCCCTATGCAACGCAATGTAACAAAAAGTCAGACCCCCTAAAGTATGACGTAACAACGGGCCGACCCCGATTTTCTTTTCGTTTTCCGAAAAGTCTTGACAAGCAAAAAAGGTCATTCACCCTTATATTTTTTCCCTCTCCAAACAAACTGAAAAGCAAAAAAGGTCATCCTTGTATTTTTCCCTCTACAAATACCCTGACAAGCAAAAAAGGTCACTTAAAAATTTTGTGTTGCATCACGTCACATTTACGGAACCTCCCTCCCCTCGTCACACCTTGTAACAAATGTCCGGACCCCCTCCTCCCCTAGGCGCGTTACGTCATTTGTGGACAAGTCCATGATGGAGCGAGGTTCAAGTTCCTTTGGTGCCCCTAGCAGCTTTTCACACAGGCAGTAATGCCTTCTAAGCCACTACAGTCTTAGTAAATCAGAAAAGATATATATAACTAATACTCGATGCCTCACCAGTCATTCCATGTGACAATCCATCTCCACTGGTCTTCACCTGACCAGCATGTGCCTCTTCTCTTCCAACCTGAACTTGAAAAGGACTTCCAAGAATGTGACTACCGTTGCTCTTGATGTGAATGAGATGACGACCATTCTCTCTTGGAACGAAACGTACGACACATCGACCTAAAGTCAAAGCCCATATAATGAAAGACAAACAGAAGATGTCAGAGACAAATTTCCACTCAGATGTCAATTTAAAAACAACACAGAAAATGCCAGAAAATGAATTAAAGCAAATGTGATAGAAAAATCCATTAATTTTGCTTAGCTGCCCATGCAGCAAATGCCTCCCTGACCGAAATATGAAAAATTCACAAAATATCACTAAAAAATTACAACCACGGAAAGCCTTGGTTTGGCCAATAGCAACATATGGCTGCGAGAGCGGGACATTGGCAAAGCAAGATGAAACTCACATGGAGGCTTTCGAGATCAAAGGATTAAGAACGATACTTAGAGTGCCTTGGATAGCGTAGAGGACCAACGAATGGGTAATGAAAAAGACAAATTTCAAAAAATCCTATTGGATAACATCAAAAGAATAAAACTGACATATTCTGGGCACATTGTAAGAAAGTGAAGGGAAAGAGAAAGAGCACAATTGTACAAGGTACAATTCCAGGAAGAAGAGCTCAAGGAAGCGAGGATAACCTGGTTCATCAACATCCAAACCTGGATGGGACTTACAACCTACCAAGCCATGAGGCCAACTAACAATAGGCAACAATGGAAAGGGATAGTCCATAGTGTGACCAACCCTCGGAGCGAGGAAGGCTGAAGAAGAAGAAGAAGAAACAGAGGAAGTTGTTATATCAAATAATTCAAACAATATTTTCAGTTGCCAATCATTTGTCACATGATCAACTGACCTTTGTCCAGTTCTTGGATGACAGCCTGCTCCTCAGCACCAGATGGCGCAATGACTCGGGCATCCAGTGATCCGTGCACTGCTTTCAGGTCAACGACAAAAGCCGTTGGTTTATTTATCTACAAGTATTGTTCGAAGAGAAGATGAAGAAACAATTAGATGAATTACTTCTTGCATTTGTTGCAAAGTTGCAAATTTACATAAATCATGCAACGACAGAGACACATAAACATACAGAACCATAGAACCATGCAGAAACACAGAAACATGTAGAAACATACAGAAACATGCATAAATAAAAACACACAGAAACCTGTAGAAGTACATATAAACACACAGAAACACTAGAAACACACAGAAACATGCAGAAATATATAAAAACACACAGAGACACACAGAAACACTAGAAACACACAGAAACATGCAGAAATACATAAAAAACAGACACACACACACACACACAGAAACAATAAAAACACATAGAAACACACAGAAACTCTATCAATACATAGAAACACAAAGAAACACATAGAAACACACTGAAAAACTAGAAACACATGCACACACATACACAAGAGCACACTGGTATATCATGAATCACTTTGCCAACCTCGTGGCATCTGTCTTGTAGTTCGTGGACAGTCATCTTTCCTGCTTCCACTGAAGATGGCAGGACATGCACCTTGAACGGAGAACCAGGTATATGGTCGTCATTGAACTTTATTGTAACCAGGTAATCCCCTGCACAAAGCCACAGCAGGTGCAACTCAACAACCAGCTTCACAAAACAAAATCAGCAAAACTGCTCTTAAACATCAACCCAAAAACTAAGATCAGCACCTGTCACTTTACATGCACTCCAACAAACTCTCCTGCATCTTGACTCACCTGATTCCGTGCAGATGTATGCTACTTCGCACGATCCATCCATCCTGTCTTGAAAATCTATTTCAGCCTTTGAAGGACCCTCAACAGCAATTGAAAGTCCTCCAGTACCAGCCTCTCTTGTGTAAACATCAAATGTTGCTGAAAATACAATCCAATGCTATTATATTCTAGTATATCTTACCCTCTATTACAGTGGTTCTAAACTGTGGGTACTCATACCCCTTGGGGTACTTGAAAGACGTTGTGGGGGTAGGTACTGAATAAACCGGAAATAAAGTCTGTTTAAAGATTTTTTACTACAGATTACCCTGTATACTATAAAAATGCTGTAGAAATTTGTTTACTAAATTATAAATTTAAAGAAAAAGCCCACTTTCTGGCAATTTGTAACAGACGTTTGTTGCAGTTTATAATTATTTTCAGTTTATAATTATTTTCAATATATTGCAAACTTTTGTCCTAGGATAAGGTACGTTGGTGGAGGGGGGTACTTCGTTCTCTTATACTTGTTTCAGGGCTATGTAACCATAAAAAGGTTAAGAATCACTGCTCTATTACAATGAACTTAGTTACCTCCTTTCAAAACTTTCTGTACAAACAAACAAATACTCGACTAGATATTATTCATCTGCAACAGTTCTCTCTCTCTCCCATACTCGGACAGTTCTTGACGACGTTGTGCTTAATCAATGGTTCGTAGAAACTCTGGAGTTCAACACGGTCAGCCTCAAGTGCACTTTGCAAATTCACTAACAAGTTTTAGAACAAGATTAATAAACCATTCTTTGACCTGGTTTTTCCACCATAGACTGTCACCTGGCTGTCCAGCCGGATACCCTGGATTTGACCTGGATCTTAATTGAATTTGATTTGGTGTGCCATCGGCTGATGCTTCTGTTGTTCATTATGAATTCAATATTGGGTATTAGTTTAGGTATTAGATTAGTATTATCCTTTCATAAAGTTTGCTAGGAAATGTCACAAAATAACTGTAAAATTCAAAACACAAGTTTTGATAAGATTATTGCAAAGGAAATTATCAAGAAAATAGATTTCATTGCAGTGACAAACAAAGAGTCAACTAGATATTATTCATCTGGGCAACAGTTCTCTCTCTCCCATACTAGTATCAGTAGTAACTAGTTACAATGATTGGACCAACAGTGAACTAGTTACTACTTTGATAATCAATCAACGTAATCAATTACAATCAACCAAGAGTAACAATTGTCAATAATCAATTAATCAATTTGAGTAATCAAGTAACGCAATACAATTAATCAAATCAATTAATCAATCAATTTCATTTCAAACGCTTTGCATATGCAATCAATGTCACTCTAATCAATTAACAATCAATTAATAATCAATCAATCAATCAATCAATCAATCAATCAATGACAGGCAACCATAGATCAATCAATCAACCATCCTCACTCAATCAATCAATTAATCAATCAATCAATCAATCAAAACTCAATCAATCAATGTATCAATCAATAATAAAAGGACTAAAATTCAATCATTTTAACTGATCAAATGCTATAAACAGTAGATAGACTTTGAGTGAATATATAGATTCTACACCACGTAAGAAACAGTATAACTGACGATAAAAAATAATAACAGACTATCAAAATAATTTGAACAATGAACATCAGGTAAACACTGACGCAATTTTGTGTCAGTAGACTACACTGACCTTTAATGTTGCAATTAGCCTCTGTGACTGTTAGTTACACAGAATTTGAAATTATCTTCTCACGCGGAACAAATATTTATTGCGCAGTTATACATAAGTGCAACCCTGCACACCGATAACAAGCCATGAAATTAGAAGGACTGGTGACCTGTTACTTTTTGGAGTAACTTGAACGTAAGAAATCACACCACAAACAGACACTTATCCAGTAACTAGTTACCATCCCTTGTAAACAGTAACTATAAAGAGTTACATTTTGCAGGTAAAACAAAACTAAACATATTCAAAGTTATCTAAGAAACAGGGGCATACAACAGTGGCCGGCCCATTGCTGGAACTCATTGCCTCAAAATCAGACAACTTTAAAATTTTTAACAAGTTTTAGAACAAGATTAATAAACCATTTTTTTAACCTTTATTTCCACCAATCAACTGTCACCTGGCTGTCCAGCCGGATACCCTGGATTTGAAAGCTGGATTTAATTGAATTTGATTTGGTGTTACCATCGTGGTTTTCTGTGCATTATAAAGTGCCTCTAAACCAGTTTAGGATTAATTAGATTTAAATTTTTATAAAGTTTGCTTGAAATGTCAGTGGATAACTGTAAAATTCAAAACAATAATTTTGATAAGATTTTTGCAAAGGAAATTATTCAAGAAAAAGAATTCACAATGATTTACCTGGAATGGAGAGTCAACTTCTCCGATTCACTGCCCAGTGCCAAATGTCAACTTTATCAGCTCTGTCTCACAATTCTTTGGACCAACAGTCTTCGGGAAAGGACTCCCTCTTCCTCAATCAATCAATCAATCAATCAATCAATCAACCAATCAATCAATCAAAATCAATCAATCAATCAATCAATCAATCAATCATTGAAGACCTCATTAAACCCAGTGATGTTAATCAAAATGTCCTGGTCAAATCCTACACACACACAAACACACACAATTTGAAGTCCTTGTCCTTGTCACACGTCCTATATATATGTCAAAATAATAACAGACTATCAACATTTAGAAATACAAATATGCAACACAGCAGCAATTGATGAAGTCATTTGACCTGGTGCCAATGTAACTTGAGACGCCACTAAAAACTCCTTATATGGACCAAATCGTACTTATCGCCATTTTCAACCCTGATAATTATATTCCAAGGTAATCCAGTAGTATGTGATTTATATTTAAGTCACATACTTGAACCTAAGAAATCATCAAAATGTTTAGTCATTGTTTCCATTATAATACCAGTTGGAACAGTCTGATGAAGAGGCAGAATTCTTTGTTTCCAGCAGATGGAACAGTCCAGTTGAAGAGGCAGTGTTTTTGCAAAAACAATTTAAACAGATTCAAAAGTTATCTAAGAAACATGACTGATCAGCTGCATTGGTAAATACTTGTTCAAAATCATTACCTTAAAATTTTTAATGCGTTTTTAAAATTTTCAAAGTTTTCTTAACATTTATACTTAATCAAATTCCTGGCTAAGAAAGTCAAATTGAATGTGTATAGTTACCACAGTGGTTTTAACACAGGTTAACCTAGCCTCCTAAACCACTTGAAATAATGCCATTAATGTTATTATTATTATTATTTGAAAGTTCAGTGGATTGTGACTGGTTTTTAATTCTGACTTTTTGTCTGATTCTTCAACAAGAATAATGACAATGATTTACCTGAATCCTTGTCCTGAGGTCAGTCACTTGTGGAATGTCAGTTTGGTCGTTCTGTCTCACAATTCTTTCGGTTATTCTTCCGAGGATCTTCCCTCGTCCTTTTCACGTCCTAAGGACTTTCGGTCCTTGTCCTTAAAATGAAGATTGACGGATTAGTCCATCATTAAACCTCATCAAACCAGCAACTATAGATAGACTTCAGAATATTCAAAGGTTCAACAAAGAATTAACCCTACATTGAACCCTGTTGCCTGGTTAACCCTATGTTCACTATGTTGCCTGCAGTTAACATTGTTCAATATAGGGTTAACTAACACCTCATATCAACAAGTAAAAACATAGAATAGCTCTGCTAACCATTGCAAAGAAACATAATTATATCTCTTAACTGTATTAGTGATACAGGTTTAGTGCAGGGATTTTTTGGGAAAAGTGTGGGACTCAGAAGTCCTAAAATTGCGGAGACAAGTGCGAAAATTGCTCATTTATTCTCTTACTGCATCTTGCATATATGCAGAAATTGCAGTCTAGTGCAGTCATATGCGCGAAAATTGGAGGAAATCGTGGCGTTTTCGGTTGTTTCAATCACATTTTCTTGGCAAAAAACGGTTGACGAGCAAAAAACGGACATCCAGACAGCCACTGGTCCCCTATATATTTATGTATATATGAGGAAAATAGTGTAAAGTGTGAAATATATTATGAAAATTGCAAAAAGTGCGGATAAAATAGCCGCACATATGTGTGGAAATCGCAATGTGGAAAAATGCGGGCAATACAAATTTTTAAAGATATGCGATCGCAGTTTTGCACTAAAACAGTTTAACTAACTGTACCCGTATACAGTATAACTGAATGCATATACAGCCAAAATCAATCAATATCACTCTTCTTCTTCTCAATGAATTAATTATCTTTTTATGATAACTATAATCGGTCAATATGAACAATATGAAGTCTACCTCTGTTAACATCAAATCTCCTTTTAAGATCACACAATCTGAATGATTCCCTGAATGTAACATCATCTAGGTTTGAACATAAATAACTTTTCAAATTTCAGAGTAATTTCCACTGACCAGGGATGTGTTCTTCGCCAAATTTAATGCTAAGGGCGTAATTTCCCGGTTCCGTCGGTCGATAAGCAACGCGACATGTGTTGTCTTCGTTGTCTTCACAGTCAATGTCTGCTTTGCTGGGTCCTTCGATCGAAAGACTAAGGTTACCATAACCTTTTAAAATAAAAAATGAAAAATTTAGTTCTGAGAATGCTAAGTTAGCAAAAACAGCACATCATTGAGTTCTCTCACACAGCAGAAATCCTACTGAACCCCTCTAATTAATTATTATTACGTTACTATTTATGTAATTATAATTACGTTACTAGTATTACGTATAAAAATACATTAAAAGCATAAAAGTCTAATATCAAATTCACCTAAGAGGAATCTTGCTAAATAGACAAAATTTAGTTTTTCCAATATACCAGTAATCTTCTTCGCTTATCTAATCTAATCATAAGCTTCTATAGCGCCACTTCATGATGCACAGGAACATCAGCCGATGGCACACTTATACTCCACATACCTGCATTTTTGGTGTCTACATAGAATTCGCTGACTTCGTTTGCGCATCCTTTCGAAAGACCCTTTCCGAAAGCCTTCACCTGAGAAGCGTTTCCAATCTGCGACTCACTGACGCTGATTCGGAACGGAGAGTTTGGAATGTGCTTTCCAGTCCGGAAAACACTGACCCAATGATCGCCAATTTCCCGTGGAATAAACGAAATGCCTGGAGAAAATGTCAAAATAGATAAAGAGTGACAACTGATTAAACGCGTAATAATATTACCAAATAAAACTCTAAGAGATGCTGTCAAAACAGCTGGAACCTCAAATTTTAATCCAGCACAGAATGTCATCAAAATTGTCATCATCATCATCATCATCATCAACCACTCATCACTTTCATCATCACTGTCAAAACTGTGGCCCCAGTCACCGCCACCACCACCACCCCAATATCACCACCACCACCACCACAATCACCACCAAAGTCACCATCACCACTCAGGGGGTAGTGACGGGAGGGTATATCGGTATATATACCTCCTCAAAAATCAGACTACCTTAACACTTTCAATGTGTTTTTAGGATTTTCAAAGTTTTTAAAGATTTATACCCCGCTCCCTAATCACATTATACCCCCCAAATCAAATTCCTGGCTACGCCCCTGCAACAGAGGCGTCATTTTGGAGGGGCTGAAGGGCCGTGGCCCCCAAGGAAATGAAAATATTAATTTATAATGTATTAATGTGCAAAAAATTGCCAAAAAATATCAAAAAATTGCAAATTTTCCAACATTGGCCCTAAAATTTGCCAAAATTTGCAAAAATTTGCAAAAAATGTCTAAAATTTGCCCACAATTTGCCAAAATTTGTCAAAAATTTTGCCTTGCCCCCCCAAGAAAAGTGTGAAATGACGCCACTGCCCTGCAATCACCACCGCCACCATCATCACCACCAACACCACCACCATCACTACCAACACCACCACTGCCACCATCGCCATTAACACCACCACTGCCACTATTGCCACTAACACCACCACCATCGCTACCAACACTGCCACTGCCAATATCGCCACCAGCACCCCTACCAACAACACCACTGCCGCCACCAACATCACCAATTCTGCCTCCAATGTTGCTATGATGTACAGATGACTAACCCAAGTGTCCATCGGAGAGGCATTTCAGTGGACATCCTTCTTCACGACCCGATGGACATCGAATGCTTGCCGTCAAATTGTAAATGTCCGGTTCAGTGACTGGCAAAGAAACGTCACTGCTTGCTCCAAACGAAATCTGAGCAGTCTTCTGCTCCTCGCCGACTGAAATGGTAAATAAAAAAATATCAAGCCTAAAAGATCGAACATTATTAAATGAAAGCTCATTGAAATGAAATAGTTCTCTGAAAATATGAAATCAAAAAGAAGTCTGGGATTCAAAACTATAAGACTCAATGCAATATTAGACTATGTATAAGGATTACTGTTCAACTGATTCCCAGAATTTGCATTCACACAAATTACAGACAAACAGTAAGTACAACATTATGAAGAGCAAGTTACCCGGAGGCATTATTTTTGCTGTAAACGGAGAGCCTTCAATGTGAATATCATCAAATCTGATGATGATGTTGTATTCACCAATTGTTGTAGGTAAGTAAGAAACCAAGCAGGTGCCATCTTTGTTGTCATGACATGTGATTTCTGCCTTCGATGGACCCTCCACTGCGAGCGAAAGTCCTCCTAAAGTATTTACAAGAGACAGCAAATGTCCCTCCAACCAGTGGCGTCATTTGACACTTTCTTGAGTGAGAAAATTTTCTGGCCAAATTTTGGAAATTTTTGGGCAATTTCTGACATTTTTGGGCCAATTTTGGAAAATTTGTAATCTTTTGACATTTTTTGGCAAATTTTGGGCAATTTCTGGCAAGTTTTTGCACATTTCACATGTATTTATTTATTTAACCCTAGAACGCATGACGGGGTCATTTTGACCCCGAAGCAAGTATTTTGGTAGAATTACTTTCTCCCCCAAAAAGATTTCGCGGCGAGCCAAGGTGACATCTTCCAACAGGTTACAAGTTAGACATAGATGACATAGATTTGTAAATTTTGAACACCCAAGCCTAATTACAGATGTTTATGTGAGTAGTGCATGGTAGCATGTGCACGACGGGGTCATTTTGACCTCCAAATCATGCTAATGCATTCTAAGGGAATCTGGACTATTCTTACGATAGAATTCATCATTGATATGGTCTTACTTGTTTTATATAATAATAATGATAATATATTTATTATTAATATTATTATTATTAATTTACAATGATAGGCCTATCTGAAACGTTTCCTGTGGTGTTAGGGCTATTACATGCAAAGTGGAGATTATCATTTGTCATAGAGAATTTGTTGTAATTTGTTGTAAATCAGAAGCTCTGAATAGGATTAGTGGTTAGCTAACTGACAATTCTAGTGAGTAGTGATAATTCGGATGCGGTCGTGACATCATCCGATGAAGACAAATCGGACCAGCCTGACATTCCTGCACAGGAGATGAGTCCGTCTAATGCTGGTAAGGAATGCAATGATTTCTCGTCGCTGTCTAAGTCAGACACTGATGAAAGTTTGGCAGCTGCTAGCGATACCAGCGACCAAACTGTTGAAGGCAGTTAGTACGCAAAAGCAAAGATTATATGCAGCAGCGTCAGGAGGACGAACTTGGAACTCTGTTCCTCCCGTCGATTCGCAGACAGTTCAAGTCAATATAATGGCGAAAAAGGCCGGGGGCTGCAAATGTTGCAAGAAAAATAGGGACAATAACTGATGCAGTTTCTTTGGTTTTGTCGGATTCAATGCATGACACACTGAAATATACCAACAAATACGCTCTGCATGAACTGCAGTCGGAAGGGAAAGATCCACTGAGTGGATTTCAGTTATACTTCCAGAGCTGAAGGCTGTCACAGGTTTGCTGTATTTCATAATTGGCATGCCGATGGCGAACGTAGGATAACAAAGACAGCGTAAAGTCAGCCCTGATGGGAACGAAGGAAAGCGCCGCCCTAACTATGGAGTCCTGGACGACCCATTTTTACTGCTACCATGCCAACAAATCGTTTCGAAGCAGTTCTTTCCCACATGCAATTCGATGATCGTGACACGCATGGAGTTCATCGTCAGTCAGACACATTTGCTCCAGAGGAGAATATAGTTTCCAACGTGGAGGTTGGGCAGAATTTTGCAACAAGTGATCACCAAATGGTCAGTTTTACTATTAACTTTGGGATTGGTCAACAAAAGCAGTTTCTGGATAGACGTAACTTTTAAGGGAGAATATGACCTGGCAAGGAAGATGATTACAGAAATGGATTTGGAGAGGGAGATAACAGGTAAAGACACCGAGGAAGGCTGGAGCATATTTACCAAATGTATGTCCAAAGTCATAGAATTGACCATTCCCAAACAGAAGAAAATCAATAACAAACTTCCTTGGATAACAAGAGAAGTGCAACGAAAAAGAAGGGCGAAAAACAAAGCGTGGAGGAAACTAAGTAAACTCAGATTAGCAAGTAAAGGAAATGAGCAGAATCAGCACAGACTTAAGATCTTGGAGGAACAGTATACTCAGAAAAGAAAAGCATCAGCAGTTACTAACAAGATGGCTATTGCAAATTTTGAAGGTAGATTTAGCAAAAATATAAAACAGAACAGTAAAAGTTTCTACAAATATTGTAATATAAAGTTGAGACGAAAGGACACAGTCGGTTCCCTCTTGGACAGCGCAGGATGTGCAATAACAGACGATGTAGAAACTGCACAGATTCTAAATAACTATTTTTGTTCAGTATTTACAGAGGAAAATACAAATACTATGCCAGAAGCCAAAATTGTGTTTGATGGAAATGAAGAAGAAATGCTAACAGATATAGTGTGTACAAAAGAATGTGTTATCAAGGTTTTGACCAATTTAAAGACAGACAAGAGCCCAGGATTAGATGGCTTACATCCAAAGTTTCTTTTACGAGGTTCGAAATGAAATAGGACATGCAATTGCTTTGATAATCAATGAATCACTCAGAACTGGAGTAGTACCGCAAGACTGGAGAGACGCATTAGTCAGCCCACTGTTCAAGAAGGGAAAACGAAGTGAACCAAGCAATTACAGACCAGTGAGCCTAACATCTGTAATCGGTAAAGTTATGGAAAAAATACTGAAAGAAAGCATTTTGGAACATTTGACTAGGCATAAAATTGTTAAAGATAGTCAGCATGGATTTACAAAGGGGCGTTCATGCCTGACCAACCTGTTGGACTTTCTGGAGGAGGTTTTGATAAGCTAGACAAGGGCAAGGCAGTAGACATAATATATTTAGATTTTGCCAAAGCTTTTGATAAAGTACCCCATATAAGGCTGGCTGCCAAACTGAAGTCCTGTGGAATAAGGGGCAATATTCTCAGATGGATTGAAAATTGGTTGAAGGGAAGAAGACAGAAGGTTGGCATTAGGGGAGGCCATTCGCAATGGGCAAGAGTTATCAGTGGAGTGCCTCAGGGCTCAGTGCTTGGGCCATTGCTTTTCTAATATATATAAATGATATCGATGAGGATTACTGTCCAAAATTTCAAAGTTTGCCGATGATACAAAGTTATGCAGAAATATAGACTCGGAGGATGATGCAAAAAATTTTACAAGAAGATCTAAGGAAATTGTTTCAGTGGTCTGTGGACTGGCAGATGCTTTTCAATATTGATAAATGTTCTGTAATGCATGTTGGGAAGTCTAATAATGGTAATGAATATTCTTTAGGGGAAGGTTCTAACCACAACAGAAAAAGAAAGAGACTTGGGGATAATCACCCATAGAAGTATGAATCCATCTCACCAATGCATGGAGGCAGCAAAAAGGGAAACCAAATGTTGGGAATGGTGAAAAGGACAATTGTGAGTCGTGACAAAGAGATAATCATTAAACTTTATAAGTCATTAGTAAGGCCTCATCTGGAATACTGTGTTCAGGCTTGGAATCCATTCTTGAAAAAAGATATAGAACTTTTTAAAAAAAGTGCAAAGACGAGCAAACGAAGATGGTCAATGGGTGCCATAATTTAAGCTACTCTGAAAAGACTTCAATATTGTGGACTGACAACATTAGAAAAGAGAAGAGAAAGAGGGGATTTGATAGAAACATACAAAAATAATGACTGGGAAAGTAGATGTGCCATATGATCGATTCTTTACATTGGCAAACTATAGCAGCACAAGAGGCCACAAGTGCAAAATGTTTAAGCAGAGGGTTGGTCCAAGAAAGAAAAACTTTTTTTTTAGTGCAAATTGTGGACAAATGGAACAGTTTGGACGAGGTGGGAGTGACAGTTGAAACAGTGAACGGATTCAAAGGCTATCTAGATAAACTAGGTTATTGAATGCAGATGGTTACATCAGTGGTTTTCACACAGGCTTACTTAGCCTCCTAAACCACTTAAAATCACATTGTTATTATTATTATTTCATGACATGTGGACCGCCTTCATTGTCAACTGTTTTGAAAACTATGTTGTGTCACGACACGTAACAATAGATGAGCAGCTGATACCATTTGGCGAGCGATGTGAACATTTCGACAATACCTATCAAGCAAACCAGACAAATATGGTGTGAACGTATGGTTGCTAGTTGACTCGGAGTTCTATCATGTGTACCATGCGAAACCGAAGACCTACATTGGCAAAGAAGGTGATGGTGTGTAAAAAAATCTCTGTTGGGACCCTATACTTACATGTAGGCCTACAACTACATACCTTGCAACAAATAGTTGGCTCCCATGCGTAGAAGTTGCCACCCCAATGCCCCCCACTTGCCAAAACCTGGATCCGCCACTGCTGTAACCATGTATAATTGTTTGCATTTAATATGCCTTAAATAAATAGTTTTATAATAATGTAATAAATAAATAGTTTTAAAACTTTGTTATACAAGGCTGCTGTTTGGGGTCAATTTGACCCCGTCATGCGTTAACGTTTGTAAAAAGCTCATGCGTTCTAGGGTTAATGCATTATACATTATTTCTTCATTTCCTTGGGGGCCACGACCTCCCCCCAATGACGCCACTGCCTTCAACAAAGACTTCTGCCAATTAAACCTAAAAATACTAATATACCAGTAATCTCACTCCTCTTGTCTTGCCCTGTCTTCATCCATCCTCGCTTTGAGGGTTTTCTGTTGTCTGTCATTCAGATTGCCATTTCTATTGTCCTTCCTGTCCATTGCATGATGCTATCAGTCCATCTACAGTGTACTCCTGGGTTTGCCTTGTTTTCTTTTTCCATCAGTTGTGCCTTGTATCATTTCCTCTTGTAACTTGTAACACCTCCTTTCCCTAATGCCCATTCATTAGTTCTTCTCTCTCTCTCTCTCTCTCTCTCTCTCTCTCTCTCTCTCTCTCTCTCTCTCTCTCTCTCTCTCTCTCCAGATATATATGCAGAATCTGTTTTAATCCTTTCATCTCGAACTCCTTGATCTTTGCTCAATATCTTTTTTTCAAAGCCTGTGTCTCACATCCGTATGTTGCCACTGACCAAACTAGAGTTTCCATAGTTTGATCCTTGTGGCTATTGATATGTCGTGGCTTTTCCATAGAGTCTGCAGTGCTTTGTTGACCGCCTGACCTTTACCCATTCTGGCACGGATTTCTGTTTCAAATTCTGCATCTAATCTCACTCAGCTCCAGGGGCATAGCAACAGGGGGATATCGGTATATATAGCCCCCAAATCAGGCTACTTTAAGGTTTTTAATGTGTTTTTGTAAGATTTTCAATGTTTTTAAGATTTATACTCTCCACCCAAAACACATTATACCCCCAAATCAAATTTCTGGTTACACCCATGCTCAGCCCTTGATAAACTCTTTCTTAAACATTGATAATACATAGCAACACTTATACGAAACCTGGTCTTTGTCCACTATATGTGTGACCATGGTCAAATTTGCAGTCTCGGCTGACCCAGCTAAGTACACCTGCAGTAAAACTGTAAGACTACAGTGTCCTACAGTGTCACAGCATGGCAATTTCTCCAGCTGTTGCTAAACTCGTATTTCATCATTGAAAGTTAATCTTACCAGCACCAGCATCCTTCGTGATGATGGTGAAATGGCATGGATTGTGACTGATTCCGTGACTAAGCCCTGGGCCAAATGCTATCACTTGACCCCAACGAAGGCCATGTACGTAGAAACGGAAGGGACTGCCATAGACCGGAAGCTGATTGTACCAGACGTCAAGCTGATGCAAACCAATTTCCGTCGGTTCGTAGATGATAGTGACCGATTCATCGCGATTATCGCACAGCTTTGGCAAATGCTTCTTTCCAGACGCAGTCGTAACCTCGGCTGTGAACAAATTCACAAAATGTAACATCAAAATCAATGATAGAGACAATGCCTATTACAGCAATATACAAATACCATAAACATTCATTAATCAACTTGTATTTTGCATTCAGTCATTCACACAAATTAAGAGCAATCGGCATTTCAATTGAACAGTCGCAGGCAAAAGATTTTTAGCAAATTTACCCGAAACAAAGTTAAAAATCGGTCCCACGGGAATGAGAAAGTCCAGCGGATCGAACTTCTCTTGACCAACTGCTCCATGCCGACCAACCTAGCGTCAACATAATAGTCTCTTTATCACACAAAATCAAAACAAATTAGCAATCATTCAATGCAGCAGGTTTTTAAATTTTAAAAATCATACAGCAAAAATGGAAACAAAACCAATTACATTTTTAATTCAATGAAATTTCTACATAAGCATGGTGCTTCAACTAACATATATGCATAATAGATACATCTATTTATTTTCACATATATCTGTGTGTTTAATAGTTTTACCTCCTGCTTCATCTCTTTTTCTGAAATATGTTCAAGAGCAACAGCCTATCAAAGGAAAGCACAACAAACTAGATATTCAATAAACAAGACTTAACCTTTTGCTCTGTAAGGCCGCTATTTAGGCTTTGCAACATATTCGTACAAGACAAAAGAAGTGGATAGGCCATGTTCTGAGAGAAGAATCAAACCTACTAAGAGAAGTATTATGAGAAGTACTAGAAGGAAAGATGAATGGGAAAGCACAGAAAGGGCGACCAAGGACATCGATGCTGGATTGGATGTTCGACACCACGGAAAAAAACAAGTATTCAGCCCTGAAGATAAAAGCTCAAGATAGAGAGGAGTGGCGACGCAGTGGAGTATGGAACCTGTCTTTAGACAGAGGTGCATTATAATACAGAGCACAGGGGCAAAAAGATTAAGTTTTCAGTATTAGTAAGAGATGCAAGTCATTAACTCTCAACAGAGACCTTAATAGGCAATGTCCATTTAGGCTATGGCTATAAATAAACATACTGCAGTAACATATTATCCAAACGTCCTATGCAAAGTAATAAAATATGCTGCTTGATACTTAAATAATAATAATCTTATCTAATCTTAAAACTTCTATAGCACCACTTCATAATGCACAGGAGCATAAGCCGATGGCACACCAAATCAAAATCATTTAAGATCCAGGTCACATCCAGGGTATCCGGTCCGACAAACGGATGACAGTAGAATAATAATAATAATAATAATAACAATAATAATAATAATAATATAATAACTGGATTTTAAGTGGTTTAGTAGGATTTCTCCTGTATTGGAAACCACTGTTGCTCATACAGTCCTCTATTCCATCTTAAGTTACTCTGCTACAGCTGTTATCTTTGAGTCCACAAAAACACAAACACAATTTGTAGTATACAATGGCAAAGCAACACATGTATAAAATTTAGTTCTTCACAACTGCAAATCAACAGACCCGTTGAGAGAATTGTCCATTTGGAATTGGCTTTCCACCAAACCGAAGGTTGACTGCGTACGCTCCAAGCAAAAGTGGCGCATAAACGACGCGAACATCACCCTTACGGTTGTCAATGATCTCAAAGTCAACATCGCTGTCGTTTGGACTGTGAATACTGCACGTGACGTTACCAAGTCCAGCCCGTGAAGTATCAAGGCTGATCATGTGAGTTTCTCCCACTGGCACGACACTCTCAATTCCATCTTAGACAAAAGAAGTAATATCAGTTAATAAATTAATAAATTAAGAAAGTTATAGAGCTTCAAAACAGGTTGGATTTTATTGACCTACCTAATGAAGAGATCTTAAATGAATTTGGAATAAAAAGAAGTCTGATGGTAACCATTAAAAAAAGGCAGCTTTCCTTCTTTGGACATATAATGATGAAGGAAGGCCTGGAGCATTTGGCAATAACCGGAAAATTGGAGAGGAAAAGAGCCAGAGGAAGGCAGAGAAACACCTACGTAGACTGCCTACGAGAAGGAATTGAAGGAATAAAGAACAACATCGAATTAATAAGAGGATGTCAAGATCGAAAAAAGTGGAAATCCATGGTCAATAACATAAAAATACACAGCACCTAAAAAGAAGGAGCAGTAGTTTTGCTCCATTATTATTGTCTTGAGGTTTCAAATATTTTAACATTTTTTTAGTATGCAGTTTAGATTACATAAGATTACTTGCTTGTTGAAATGACAAGTCACTCCTTGTTGGCACACACAAGTACAAATTCCTCTACAACTGTTATATACAGTTTTGAATTCATTTATACCATCTTAAAAATCTTAAAAAAGAAGTTGCCTACCAAGAATCTTGACTTGACTTGCATCTCCTGTTGCAGTAGTCGTGACGTAGAATGGTGACAATGGAACTGGATCGCCACCATATTTGATGTGGATCGTAAACTGTCCTGCGTCGCACGGTGTGTACATGACAACGAAAGTACGGTCGCCCTTATCGAGGAGCGTAGGCTTCACAAAGTCATCCAGAGGATCCTGGTAGACAACCAAACCATCAATCAATATTCAATCATAAATCATGGGCATCCAGAGAGAGTACACGCAGTGGCGGTTCCAGGATTTCTTGGTGGGGGATAAATGAATTCATAGGAAGTTGGTGGGAGAGGATGAAAGGAGAAGGAAAAAATCAATAAAAACTTTGCCGAAAAAGGCTGACAACAGAGAATTTGTTTCCCTAATTTTACCACACTTTTACCCAGAAATAGGTTGACAAGCAAAAAAGGTCATCCGCAGTTTTTCCCCCCCGTAGTTTACTAGACTTTTACCCAAAAATAGGTTTCACAAGCAAAAGATAGAAAAAAAGTCCGGTGGGAGATGCATCCCCACTCATCCCCCACGTGGAACCGCCACTGGGTACATGGGGGTGCAATTCCAATTGTTAAAATATAAAATCCGATTAACTTTCATGTAGCGCTAAACAATTCATGATTAGTCCAATAGATCTAGACAGTCTTGTACAGTACTTTTTGTGTTTGTTTCTTTCATCAAAAGACCCTATTTTGCATAAGATTCCCCGCCTGAAAAAATGACTGTGAACACCCATGTCATAAATCAATGATCAAGAACAAAAGAATACAAAACTACAAAAACTGACGAAAAAATATTACCAGGATGATGACGTCATGATCGGCAACACCGGCGTCTCTTGTGTCCACCAGAAAAGTCGTCGGGAGACTCGCTACGACGCCGTGTCGACTGACACCATCGCCCGTCACGCGGACTTTGGTCGCATCGTACGATGGCAGGATTCGAGAACTGAACGGGCTAAAAATTTTAAAATAATTTCAAAAAGACTAAGAAACAGATATCAGTATTTGTCCAATGCCATAGCAAGTACTACTACTACTACTACTACTACTACTACTACTACTACTACTACTACTACTACTAATACTACTACTACTACTACTACTACTAATAATAATAATAATACTATAGCATTATAGCATAATTTAAAGCAGTGGTTCCCAGCCTGCGTGCGGCAGCACACAACTGTGCTGCAGCAACGGTAGAAGCGTACCGTGGCAAAATGTTGGAAAATAGTAAAATAATAATGGTGCTGTATTAATTGTTAATTATAAGTTAATTATATCTCTTCAATGAGGTTAAGCTTGAAATAGTGATACAGATTGGAAAGAAAATATGTACTTATGAAGAACGGCAGTCAATATTATACTGTATACTAGACTAGAGTGTAATAATATAACACTAGTACTAGTAGGCCTTATAACAAATGCATAATTTAAAAATGAAATGTGAGCATTTTGGGTGCAGTGTGCCGTTGACCGTATGTTTCTTGGATAGTGTGCCGTGGCTGGAAAAAATTTGGGAAGCACTGATTTAAAGTGACTTAGGAGGCATTACTGCCTGTGTGAAAGCCACAAGGGGCGCCCACAGGGCTTGAACCTTGCTCCATCAGCCTGCCTACTGCTCCAGTGCATAACTCACTCTGCCATCTTCCGCCTCATAAAAATTCCAAACAATAAATCAGGGTTTGAGAAAGAAATCTAAATGCCGACAATTATCACAGCTGCCCTACCAAGACTACCATAACCGTTGGCGAATACTTACCTTCCTGTCACTGGTCGTCCGGCAAATGAGACGTCCACTTTGCACGGTCCCTCGATGTTGAGAAAATAAGTTGCGTCAAATGTTCCATCCCCACGTGGTTTCACCTGACCAGGTTTCTTCTGTCCTAAAAGCATGGATGCAGAAACAATAATAATAATTATTATTATTATGCACTTCTATAGCACCAGTTCTAATACCTAAGGGTATCAATCGATGGTACTTCAAATCCATCCGCAAAAGACCAGGTCATTGCAGAGATCAGTCAGAGGGAAAGAGTATGACCGACTATGGAGGAAAAGCTACCGGTAATTGAAAGATAGAAATGAAAGATGCAGCGTGAAAATCATACTATAATTATATACAATTAAACCGAATCAGTTTTCAATAATATCATTAGACATGGACTGCAGTGTCAACCAAGATGTGGGGTTGGGAAATTATTGATCTAATACAAAATCAGAAATGGGGGTTGTGTACAATGGAAATTGATTCCAGATTTGGAAATGCCCTCCCCCACTAACTGAAGGGGATTGATGTGACTGGAAGAAGATATAAGAAATTAAGATAAAACACAACACAATGACAACAATCCAAACACAATCATCATCTCAATCACTCAGTGCATCTGTCATTTCACTAAGTTGATTCAGATTAGAACAGGTCAGGTGAGGACAGTTATTTAGGTGAAATCAGATGAGTCAATGCAAATATACAAACACTAACGAGTTTATTGTATTCAGACACCGAATAAAATCCAAGTATTCTGTCAACTTCAAATGGTATTGCATAAAAAGAGATATATAGATACATGATAGATAGATAGATAAATAGATAGATAGATAGATAGATAGATAGATAGATAGATAGATAGATAGATAGATAGATAGATAGATAGAGAGAGTGTGTGTGTGTGTTGGAAGTACATACACATTTTATAATGCTATATATATAAATTTATAATTAACCCCTTAACCATGTATTTAACTGTAACTCAATGTAAAATGGACGGATATATCCGGGATCCCCAGTTAAGGGGTTAATGAACAATGCTTCTTTACTCTGTTACTTGGTTATTCAACTAGTCTAGGATGGAAAACAATGTATCATTAGTAGTATCTAACACTGTTTTCAATAATTCCATTAATTAAGGTTCTAATTTGCTCTGTAATTATAATGTACTCTGGTATATTGTATATAACCACTCTTGAGTCGAGTTGAAATAAATAAATAAATGAAAAAATTAAATAAGAATCATTTTAAAATCCACAATATTTAAAAAAGGTGTTTCTGCAGATGGACCCTTCTTACCTTACATCTTCCGTTCCATGTTGATTTGTCAGCATTGTTGATATTGCCTTTGACTTTGGCCTTCGCCATACTACGGCGCTATAGAAGTTGTCCTGTACCATAACCATAACCAATTAACCATACCTCGATGGTCTGTGGCCGCAACTTCTGGAGTCCCTGGTCCTGCATTTGATGCATCAATTGTGAAATTTCCTGGTTGACCTTTTCTCACTCCCTTCGATTCAACTCCTGGTCCATAACATCGTACTCTGCTTGGATCGATCTCGTCTACAATCTCGACATGAAATGGACTCCCTTCAATAGAAAAATCACAACAAAAATTTAAACCACTCACATTTTGGCTTCTACAATAGAGGCCATCCATAAATGACGTCACGTGATTTTGGCAGTTTTTTTACCCCCCTTCGTCACACGTCGTCACAAAAAGTCAGATCTCCTCAAATATGACGTCACAATGCGTTAACCCCTCCTCTTATCGTCTTCCCAATGTCAAAATTAACGTTTTGTTTGAAAATATTGATTATAATTATTATAGTTGAAACAATATTCTGAAACTTTTCAAATGCTCTTTTAAAAATGAAGTGTATAATAATTATACCAGGTAAGTGTAAAATACGTTCAATTTTGCGGTAACATAGCATTGCGGTATTAATAAAAATATTTAGTATTATGTGATGGCACATTTCTGGAAACCCCTCCGTCGTCACAAATGTTTGAAACCCCCACCCCCCAAGTGCGTGACGTCATTTATAGACGGCCCCATAGAACAAAGACAGTGACACAAAGAGACACAGGGAGACAGGACAATAAATAATTCCCTCTACCTGGGATAGATTTTTCTGCAAATTTTACGACTACGTCGTAGATTCCAGCTTTGGTTGGCAAATATTCGACCGTACAGCATCCGTTGCTGCTGTCCGAGCAGTTGACCTTCGCCTCGGACGGTCCCTCGACCGACAAACTCAGACCACCGACCCCAGCACCCTTCGTCTCAACGGTAAACTTCTGAGGACAATTTGTATTTCCACCCTCGAGGCCTGAAACAGCAAAATCCAGAAAATTCTCTTCCAATGGAACGCCGCATTGGTCTTTTCATAGCAACACTAACACTTAAAGAGTTGCATTAACATCATTGGAACACCAAACAATACCTGTAATTATCAATGAAAAAAATGCTGATGGTATCTATCATTTAAAAAAATAAAATGTTATTACAAATAATAAATAATTAATATAAATAAATATAATAAATTATAAAAAATAATAATAAATTTAAATAAATAAATAATATATGATAATAAGTAATAACAATAACAATAAATATAATAAATAAATAATAAATAATAAATAAATATAAATAAATAAATAATAAATGATAATAATACAAATAAATAAATAAATAATAAATGATAATAAATAATAATAAATAATACAAATAAATAAATAATAAATGATAATATATGATAATAAATAATAATAAATAACAATAATGATTAATAAAAATAAGCTAAAGCTCACAAATGCAGATGCGTAAATAAAATAAGGTGAGAGCTAAGAAGACGCTGATCTTGCACCAACCAGCACCAAAGGCTTTCACACGACTCGGATCACAACCAGACATAACGTCAACAGTAAAAGGAGACCGAGGAATACTCAATCCGTCATATGTAACGTCCAATCTATGAAGCCCTAAAGGAAAGCAACACGGCAAAACATAGGAGCTGGGCAAAATACAACAAGTTTATTCTGCAAGATCTTCAAGAAAAATTACATGGGCGCAAGATGGCAGAGTGGGTTGCATGCTGGAACAGTAGGCTGACAGAGCGAGGCTCAAGCCCCGTTAGCACCCCTAGTGGCTTTCACTCAGGCAGTACTGGCAATCATTAATGGGGCCAACTAGTTAACTAATTAGTTACTAACTAAAAGTTTAACTAATTTTTTAGTTATCTTCATAGTTTAATTAAATATAAATAGTTTAATCAAAATGCTAGTTTAACTGAAAAATTTTAGTTAATAACTAAATAGTTTAACTAAAACTTGTTAGTTGGTGTTCATTCCTTTCTGGGTAATTTTTTCCAAACAAATTTGACAAACTTGTATTACTGCAGTCTAGACTAAGACTTAAATATTAAATAGACAATTATTTAAGATTTCTATGGTTCATACACTGATATGTTCATATTGCGAGCATCATCTATATTTTCATGAGCATATACCTGATACCTGGGAAATAATTGTAAAATTAGTAGCAAAAAGTTTAACTATATTTTTTAGTTTAGTTAACTATTTTAGAAAGTTAGTTTGCAACTAAAAGTCTAACTACTTCTAGTTTAAATTTAGTTGTAGTTTAACTAGTGTTTTTAGTTAGTTGCCCATCACTGCTGGTAATGCATCCTAAGCCAATTTAAATTACAGTATAGTCAATACTAATGATAAATAAAGTGAATAAAAGAAAGACTAAAATATATAATATCAATAATGGCAAAAAAATCTAGAGTAATGTTTAAGAAAAAGCAAAAACAAATAACGATACTGAATTAAGAAATAGGCGTTGTCTGTGACCTTTGTCAAATGGTGTATAGACTCCAGTGTAGGTGCCATCCTTGTTGTTAGTGACAGGCACTTCTACTCGCAATCCCTCTGGATCGGTCAGCAGAGCCTTGACCTTGCCTTGACCAAGTGGAGCAATGGCACGCGCATTGACCGTGAAGTCATTATTCGATTCAACAAAAACTCCTTTTCACATAAAAGCAATTGCTTCAAATGTCTTTGCTCACTAAATCCAGTTTAGAAAAAGCTGCACAAGTTTCCAAAAGGAATCGGCGAAATAGGTCTATGTCAACAATATCGCACACAAACTATTGCGCCTCAAAACACTGCACACAAAATATCGTGCTTCAAAAATACCGCCGACACAAAGTATCGTGCTTCAGAATATCGCAAAAATTGAACGTGGTTTTATATTTTTCAAAGATGCAAAATAGGTCCCTTTTTTGCTCTTTTCAGATCATAGGCCCACTCCCACCCAAAAAATAGGCCCTTATCACATTTTCAAAGAGCCGAGGCCTATGGAAATCACGATTTTATGATCCCAATATTTTGAAGTGCGATATTTTGCCAACACAATAAAATCCAAAAGAGACAACTGTCTCCTTCACTTACTATTATCAAGGCCCTGAATTACAACTTTTCCAACATCCACATTTGGTTCAACGTGGATCTTGAAAGGACTGTGCGGAATTTCTTGGTCAGCAAAAAAGATGGACGCGTTGTACAATCCAACAGATGACGGCTCAAAGTCGATACGAAACACGTTCTCTCGGCTGTCCGTCGTCTTAACAGGGACATCGAGACCGCGTTCGTTGGTCAAAGCAATTGCAACATCACCTGTAACATTAACCAACACTAGCTCTAGAAAGAGACGAGCCACAATGCCCCTGAGGTGCCCCACAGGTGCATAGCGAGAGTATTTGCCACCCAGGACAAGGTATACATTTTTCACCACAAACAGTTTAAAAAGGTTCCGAGACAATTCGTCTACAGACTTTTTGTCTATGACAATTCGTCTACAGACTTTTGGTCTACCAACAATAGGTCTACTACGATACCCTAACCTAACCCTAACCCTTCCCCTAATTCTAATCTTAACCCTAGCAATAAGCCCAACAATAACCCTAACCTAAATAACCCACCCTAAAATCTAGCGCAGATATTGTAGTAAACCTATTATCGGTGGACGAAAAGTCTGTAGACGAATTGTCTTGATACCGTTTAAAAACTGGTGATGAACTTTTTTGCTTATCAGACTTTACACAATGATGAAGTAAAGTAGTCGAAGAAAGCAAGAGATGACATTTTTTTACTTCTCATTAACTTGTTACAACCATGGTTTATGGTGCCCCGCCCCCATAAGACGGAGCCAAAGGCACCTTGCTCCCGCCCCTAGCTATGCCACTGGTGCCCCGTTGAATTATATGGCCTTAACATTTACAACACGACAATACATGCTGCTTAACCCAGGGTTTCCCAAACATTTTGTAACCATGGCCAACTTCAGCGGTTTTGTAACTTGTTGCGACCCTAATCAAAGCAAGCAATACCAAAAATAAATGCTTTACGCCATCTGGCGAACATTGTTTGAAAGGAATCTTCTGAGTTTTGAATAAATGGCAAAACAAAAGCTCTGATTCAATCCGAATGAAAATATTGCAAATATATTAGGCAGGATTATTCATATTTTTGCAACTAGACGAAAGGAGAAAAATTGATATCGAAATTCCTTTAAAATTATATTTTTAAAAATGTTGCCAGGAACACACCTTTGTTACGCGTCTTAAAAATCCTATGAATAGGCAAAATAGCTTAACCGCTAAGTTTATTTTGACAATGACCAGAGATTCCTATTGTTATTGGAATTTCACGGCAAAATGGTTGGAATGCACTTTCCTTGCATTATTGCGAAATAAGATTAGAAGTACTATAGGCCAGAGTTTCCCAAACTTTTTGGAACTGTGCGACTCACTTCAGCAGCCATGTAACATTCCGCGACCCTGCAAACTTATTGTCAACTAAACTTAAATAAAACATTAATCATTTTGATATAAGCCATGTAACGAGGATTGCAGTAATATAAATGTCTTAAAACCTAAGCCTACTTGCAACTTTCAAGGCTTTATGACATTGTGGTATTGGCTAGAAAATGACACCTGAATCTAATTTCGCACTACCCTGTGACCCAATAGACTGATCCCTGCGACCCACTTTTGGGTTGCAACCCAGAGTTTGAGAAACACTGTCTTAACGCTATCACAATGGTGATCTGCATGACCAATATGCTATGAAGCCTAAATATTGGCCTTACGGGGCAGAAGGGTTAAGTCATGCACTGCCTTTAAAACCTCAGTAATTTTCAATTCATATATAAGTAAGTAAGTAAAATCTCATAGAATTATACAGCACTTTGGAAAGTAGTACACCAGTAGCTGATTATTCTTAGGCGCTTAGCCTTTCTTAAAATAGCTATGGAAATGGTGAATGATCAGCCAGGCAATGGTCAAATTATATACGGTATTCTTCACCCAGTGTTTAATCTAGGCTCTGGACTCCGGGGGGGAACTGACAAAGCCGGGGGGAAAGTCAGCTAGAGGGCTGCTGTTAGTTGATGTACTATGCCAACATTTCCGGGGGGTAATTTAAAATTTCCGAGGGGAAGGGCAATTTCCCCCCGGAAACGGCCTAGATTAAACCCTGTCTTCACCTGGACATAAAACCCATAGCTACACATGTTCACGTAATATTCAAATTCCACCTCTAACTCCACAAAATCCCCAACTGACTTCATACATTTATCGTCACAAAATACGTCTGGTAAATCCAGATAAACTGTAAGGAAATTGAAATTCACAGCAACCTTTAACTTTGACCTCTAACCAGAGACGGTTCCACAAGGGGGATGAGTGGAGATGCATCCCCCACCGGACTTCCTTTTTTGCTTGTGAAACCTATTTTTGGGTAAAAGTCTAGTTATATTACAGGAAAAAACTGCAGATAACCTTTTTTCTTGCTTGTCAACCTATTTTTGCAGTAAAATTAGGGATCAAACTCCGTTTTGTCAGCCTTTTTGGGTAATTTGATTGATCTTTTTCCTTCTATTTTCATCCCCTTCCACCAACTTCCTATGAATTCATTTCATCCCCCACCAAGAAATCCTGGAACCGCCACTGCCTCTAACCTCCGCCACTGCCTCTAACCTCCGGGCTGAAGGTGCACAAAATCTTGATAAGACATTTCAATTTTCAACACAACCTAAGTCAATAAAAATGACTTTGGACTCTTTCCAGTTATCACATCCTTTGTTTTGACAAAGCTTTCATCCTTCCTTCCTTCCTTCCTTCCTTCCTTCCTTCCTTCCTTCCTTCCTTCCTCCTTCCTTCCTTCCTTCCTTCCTTCCTTCCTTCAGTGTGACTCCACCCAAAGGGAATTACACAGGTCTTATCTCACATGAACACATTGAGTCTCTTCTTTTCTATGCATCCATCTTACTGGAGTTTGATTCAGTGCAAGTAATTCCTTAATCGGAAATTAACTCAACATCAGCAGATGACAGGACAGAAAGGCAACAAACAGGGACCGGATGTTTTTAAAAATTTTCACCTGGTCCAGCATTTGAACAGTCGACAAACAGGTGAGTTGGTTGGTTGACCTTGACCGGTCTTTCCACAGAAGGTCCAAAGACCTTAACATGAGCAGGGTTACTGGCATCCTGGACCAAAACCTAGGAGCATACATATTGGACATCAATGCATCATTGTACCAGTAATCATCAAAAGTTGACCTCAGCAGTAAAATCAAAAGAAATATAAATCCTAACTGAAAAATATGAACTGGTAAAATTTTTGTTAAATCATCATATTTTTATTTGTCTCTCACAATATGTAAAAGGGTGCCTGGACAAAATGTCCATGGACAAAATGTCATAGGGACCAAATGTCATGGGAACAAAATGTAACCCTAATCCTAACCCACGACATTTTGTCATGGGGACAAAATGTCAGTGGACAAAATGTCACGGACAAAATGTCGTGGGTTAGGATTAGGGTTACATTTTGTCCACTGACATTTTGTCCGTGACATTTTGTCCGTAGACATTTTGTTTCCATGACATTCTGTCCATGACATTTTGTCCACTGACATTTTGTCCCCATGACATTTTGTCCACTGACATCTTGTCCGTGGACATATTGTCCGGCCATGGCAAGAGGAGGTAATAATAAAAATCCAGTATATTTACAATGATTAAGAAACAAATTCAGTGATACTTGCCCTGAAAGGACCGTTGAATAGAGAAACACAGCCATATGAAATTACAACAGTATGCTTGACTCCACGCTTTGGCAGATATCGACATGCGTAAGTTCCATCCTTGTTGTCATCTATGAACATCTCGACTGGTTGATAATCTGCCTCGAAAGCCATGACACTCAGAGGCGCATGACCGGCGCGACGTGCGTCCACGACGAATTCCGCCCATTTGCCGACCGTCATCCCCGACTTCTGCACCCCGGGTCCCGACACTTCGACCTTTGTCGGGTCGTATTTGTTTGTTGTGGGTGCGATGTTGGCCATGAAAGGTGAGAGAGGAATATCTTCTTCATCACAGAGAATGCGGATGGCATATTCACCAGGAGTGGTCGGCCAATACGAGATGTCGGCCGTACCATCGCCATTATCTTTGCAGTCTATCTTAGCTTGAGATGGTCCCTCAATAGAGAAACCTATTTTCATGATACCAAGAAATTCCAATTGTAAATTCACTCAAATTATTATGTAAGCACATTCATAAAGGGCACAAGATAAGGTAAAGGTAGGTCCCGTACTCGAGTCCAAGCGTTGGGTTGCGGTGTTTATCTCCGGCCTGGGCAATCAGCGACGTAGGTGGTATAATCCATTAATCTGGGGTAGGTTGCCATAACTTTCTCCAGACCCACGTTTTACCTCGCATCCTAACACTGCCCCTCATTTTACCACCGTCCTCTAGCGAGTAAGGCTGAATCAACCTTAGGGCTCCTGCGGGAATTAAACCTGCGACCTTCTGCTCCATCATTCAGCGTTGTTACCACTCAGCTAACTTCCCAGGCAAAATCAGCATCAAAACATGTACAATGTAAAGACAATAAATATCAACAAGATGCAAACTTCAAATGAGCTTCAGAATGAAATTCATGTTAAGCATCAGACAAAGAAAAAAACAGAATAGCAATAAAGACTTCTAAAGTAATAGATCATCTACAGTATAACAAAGTTGCACGTGTTACTAATACTAAGGCTTAAACTTCACTTTAAAAGACAATTTTACAGCTCTACAAGAAAAGTATTTTGCAGTCTTAACAAATCTCCTAAAATTAAAAAAATTACCAGACATAAGCAAAACAGCCCGAAGCCATACTCACCAAGGGCACCAGTCTCTCCGTTCGTTTCTACGGTGAAACAGGCCGGATATCCCACAATTCCATGCTTAAGTCCCGGACCAAATGCTTGAATAAGAGTCTCCTTCTTTGGTGCAACATTGACCTTAAATGGGCTTCTTGCGACCGGCTGTCCGCCATACGAAGCCGAGACTACGTACTGACCGATTCTTTTAGGACAGTAGACACACTCGTAGGTTCTTTGGTCAGTCTTCCTCACAGACAAATGCTGTTCATCTCCATTTGGTCCGATGACCTTTGTCTTAATTTCCGCGTCGCCTCCGGCATTTTCCGTGTGGACCGAGTATTCGCAGACATCGTCCACGCGGACACCTTTCGGCTGAATTCCTCGTCCGGTTACGTAGCATTTCTGAGCATCAAATGCTAAATGACAAAAAATGTCAACTCTGATTTGTCAAAAAACTAAACTAAAATTCACACAAACCGAGGGAAATTATGTAGCAAATAGTAACTAAATGCCTTACAGCAGGCCCGTCTTTATGTGTTGGAAATCGGGCACTGTGCCCGGGGCCCCGCGCACCTAAGGGCCCCGCGTGCTTCGATTACCTTTTTTGTTTGCTTGTCAGCAGTATGAAAAGGGAAAAAAGAGAAGAGATGGAGATTATGACCTTTTTTGCAAGATTTTTTCGAAGTTGTTGAACATTGAAACCAAAACCCTCCCATTCGGGAAATCCTGGCTACGCCACTGTGTGAGATGATCTCGGATCCAGCCCACCCGGGGCCCCCAGGTGCCCGGAACTTCACACTGGTAAAAGATGGGCCTGCCTTACAGCATTGAAAGTAGGGATGGGCCGAATAGGATTTTAAAACTATTCGGAAAAATACAAATAGATTCACTATTCAACGAATACTGAATACAAATACGAATAGTGCATACAATACCCCTCCCGCTGCAAGTCGCCATATTGCAGTCAGCAATAGTGCTGTGCGCTACAATCTTAATTTATAGGAATCATCAAATAAGTAATAAGTTATAGTCTACCATAGTGTGGCCCAAACCTCGGATTGAGGATGGCTAAGAACAGAAGAGAATAGTCTACCAACTTTCAGTGAGAACAAAGAACACATAAAGAAAAAACTTAAACCTAGTATGATTTAAAGTGGCTTATGAGGCATTACTGCCTGCGTGAAAGCCACTGGGGTGCTAATGAGGCTTGAACCTCAGACCGCCAGCCTGCTGCTCCAGCGCGTAACCCACTCTGCCATCTTCCATCCCTAAGTAAAGAGTTCACTGAATATCAAATATCACACTCCTACCATATGCAAATTTTGAATGTCATGTGACCGCTATTCGTATTCGTTTTGACCGAACGAATATGAATAGACTATTTGTTGCACTATTCGGCGCCGAAGTAAATATTTAAATATTATATAATATAAATACCAGTATTATATAATATAAATGTATAATACTGAAGTGAATATTTGGCCCAGCCCTAATTGAAAGCAATGCTGAACCTACCGGGTGAAACATTCACTGAGAATGGACTGCCAGGAATCATTTTCCCCGCAAAAAGAACCGAAATTTTGTGAATTCCTTCGGCAGAAGGCGTATAATCGACCGTCCAGACTTCATCCCCACTTTTGTGGATGACAGGATGGATAGAATCCTTATGACCGGATGGATCAACGATGAAAACATCCACTTCTCCATTCCCTGCCTCTGGATAACAACCACATAAAAGTACACAAACAGCACAATTCTATTCAAAATCTTCATCATTTCATTTGTGAGTTGGGGCGCAAGATGGCAGGGTGGGTTGGGCGCCAGAGCAGAAGGATGACTGTGCAAGGTTCAAGCCCTGTTAGCGCCTCTAGCGGCTTTTTACACAGGCAGTAATGCCTTCTAAGCGATTTAAAATCCTCTATAGTAGTAATAGTGCCATAACAGTATTTCCTTCAAAGATTTCCTCTGTGACATTTACAGAAATTTGCAAAATTTTCAGGTGTTTGAGCCTCGTTTTCTTTGCAGCTACCTATTAACGTCCACTGTTCTCATTAATATTGCGACTATACAGTGGCTTGGACTGGCTCCATCAACAATGTATCTACATTCATCTTCAAAGCAGACATTTCAATAAAAATAATTTAAACAATGCGAAGAAGAATTCAAAGAGACACTCACTTTTTGTCAAGACTTCAAAGCTGGATTGCTGGTTGACCACCACTCCTGATTTTTCTATACCTGGACCTCGTACTATGACCTTTGATGGATCCCCTGGTGACCCTTCTATTCTGACAAGGAATGGACTGTTGGCGATTTCCTGTCCTGCAAACTTAACCCCCACCTGATACTGTCCTGGCATGACAGGAACATACGTACAGGTATACGATATCAATTTGTCATTATTGAAGACAATCTGACACTAAAAGCAAAAAACATAACAATTGAAGAAGATTAGGACTCACATAAAAGCATTAAGTGACAAATTAAATATAAAAAATCTGTTGATTTTAATTCAATAATATTTTGTAACAGTAAAGTTGTCAGGTCCAGCAAGTGCATTACTTGTTCTGGAGTTCCCAAAGGGTTAATGATTCGCACTTCGACATCTCCTCGTCCTGCATTGAAGGTCTCTACGATGAAGTGCGTGGAAGTGCCGACCATATTTCCAAAAGGTTCTATGCCTAATGGACAGAAATAGAAAGAAAGATGAAACTTTACACATGGCAAAATTCATGCAGTCAGTTCCTCAAAATTCTCAGCCTATTAATCCTAATTATATATACATCATCATAATATTTATGAAGTGAGAACATGGGTCCATTTTGTAAAACCCAATCCAACCCAACCCATCATGATTCAGACCCAACCATCCCACAAACGGCACAAAGGCAATAGGATTACTTGATCCAACCCAGTCCACCATAATACATTACAATTTCTTAAACTGTGATGTATTTTCTGATCCAACCCAGCCCAACCCACCATAAACATAGAAATATCTGACCCAACCCAATAATCCAACCCAACCCATGGGTGGACCCAACCCATGGGCGGACCCAACCCATGTCCATGTCTGTGTGAGACTGCTATGATGATTGTGACATCAACAGTGATAACACAAATGGCGATGACAACAACATAGTGATGATGATGATGATGATGATGATGATGATGATGATGATGATGATGATGATGATGATGATGATGAATGTTGATGCTGATGATACTGCTGATGATGATGAAGCTGATGCAACTGCTGTCACCTGGTCCAAATGCCCGGATGCGAGCAGGATTTGTTTTGGGTCGAAGAGGAGCACCTTGCTTCAGCTTTGCACTTGGAAACTGAGACAGGTAAGTCATCATACTGAGCTCATCAACCATCGGACTGCACATCTCGGCTGGCTGTATCAACTGAAATCATGAAAACTTACAATTAAAGCACTTCCACATCACAATCAAACAAACCACGATAAATAACATGTCATGAGTGACAGATTGATGGCATTGGCGCCAATGTTCCCTCTAAGCTGTGCGCGTGTGTGCGAGCACAGAGGTCGCAAAGCAAGCACACAGAGGAAAACATGGAGCGCAAAAATTTTTGACAACATTTTTCCATTGCTTTCATATTCATACACGTACTTACTGATAAAGATTCACGCATTGTTGTGAACTTGTAATGGTCCCATACAATTACTAACCTCTGGTCTAGACTATATGGCCAAAAGAGGTCTTTTATTTAATGATTTGTGCAAAGCACGCAGTTCCAAATATATCGATACAATTAAAAGAACAGAAAGCCAACGATAGAAATGTCTTTTAAAATAGAAATTTGAAATCATTGACATAAACGTGGAAGAAAAAGTGGGGAGCCGAGCCCTGTACCTTCCCATTCCCTATTGTAGCCTCTCAAAAATAAGGAACTTGCACCTACCGAACTGGCTGGATACCCTGGATTTGACCTGGATCTTTAATTATTTGAATTTGGTGTGTTATCGGTTGATGTTCCTGTGCATTATGAAGTGGCGCTATAGAAGTTTAAGATTAGATTAGATTAGATTAGAACTAATAGAAGTTTACACTTATGTTTGTAATGAAAACGAACAGCGACTTCATTTAAGAGTTCATGGTTTCACTTGATTGTTAACAGTTTCAAAGATTTAGCGAATCGAATGAATATATAGGAGGAACATGTCTGACATTCAGCACAAACTGTGAACCACAATTTAGCTTAATGAATTAAAATGTTGAAGAACAAGAGAAGGAATCAATTAGAGCAGGGTTTCCAAACAGTGTTTATTCTAGCTACCTTGACATTGGGGGATGTTCCAAATTCCTTATATTTTGCCATCAGCATAAACTTGGATGACCCTTGGCTCTACTAGTCTACTTTATATGGATGCAAGACACTGACACTACTACAGTAACCAACATCAAGCAAAATGCTGGATGTCTTCCAGGTGTGGTGTGTACAACAGCTGCTGCAGCATGCCTTACATCCGGCACTACCACCAACATAGGGATTCTTGGGAAGAGGCCAATGGCACAAGACTTCAATATTGTGGATTAACCACATTAGAAAGTAGAAGACAGAAGAGAAGGGCAAATTATTCAAGCTGAGGATGGGACTAAGAAAGTATTATTTGTAGTGCATGGGTTGTAGACAAATGGACAGGCTTGCTGTCAAGACTCGATCGTTTAATACAAAGACTCAGGTGCCTCAAGACCAAGACCAAGACTTGGACGTCCAAGACCAAGACCGAGACTTGGACGTCCAAGACCAAGATCAAGACAGACTTGGACGTCCAAGACCAAGACTTGGACATCAAAGACTGAGACTCTGACAATTCAATCAAACCAAAAGTGCAAAGGCCATCAATTAATAAATAGTTGTATTTTTATGCTATTAAAGCAGAACACGTTTCTTCCTCTGCGTTTTTCACTATTTTGTTGCAATGCCCTTTTGTCATTTGCTGCTTGTGGAAAATAGTGAGACAGAGAATAGCATCAGATCAAATTCTCAGGATAATCCACAGTTTCGGTAATTTAATTGAAGCATGCATGCCTCCCAGACTAAGTCTTGATAAGAATTTGATAAGCTAAAGGTTACCATGTCAAAATTATCATATTGATATAGACAGTAATGACACCGTAATGCTTAAAAAGTTAACCAAGGCATATGCTCAGCGTCCTAAGAGGAACTGATGAGTGAAAGACGGTCACATTTGGCCATGAATTAGGTTCACATTCTTGTCAAATAATTCTCATTTGGGAAAAGAATATGCTAGTAAGTAAAGCGCTCAATGTGTACTTTATAGAGTTTGTAATTTTCCAAACTTTTACTAAGTTTACATTACAGAGTCTCTAATCATTATCTAATATCTAAAAACAACAGTTAGCCATATTACAGTGGAGAGAAAAGATATTTATTTTTGGACCACAGGAACATGAAGACACCCCTACAGCAGTCAGGGTATCAAATCATTGTCTTAAAAATTAATCTATGTCAGCTCTATAATATTATTGGTCACATATGTTCATCTACGCTCATTATGTTAGAGTTACTGGTAGTCCTTTGGTGCAATGTTAGCAGAAATTGCATTGGCCAAGAAAGCAAGCTGCACCCAAAGGTGGGGCCTAAAGCAGCATCCTTCTTAAAGCCAAACACAAGGGACAGATTCTGTGTGAATCAGGTCATGGGTGGAGTTTTCAGATTTGTTCTGTATAAAATTTTGCTCAAGTCTCAAAACTTTCGATACTTGTCAAGACTCCATTGTTCAAGACACAGACCAAGACTTTGAAGTTCAACATCCAGACCAAGACCAAGACTCGGATGTCTCAAGACCAAGACTTGTCTAGTTAATAATAATAATAATAATAATAATAATAATAATAATAATAATAATAATAATAATAATAAATGGTGCAGCACTGGTGACGTGTTCAGGTAAGTGCCAAGAACCAATCCAACAATGGACCCTACCCAAGCACTCAGGGCCATGATTCACGGCCCACCGAAACACTGGACGAGACTGCCGGGGAATGAGGAGAGTGCAGGATGAGATGGATGACATCCAATCATGGAGACAGCTATACTCCATCTTGGGACAGGATGATGATGATGATGCTGGTCAGTGTTGATGATGATGATGCTGGTTACATTACTTATGATGATGATGATTCCATACTGTAACGGAGTACATTTACCCAGTACTTTTTACTTGGGAGATTTTATTCAAATATTAGTACTTTTATTCATTCATTCTTTCTTCGTTTTACATGGGTGCAAAAGGTTGATGTCTAATGCAATTTGATACATTTACTGGATTATCTGTTTAATTCTTCACAACTTCCCGTTTTTAGTCGTACAAAATCAATGACCAACAAAAGTACACGCATGACTCTTTGATTGTTTGAAAGCTCCTTGATCTTTCTTAGACCTACATGCAATCACAAAGCCGCAGTTAGAGCAGTCGGACCGGTCATGTATAAATTCTGTGCCCTAAATTCCGGTGATGGCCTTTTTTTGCTTACTGAGTTTTCACGGCAACGTACAACATACAAATTTTTAACCTGTGACAGTATGAAAATACGATGACCTTTTTTACTGATCAAAATTATTTTCAATCCGCTGGAGGAAAGTGGTACAGCAAATAAGGACTTAATGCTAAAATTGCGCCTTCTGACATAAAAGCCACAGGACAGTTGATGAAAACTCCAACAGCTACTGTCTTTATCAAACCAGCATTTGTGCTAATGCAGTTAATGGTGTAAATTATTACGTGTTGACTGCTGCTGACTTCTCCAAGTCCATTCATTTAGTAATAAAAATGTGATTTGGCATGATAATGTGGAGTTGAAGGACATTCAGTCTGTCACTGTACAGACAGACAACCAAAAAGGAACTTTTGAGGAGATAAATTTACTTGAGTAACTATTTTTATAAGTACTTTTTACTTTTACTTAAGTAAAAATGACATAATACTTGTACTTTTACTTGAGTACACAAACTCAGTACTTCATACAACACTGATGCTGGTGATGATGATGATGCTGGTGATGATGATGATGATGATTCCATACTAGGGACACATTCACATAGGCATATGGGGAGATGTCAGAGCACATTAAGTCATTCATTCATTCATTCATTCTTCTTCTTCATGGGTGCAATACAGGTTGATGTCTAATGCAATTTGAGCTCATTTCCTCCATTGTCTTTGTCTTGTGCGGCTTTGTAAGTAAGCAAAATCTTGTGAATTTGCATAGTGCTTCTTTGAAGGCAGTAAAGTGACAGCTCCTTATTCTTAGGCATGACATTTATTAGTGTCAAAATCCTCAGTTTCAGTTATATGGACAAGTCATGTTATGTGATATCCTGAGAATGCTGCTAGTCTGGGATTCCAAGATACTTGACACTCTCAACTAATAAAATGATTCTGAATCCATAAAAAGCCAGAGGACAGCAAATAAGCATAATCCTAAACTTAATACTGACATAAAAGACACAGAAGCAGTTGATGAAAACTCCAACAGGAACTGTCTCCATTAAACTTCATTATATGATTAATACATGAAAGTTATTAAGTTATTACTGCTGAACTGCATTACTCTTCCAAGTCCATTCATTTGGAAGAAAAGGGGAGCAAGCTGAACACAGGCAGAAGGACATTCAGAGAGACTGACAGACAGACAACCAAACAAGGACAATGCAGATAAATGCCCATGGCAGAGAGAGAGACAGAGAGACAGACAGACAAGAATAATAATAAGAGAGGATAGATAATAAGAAGAATAATAATAAGAGCGAGAGAGAAAGATAGAGAGAGAGAGAGAGATAGAGAGAAAATGAGAGAGAGAGAAAGAGAGAGAGAGAAAAAGAATTAAATATACATAGGGAGACAGAGACAAAGACAGACAGAGACAGGACAGACATACAGACAGACGGAGTAGCAGAGAGGCAGATGGGCAGGAAGATAGTTGGCTGCAGGAAATGCAGAAGCTGAAAGGAGAAGCTGAAGGAGAGGATAAATGTCTGAAAAGTCATCCATCAGAATTAATCCAATTACTTTCAACAGAAAAAGAATCAGATATTTCACATTCTGGCAAATTCATTGCTCAAACAAAACCACTGCTTCACTAATAGCATAGCTAAAAAGGAACAGTAATAATAATAATAATAATAATAATAATAATAATAATAATAATAATAATAATAATAATAATAATAATAATAAGACTTCATCCTTTCTTCAGCAATCCTTATTAGTGACACTCCAGAGATTTAACACTTTCCTGTTGTGTTCTTTCAATACACAATAATAATGATAATAATAATAATAATAATAATAATAATAATAATAATAATAATAATAATAATAATAGTAATAATAATAATAATAATAATCTCTCTCTTTGTCATCTTTGACTGTGTCCAGTCGTTGATTCCAAACGATTTCTCTCCACTTGTCTCTGTTGCTCGCTTTTTCTCCAGAGTCATCCTATTTCTTCAGTTGTTTTCCCTTCCAGCTTGAGCCCCACCGTGTTGAGGTCTTTGCTTATGCAGTCCGTCCATCTTGTTCTCTGTCGTCCTTGACTTCTTTTACCCTTCTGTTTATGATAGTATGCTATTTTTGGCAGTCTTTCGTTTTCCATTCAACTGCAATATATGCCCCAGCCATTCCATTCTTTTCTTTCTTACGGTGTTACTGAGTTTTAGTGCTTGTTGCTAGGTTTCTCTGATTTCTTTTGTTTGTTACATGCTTCTTTAGCCAACTCTCATGATCCTTCTTAGCCATTTGTTTTCACATCGTCCATCCTTTTTCCATGCTGCCCAAATATTTGTATTTCTGCTCCGTATGTAAGTACTGGAATGACGTTATCAATTAATATGTTGTGTTTCAATTTTGTGTTTATATCATGTCTTTTGAATTTGTTCTCCCTTCCTATTGAAGACATTTCCTGCCAGCGCCAATCTTTTTGATTTCTTTTTTAGCTTGCTTTATTGTTGGACCTCACTTCCTAGGTATACGAAGCTTTCTACCATATCCATTTCATTGTTTTCTATTTCCACTTTTGGCCATGGACCGTGCTGATTTGATAATAATAATAACAGAAGAAAAATAGTCATTATTGAATAAATATGCATAAAATGAATAACATAAAACTAGCAAAAAATCAATTAAATATACTGAAGTGAAACCCAACAGATATTCATCAACCAACAGAGGATTTACAGTCAATTCAGCTAAAGTCACATTTGACAGGACAACAATCTTACCTCAAGTCTCACTCCTTCCAAGTTTCATGTCTTAACCAAATCTTATCATTCCATATCGGAAATTTCAGAGACCCTCGAGGATATGTCCTCGGACTGGTATTGTTCAGTCTCCATACTACACCACTATCAGCCTTAATCTTCTTAGCTTCATGAGCATCATACACTATAATATGTTCAAGGAATTTGACGATGAAAGCGTTAAGGACGTATGGTTGGTAAACGTCCACATCTACAGGCATTTGGGGCAGGTGAGACCGCCCAGTTAATTGCATCTGTGACGCGCCCACATAAAAAGCGGCAAATGACGGCATTGTGTTCTAGCAAACGAGGTATGCATGTGGACCCTCTGAGCCTATTATTGGCACATTCAGGTGTCCAATAAATGCCCATATATGCATCTTGCCATGCAGGGAAATCAGGCGAACAACGACTCGTCTAGAGGGTGGGTAGGCCTCTGTTCTTCGGAAACAATGTATGCGATGTAGACACTGCAACACTTTTGGAATAGAAAACTGCCAAAGAATGGAACGCCAAGAAGGTTAATCAGCTCCCTCAACCTTAATCACCAACTCTATGCCGATGACACTCAGCTCTATTCCTTTCCTTTTCCTCATATTCTTTTGACACATCAATCACTATGCTTGTATCAGCATTCTCCTCTATTTCTTCATGGAAGTCATCTAACCTCCTTGCTCTCAACCCATCCAAGACAGAATTCCTCTTAATAGTACCACCACAACACGTTATCAAAATTGACAGTCCCAAACTAGTCCTGACTCCAGATATCAAAATAACCCTTGTTCCAACTGCTAAAACCCTCGGTTGCAAATTTAACTCGTATCTAAATTTCGAATCACAAATCTCTCAACTTTCAAAAGCCTGCTATGCCCATATTCATGATCTACCATCACCTTCATCCTTGCCTCGACTTCAACACTGCCTCCACAATCGCCACCTCAATAGTCCATTCCAAATTATACTACTGCAACATATACTATATTATACTATATACTTATACTAATCAACAAATTACAATCCATTTAAAATGCAGTAGCCTGAGCAGTAACTAAGTCTCCAAAGTTCTGCCATATCTCATTTATACTGAAGTCACTGCACTGGCTCAAAATTTCCAAATGCATCCAGTACAAGATAATAACGATCACATACAGTTCACTCCATTCATCAAAACTTGTCTACCTGTGAAACCTCTTAACACCTCAGCCTCCTGAACCTACACGATCTGATCATCATCTCGTCTCATACTTTCATACCCGTTAAACCAGTCATCTCTCAAAATCTGCAACCTCGCTTTCTCATACACATCACCAGAACTTTGGAACTCAATTCCAGCTTTGCTCCATAGCCTACGACATGGTCAAACCACAAGCTGCGAATCCTCATTTCTTTAATCCCTTTACTATCTCCTCAAGCATTTAGGTCTAAACTTAAACTTTTCCTTTTATCTAAAGACACATTTGTTTAATGTGTCATTTGACTGCTAATCTTGTGTTCTGAAGCACTCTTGATTTAGGCTTAGGGTTATATATAATTATCTTATTCTGTATGTCGCAGACATCGGACGGATTGTCGAGGAGTGCGGGCTAGCCCCTCATGCTTACGCAGATGATGTACAGATCCTCGCCTCTTGCCCTGCCAGAGACATGGAACAACTACGTGACCGCGTTACCGCGTGCATAGCCAAAATCAAACTCTGGACTGAGGCAAATCGTCTGGCTCTCAATCCCGCCAAGACGGAAGTTCTCTGGATTACCACCCCAAGGAAGACGTATCTAATTAGCCATGCGCCGTTCGTCATCGATCAGATCCCTATTGTCCCGTCGACCGAGGTCCGTCTTCTTGGAGTTCTATTGGACGAGTCGCTGTCACTCCAGAACCACATCGGCATCGTCGCTCGCAATTCCTTCTACCAGCTCCGGAGGATTAGAGCGATAAGAAGACACATACCTGCGTCTGCTGCGACCCAGCTTGTGCGGGCACTGGTGCTTACGAGAATAGGCTACTGTAATAGTATACTACTCGGAATGCCAGACTACCAGCTCAATCGTCTGCAGATGGTCTTGAACCTTCCGCCCAAGTGATCTTTCAGACCAGGTGGTGTGAGCACGTCACTCCCCAACTTCGGGACAGACTACACTGGCTCCGCATACCGGAGCGGGTAATCTACAAAAGGTGCTGGTTCACGTTCAGAGCACTCTACGACCCGCATCAACAGAAGGTCGCTTGAGGCTCAGCTCCTCCAGTCAGGTCCGACTGACGGTGCCTCCTCCCTCGAAAACAGCCAAACTGGGGGAGCGTTCTGTTACTTGAGGGAACCCGGCTCTCTGGAACGCGTTACCAGACAGTGTCACCAACGCGACCAACTTGGAAACATTCGCTAAGAAACTAAAAACGCACTTGTTCGGAC
>CM030870.1:1367500-1487500 GCA_018105865.1 Metaphire vulgaris | reverse complement strand
GTAAAATTGAGTACATTATATTCGAGGAGGCACGGTATATATAATACCATCCAATATGGTAGCACATCACAAGGGGCCGTACATTGCGGGACTTCTATGACCAAATATACTATATAACCAGGGGCGTAGCGACAAGAGATATATCAGTTTATATACCCCCAAAATCAGACTACTTAAAAATTTTTAATGTGTTTTTTAAGATTTTCAAAGTTTTTTCAGATTTATACCCCATTCCCCCAATCACATCATACCCCCACCCACCAAATTCCTGGCTACGCCCCTGCTGTAATTATTTCCCAATTAGACATAAGGAATTTGTTATACTACAGCAGTTAGGCATGCCAAAATAATCGATTAGATTATATGAATTAAAAAATGAAAATTAAATTTTAAAAGTGGACATTCTGGAATTTCCACCTGGAGCAACCGCGTCCACCAGAGCACCGATGGCAGTTCCGTCATTCCAGTCGGTGGTAAAGTTGCGGACCGGTTTATCCGGGATCCTGGACGTTATCCATCCGAGCAGCCTCTGCTTTGGGGTCTGGTCTCGCTTGCCGTTGATGAAACTGCCGTTTTCTGCATCGTCCCACATCTGCATCGAGATGGAATAATGGAGAATCAGCGTCCAGATTAGACCAAGGATCAGCTTCATGTTTCCACCAACGATGTCTGAACTATCTATCAAATAACAACAAAAATAATTGATTATTAATAATAATCAGTCATATAATTAATTAATATTTTTTCATAAATATTACCACAAGGGACGGGGTGGGAAGTTACCAGTAGAAGAGTGGTAACAAATCTGGACGATGGAGCAGAAGGTCGCAGGTTCAATTACTGCAGGAGCCCTAAGGTCGACTCAACATTACTTGCTAGAGGGTGGTGGTAAACTGAGGAGCAGCGTTAAGCTGCAAGGTAAAAACGTGGGTCTGGGGAAAGTAATAGCAACCTACTCCGGATTAATGGATTATACCACCTACGTCGCTGATTGCCCAGGCCGGAGATAAACACCGCAACCCAACGCTCGGACTCGAGTACGGGACCTACCTTTACCTTTACCACTAGGGTGAATGGGTTATGCACTGGAGTGGTAGGCTGACGGAGCGGGTTCAAGCCACGTTCGAGCCCCTAGTGGCTTTCACACAGGCAGTAATGCCTCCTATAAGCCACTTTAAATTACCCGGTAGGCTAAGAGCTGTACAGAATTCTGCGTCCAGCAAAGCCGAATTGCGGCCATTTTCACAAATCCAGCTCCGGGCAAATTCTGACCGGATTTGTGCTGCCTAGTCCTACATTCGGGAATTTTCTTTACAGTTTCACCCAAGTACCAAGTGTAGTTATAAGTTTTAATATGTAATTATATTAATTAATGAGCAATGAATAATTTTTCTGATTAAAATAAGCCTAATAACAAATACAATAATTTATTAGTGGAGTTGGTGCTCAGTTGGACAGCCTATTATTTTGCTACGGCATCAGTCAAGTTTTGCAGTTTCAACGCCCTTTATTTGTAAACCTGGCTCTGGTTCCAGCCGGATTTCACTTTGTAAATCCAGCTTTGCCTCCGGCTCCAGCTCCAGCCTAAGTTGAAATCCTGATAGGTCCTAATTATCACCAATATTAATTATCAAAATGATGGCTTGATTTCATTGGCTAAACACAGGAGTTCAGATCAGTGGTGTAGCCAGGATTTTCACAAGGGGGGTTTTGGTCGTGACCAACTTTTTAAAAATCTGGAGAAGCAAAAAAAGGTCAACGTTACTTTTTCTCCTTTAAACATACTGGCAGCAAAAAAAGGTCCTCAACGCACCAGCGAAAGGGGGTTTTCAACCCCAAAACCGCATCCAAAAATAAAAAATGCAAGAAAACATGTTAACAAAAATTTTCCGTCGACGGCCAAGGGGGGTTTAACCCTCAAACCCCCCTTGGCTACACCACTGGTTCAAATCAGTGTATTAGTTTCTTGGTGTCCAAGTCACCTTGATTATTGCAATGCACCAATATTTTGTATCTCCAAATCTAACTTCAAATGGCAAGCTTAAAGATGTTTAAAATTCATTAGCAAAAGTAGTTCCTATAACGTGAAAATGACAGCACTGAGCATATAATGGCCCCAGTTCATAACTGGTTTCATATTACAGCCATGCGTTCATAACTTTTTGACTTATAAAGATGCTGGTAATTGAATGCTCATGGTTTAAATCTCTATAAAGTAACTGCCAATGTAAAGTGTTCACGCAGTTGGCTATCAGATAAGTTACCACATAAATCTTAAAGTTTAATAATAAAAGTAAAAATAAAAAAATAAAAAATAATAATAAGGTTAATTTAGTTAGTTTAGCTGTGCTTTTAGTTACCGGTAATAAGGAGAATAGGACTAATAATAATAATAATAATAATAATAATAATAATAATAATAATAATAATAATAATAATAATAATAATAATAATGTGATTTTAAGTGGTTTAGGAGGCTAAGTAAGCCTGTGTGAAAACCACTCTTAGCAAGTGCAGCATTTGGAAAGCTTCAGAATATATGGGAAAAAAGTGAGAGTAAGTAAGTAAAATCTTGTGAATTTATATAGCGCTCTGGAGAGGATTTCAGCTGAAAATTCAAGTGAAATTCACTATTCATTGCTCACATCAGTTAATGAAATAAAAATAAAAACTAAAATTATTTTAATTTTGTTAATTAAAATTAAAATTATTTAGCCAAAGCGAAAATTAAATAAAACTAAAAATCAGTTCTAAAACGAAATAGAAGTAAAAACTAAAATTATTTGCGAAACTAAAATATCACTGGTTCACATGAAATCCAACTAAATGTCTTGTATTTGAGAATTACCGGGTATAATGTCTCCTTGACCATCAGCCTATTGCTCTAGGAAGACATTTGAGACCATATTAATAGCAGTGGCATCACCAGGAATTTTGGGCTGAGGGGGAGGGCAAAAGGGAACTGGCGTGTCAGATTCCTTACCTCCACCCCACACATCCCTCCACAAAAAACTTTATCACCGGATTTGAACAAATCTGATATGTGTTCTGGGTCAGGCTGGGGGGAGTTGCCCCATTTGCCACCCCTCCGCGGCGACGCTAATGGTTAACAGATATATTGGCACCAAAACATCACTTTCCAAATAGCAGTGTCCAATTTTAGTGTTCATGGACCATAAAAGGCCTTTTCAGTGTCTGCCGTCCTCTCCTGTCTCAAGCAAACAGCTGCATTAATTCTGCAATCATTTTATAATTTTATAATGAATCCAAATGAGGACTAACAGTAGCAGTTAGATAGATTTCGGGCAGAAAGCTCTTTTAAGTCATATGAACTCTGCTGTTCACCTACTGCTAGACAACTCCTGGCTTCACTTGACATACAGTTCCTACTTAATAAATGTAATGGCAGCTACTGACAGCAAAGCAACCTGTCACTGACACTGACATGGCTGTCAGGACACAACTCAGAAAATCTTGGAATTTCTAACATAGGGGCTGTCAGCAAAAGAGAATCCCCCTTTCCATCATCTTCCACTTCTGTTAACCATTTCAACCCCCCCTCCACAAGTGTCTACAGTAGGAGATCTAGTATATTCAGCCTAGCCATGAGGGGCATCCAGCCCCTCCCACTTATATGGGCCTAGACTGGTTGTGAGGTTTGAGCAAAACTGGTGAGATGATCAAGTCAGAGAAGGGAAAGAGCGATTGATTGCCAATCCAGTCCAGGTAAATTGATATCTCAGGGCTTAACTCTAATATTACTCAAACAAGAACTAATAGAACCAGACAAATTAACATTGCAGAAGCCGAATGACAAGCTAAAGAAATGAAATACTGGAGGCATTGCCCATCTATCTATTGCCCCAATTACCAGACACAGAGCAGAGATGATGACTACTCAAGATGTTATCAAAACTGGGGCTACTCCACATGCATCACTGGGGAGCTTACAACCACAGTGGCGGTTCCAGGAATTCTTGGTGGGGATGAAATTTTTAAGAAAGTTGGTGGCGGATGCAAAGTGAAGAAGAAAAAACAAAAGAAAAGAGACAAAAAGGTCATTGTTAGTGTCTTTCCCACTAAATGCTAATAAAGCTTGCAAAAAAGGCCGACAAGCAAAAAAGAGAAGGTAATTCGCAATATTTTTTACTAAATTTTGTTAAAATCTCAGCGAATAATAGATTGACAAGCAAAAAAAAGGTCATCCGCCGGAACCCCGGTAGGGGGGATGCATCCTCAGTCATCAACATGGTGGAACCGCCACTGTACAACTATACCCCAAGTCCCCCCCCAGTCAGTTGGGCCAAACAGAACCAGCTTGCATGGGTGAGGAACTCCTATACCGGAGGTATTCAATTAAATTTTATGCAGGGACAGATTTTTTAATGACTGGTGCCCGAGGCCAGATGCTTTTGAAAAAAAATATAGTTCATGAGTTCCAGAAAGCAAATGCCAGTAAGTTGAAAACAAGACATCAAAAAATATTTTGTAAGTATTAGAAAAAAATGTTTTTATTGCTTCAGTATCTTTGCAGGCCATTTCACACTGGTCACTTGGCGGGTCAGACCTGGCACGTGGGCCGCCACTTGAATATCCCTGCCCTATACTAAAACCTTGGCTATGCCTCTGTCTACTATCAAAACTGCATTAGTCTAAAGATTCTTATAAAGCAGCACATAAGTAATATTGATTAAGTAAACATATTGCACCACTTACAATACACTGATGCTACAAATTCACCCAAAACCTTCATCCTCAACTGATGTCAAGTACACAACTTAATAGCAGACAGTCTGTGCATAATTTTGTAGACATGATCAACTCCTCTGAGTAGAAATATAAGAGGCGCTATACAAATGCTACATTACATTACAAATCATACTCAGGTAAAACTGGATGACTTAAACGAGTGTAGGACATTCTCCCCCTGGACATTATTCCCCCGGACATTATCGCCCCGGACATATTCCCCCCTCTGGGCGAAGAAGTAATGAACAATGTAAATCAATATCATTGATTTTAATTTTAAAAATTTAAAATGATAGTGTAGTTTTATGCTTAATCAAGCATTTGATAACAGTTTAAACTGTCACTTTTCTGGTATATTTGTCTAGAATTCTAAAAACGAATTAGGTGTCCAAAGCCAATTTCATAGCGCAGGCTTTATAAGAAAATCATGAGGAGCATTGACTAGAACAAATATTTAAGACCTTTAAAGACCGGTGAGTAGAAACGATTTCAATTTTGATTCAAAGAAGATTTCAATAGAAAACATATCAATATTGATAGAGCTCTACACTAATTCTCTTTCAGCGCCAGTAGAGTTCGTCAAACCCCATTGAGTAAACAAAGGGGGGATTATGTCTGGGGGTTTCATTCCATCAGGTGTATCAGAGGGGATAATGTCTGGGGGGATTATGTCCAGGGGGAGAATGTCCATTCCCTTACTTAAACCGTGGCAGGACAAAATGTCTGCGGACAAAATATCAGCAGAAAAAATGTCTGTGGACAAAATATATATCAAATTGACAAAATTTAACAGACAAAACTGTGTGCAAAAATGTTAAAAATTTCCTTTATGGTCAACTGTATCAAAAGCAGCAGACAAATCTAATAACTGAGTGCATGTTGTTATTTTTTTCTATTTGGTCTTATCTAATGCAGACCAGGGGCATAGTGATGGGGGGGTATATTGGTATATATACCCCCAAAAATCAGACTACCTTAAAATTTTCAATGTGTTTTAAGATTTTCAAAGTTTTTAAAGATTTAAACCCTCTCCCCAAATCACATTATACCCTCCCCCCAATCAAATTCCTAGCTATGCCCCTGATGCAGATGAAATGTCATTGTGGACAGTCAGGAGAGCAGTTTCAGAAGAATGAAATGTGCCATGTATTGGTTAATATGGCAAGAAGACTATCTTGTTGTAATACATGCAAACTTTAGAGATTCAAAGTATATTCTTAATAAGCTCTAATAAAAAACATAAACCTGGATAAATAATTGAAATTTGTCTGGTCAAAATGGTCCCTATTTCAGCAATGGAAGTACAACAGCCTTGGCAAAGGATGATGAGAAAATATCAGATAATCAAATCAAGATATCAGTTGGAGCATAATCAAAGGCATTAAATAAAGGCTAAGCAAATATGAAGCAATGTTGTGTATTTGACTTAGTTGAGGATAACTTTGAACTTGGGGTTGTGTGGGCGACTTGTAAGACAATGAGAATTCATCTTTATGTAAAAAGGTGATATTTTTCAACCTAATAACCTATTTGTTTGTTTACAAGGAATTGAAGATTTTGTCAGTTAAATAATCAAATGTATTATTAGTTAATTAGTTAAACTATGATCTCCAAAGAACACAAAAACTGTCAACAAGGCACAAACTAACAGAGGAAAACCCAACGGTCTGTTTTTAGTTTTTAGATCAATAAGATGTGTGAGAAGAAGTATACTGGTACTCATCTTATATGGGTTAAAAAGGCCCTATATAGTCAAGTAATGCATAACAATTGACCTTAAAAGACAAGGCGAAGGAAGATAATCTGGGCCTATTAATCACAACACCAATAACAAAGGAGAAAAGGGGAGTGTAAAGAGAGAGAGAGAGAGAGAGAGAGAGAGAGAGAGAGAGAGAGAGAGAGACAGACAGACAGACAGACAGACAGACAGACAGACAGACAGAGAGAGACAGAGAGAGAGAGAGAGAGAGAGACAGAGACAGAGACAGAGAGACAGAGAGAGAGACAGAGACAGACAGGGAGACAGACAGGGAGACAGAGAGAGAGAGAGAGAGAGAGAGAGAGAGAGAGAGAGAGAAAGAGAGAAAGAGAGACAGAGACAGAGTGCCAGACAGAGAGAGACAGAGACAGAGAGAGTAAATAGTAATTTTCACCTGGACTGTAAACAGTTACCAAATTCCGCTCACATACTAATTAGCAATGACCTAATTATGCAGAGGATCAAATTTCTCCTCACTCTCATCCCTTCCCTCCTCTTCCTCTCTTTCTATTCAAAGTTCAAAACCACCCACACAAAGCATTATTATTGGCTCATCATTCTAACACCCAACCTCAACAACATTTTTTAAACACACACACACACCCACACACACACACACACACACACACACACACACACACACACACACACACACACACGAGTATTGAATTTTCAAACAGTTGTTATTGATCAGAGTGAAAACTAACGTAAACAATCAAAGACTTTTCTCTGTGTGTGTGTGTGTGTGTGTGTGTGTGTGTGTGTGTGCAGTAATAGTACAGATAAGAATGATTTCTATGCTCAAATGGGCTTCAACTGTATTGACATTGTTCTCTGTACCAGCTCGAGTAAATTACTGCAATTGATTTCAATAAAAAAGGTGTCAAAATAAAGTTCAAACTAGTTGACTGCATGGACGAATCACATGAATAGTAATAATCCAATGCTTAAAAGCCCTGGGTCTAAACATAAGTGGCGGATCCAGGATTGGCAAGTTGGGGTGGGGTGGCAACTTATAAACATGGGTGCCAACTATTTTTCATAAACTTGACTAGACAACAAAAATCATGGGATAAAATCATTAAACTTATAGGACAAAATAAGCCATCTGTTTTAAAAGCAGATGCCTACAGCCATAGACAACTTGATACCAGTGCCCAGTTGCTTAGATGCAATGAAAACCATTAAAAGGCAGTCAATGGCAGCATATGCTAATAGTAACCATGATTCTAATGCTCTGGCTACATGACTGATTCTATCAAACTGTATGTAGCGTATATGGGGAACACAAATGCTCTAAATTACTAATTTATACCAGGCTATATTTCTACCAGACATGTGCTGCCGGCAAAAATGGCAACTCCAAACAAAATCAAAGATTTATCCCACAAAAATGGTCATTCCACATTCAAATCACAGACCAGCATTATAATCCTACTAGTAGGCTTCGGTAGTAATATAACAGAAAAACACACTTCATTCCATAGGTCCAGGGCCTCCGAGAGGGGTAGTCGAAGTGGAGAAATGCACAGGGGCCCGGTGGTCTGGAGAGGGCCCGGACCCGATGATGAAGATGTATTAATAATAACACACAAAAAGGTTAGCATGTTATGTGCATAGGGGCCCTGCAAGTATAAAGGGGGCCCGGGCGTTGAGGGCATCATAAATACCATATCGTGAAAATGATGACAAGCAAAAAGTCACAAGTCTTTCAGAGTTATAACATCGTCAAATCAATGACAAGCAAAAAGGTCATCACCAATTTTTCTGACTTGTCAGAGGCCCGTCGGCCCTTCTGCACAGGGGCCCAGAGTTTCTCTCAGTCAGCCTGAATATGTCTACTACAATACCCTAACCTAACCCTAACCATAACCCTAACCATAACCATACCCCTAACTCTAATCCTAACCCTAGCAATAACCCTAACAATAACCCTAACCTAAACCCACCCTAACCCTAACACAGATATTGTAGTAGACCTACTGTCGGTAGATGAAAAGACTGTAGACGAATTGGCGTGATACCCAATTACCGGTAATCATATTCAACACAAATAATAATAATAATAATAATAATAATAATAATAGATATATATTATTTTATTAATACAAATATTTCCCAAAATTACCTATATTGACAATTCTTATCTTCTCGACATCTTGGAGAAAGTCGAGGCAAATGGAGACGTTTTCTAACTTTTGATTTCTGTGAACCGGTCTTCTGTTAAATCTCCCGATCTTCTTCTGAGACAAAATCTCAACCAATGCGATCAACCGAACGCCGTCAGAGAAATCGACCTCAAGATCTGCAATCACTTTGTTCACCTGAATAATTGAGAAGACAACTTACATCTAACATCATATTTCTTGCTCCATCTTATTTATTCAACTGCCAATTCAAAATAACAGTTATAATTATAATTATAATTATAATAATTATAATTATAATTATAATAATTATAATAATAAATATTATTAATTTATTATTATTATTAAACTGACAATTTCTTGTGTGCCATATTACCAAAATGTCAGGAGCAAGGGCACATTACAGAGTCCAATAAAAATAAATAAAATAACAGTCATAAAATAATGAATGGAAAACAATCTAAGGCAGAAGAGAATAAGATTTTCTACACAAATAAGTCTTTTAAATTAAATTTCACCTCACTTACCGTTTTAAAAGTCTTAAAATTAGATAATCCAGTAATGCTGCTTAGCCTGCTAATAGCATTTTCCATGCAACTGATGTTGGGGTCAAAACTGGATCAATAGAAAATAAATGGTCAAGCAACAATTTGTTTTAAATTACAGGGAAACTATGGAACTGACCCAACTGTTGGCTACATCATGGTAACTGAGTGCAACTGCTTTGAAAAAAACAGAGGAACAGACGAGCTGGAAACAACAAAATCAATTATGGAAAGTAATAAAAACCGGTAATATAATAATAATAATAATAATAATAATTATGCACTTCTATAGCACCAGTTCTAATACCTAAGGGTATCAATCGATGGTACTTGAAATACATCTGCAAAAGATCCAGGTCATTGCAGGGATCAGTCAGAGGGAGAGAATAAGACCGACTATGGAGGAAAAGCTAATTGAAAGAGATGTGTTTTAAGTCTGGATCTAAAAATACTCAATGAATATTATTGGAAGATCTGACAGCCAGAGGGAGAGAGTTCCAGATTTTAGGCCCAGAAATAGAAAAAGCTTCTTACCAATTTCAGTGTTGGTTCTTGGGACATTCAACAATGAATTGGGCAAACCTTGTTGAATGACGATGTTTTGGGTGATTCAACATAGATTTTAAATATTGAGGTTTGCCAGATTGCAGTGTTTTAAAAACCAGGAGACCAGTAATGCTGATGGAATAGAATCTGTGTCCTCTGGGTAAGTTTGCAAGATAAATGTCCTCTAAGGTTGAGATGTTTTTAACACTAAACCCATTAAAGTTGCTTTCAATACAGGACAAAATTTATTAGGCCTTTTTTAGGTGAAGGGACTCTTGTGTAAATTGACTTCTGACTTCGGACTTCCTAAGCCTTTAATGCACCTTACGGTGTCTGAATTATATCCTCAAATAAAATGCCAGATGAACAATAAGTGATTGTTGTTTAGCATCCATTAACAAGCACTTCTTCCAGCTCCCACCATTTCATCTCTAAAGTTCCAAAGATCATCTTCAAGTTGAAATCCACTGCATAGGAATTTGCATTCTGATCTGGTCTGAGGGCAACACCCTTGCATTTGAAAAACGAAACCTAAGACAGCTCAAACTGATACTCCTCCTATAACCTCCACCCACACTGTCTGCCAAAGTACCCTTGATTCTATCTAGCAACCAAAGAGGCGCAGGCCTGTAGGAAGTAGAGGTGCAGGTGCACCCCCTGGAAAAACCAGCGCAACCCCGGGAAGATAGACCTCTTTTTTGCTTGTCAGGAGTATAAGAGAGTAAATTCTGTGCATGAAGAACTTTTTTGCTTGTCAAAGTAAGGTTTTTAAGATGCAAACTATTTTTTTCTTAAGAAAATCTACACCCCTGCTGAAAATTCATTTCAATGTGCTTGAAGGGGCTACATAAATTGTCATGATAAAGATGATGATGGCAGTGATAACTGTTGCGATTAGGTTCCTTATAACAATTATGTTCACTATTCTTCCTCTTCTAGATGCCCTGCATTGGTGGCCATGGACCTTCATTCTTCTGTTGCATGGATATCAATTGTTCAGTATCTACTTTCCTGCCATGTACCATAGATAGATAGCATCAACTGTCCATAAATTTTCTCCTTTGTCTTCTTCTATCCGTTTTCCCTCAATCATTCCTGTTGTAACAAACTTCTCTACTCCATCTTTCCTCATTACATGACCAAAAATTCCATTTATCTTGTTATTATTGTTGTTGTTGTCATGAAGCATTTTTGGGTACCTGCTTTAACCAGCACTACATTGTTCTTCATGGTGTCTTTCCAGCCGATTCTCATCACCATTCTAAGAAACCACATTTCGGTTGCCGTGAGTTTTCCCCCATAATTTTAGACACTGTCCATGCCTCGCAGACACGTAAGATATCAGCACATTTATTCTGGTTGGCATTGTTAAGTGTTGACTTTATAATGCTGGGTAAGTTCACTAGATGCTAACTTGGCAATGGCAATTCTTTTTTTGATTACTTTGTTGAATACATGTTGTTTGAACATATACTTTGCAGATAGGGATTTTATCTATATCTTTAATGATTTGATTTGGTTTGTCATCGGCTGATGCTTCTGTGCATTATGAAGTGGCACTATATAAGTTTATAGGGGTTCTTTCATTTTGGAAATTACCATTGAATGTAGTTTTTGTGTCAAAATATATTATACAAATAATATGTAAAAATGCATTGTCAGAGGCATTGAGTTCCCATGTACTTCTGTGGTTACCTATTATCTAAACATAGCGTCTGTACAGGGTGGCACAAAAAAACCGGACTACCGGCATATTAAATGCAAACCTAAATGTGATTAACCCGGTTTTTACGGTGCCACCCTGTAGAAATTCATGCTGTCACGGAAGCCGTGAATTCCGCGTTTTCTGTCATTTGCCGTGAAATCCGTGAATTTTTTAAAATACTGTGATTTGCCGTGATTTTCATCAATTTTGTGAAATGAACGCAATATGTCATCGAGGACATAACCTAGCAACTGCAGACGAATGTTCGAGGTTGACTTAATTATTGGCCATCCATGGTGAATTTCATTCAGAACTCCCACTATCGCTGCAAGTCCTGGGCTGCCTCTAATCGTTAATGGCAGACTGACTCGGGGAAGATCATAATGTATTATGATTGTCATTGCAAATAAACTAAAGACGCACTTATTTACTATCTCCTACAAGTGCCCTCTGTAAAGTGCTCTTGACTTTGGCATTTGCTATGCTTATTGCACTATATAAATTGTCATAATAATAATAATAATAATAAAATAATAATAATAATAATGGCAGTAAGATAGTCATTCCAGACTCCTCCACAGAATAAACCCCGGTACCAGATGCCCTCGGTCATTAAGAAGCCAAAGGGAGCCAACTGACGTCTGCTGTAAAGTACACTGACACTGTCCCAATGTCGAATTACAGTTAAATTTTAGAATAACAAGTAAATGTTCCCAAATAGATTTTAACATTTCAGTTCAATTATTTTAGACAACGTATTTCTAACATACGGAACTTTTACCATACGCGTATTCATACGTATTTTATCATTCAAAAATACAATACGTATGATACGTATGTCGAACCTTGGCCAGTATGACAGGCAAAAAAGCTGATCACCCGCTTTCTGCGCTACTTTCCCTACTTTACTCCTCCAGCGTCGTGAAAAGTGTGATAGGTCATAAGCAAAAAGACCTTGCCCGGGCGCCGAATACTCTAACTAGGGCTCTGGGGCCTAGGAAAAGGAGCTATGCAAAGGGGCTTTGTAAGAGGGCTACGTAACAAGCCTTATAAGGGATACGTAAAACGGGCTTTGTAAGAGGGCTTATGTAATAGGGGCCATGCAAAAAGGACCTTGAAACTTGTAAGAGGGGCTAGTTACTAGGGCTAAGCAACAGGGGCAATGTAAAAGGAGTTTTGTAAGAGGGGCTATCTAAAAGGGCTGTGTAAACGGGCTGATGGTAGTTGGTCACTGACCTGCTTGAGGTGTTCATTTGCCCATCTGGTGAATGTGTTCTTCTGGATCAGCTTCCAGTCGGCGTCGTGGGCCGCCAGGTCTCGATCGGTCGCCGGCATTTCGATCAACGATGATGAAGATCTTCCTGCGTCGTAGTCCCTAAATCTCTCCGATATGCTCGATCGAGACAACATCACAAGAAGAAGAAGGAGGAGAAGAGCGAAATGAAAAGGAATATCCTTAGAATGAACCGCTTAATCCAACGTCCGTCGACCCATCGACCGACCAAAGCCTTCGCCTTCAATGGACAAATACTGAATGGAAAGCGTCTCAACGATCGACGACCAAATGCCGATGACGACGCTGCAGATTTTCACTTAAAACACTTTTCAACGCGCACCGAAGCGATGCGCGGTATACCGACATTAAGAAAATGCCGCGAATCAAAAGTGACGATATTATACCGTTAGTACTTTTTTCAGTGAAAACTCGCGGAAACGGCATTTCCACACTTTTTGCCAGAGGTTCGTTTATATATTATGCAACAGTGTGTGTTTTACTTATAAAATCGGTTCGTTTATCTGTTGTACTTGATGAGCAAAAAATGAAGGTCATCACCACCTTTTGACACTAGATGAGCAAAAATCATCACCAGTTCACCACTGAAACTTTAAAAAAATCGAAAATTTCGAAAACCTTTTAGGGACCGTAGGAATTTCTCTCTACGGCCTAAGACAGCGTTGTCCAACCGTCATGCTATTGTGGCCATTTGTGGGCCGAACAAAAAATGTTTAGACCCTTGGTGGGGCCAAGCAAGTTGTAGCACTTAATATTGCATAGTTATGATATATATATGGCACAGGCTAGCTTGGACTGGGCCGCCGGAGACCGGTAGATTCCCGGTGGGCCGCCGACCAAAATGAAAAAAGATATTTTTAGGAGATTATAAATATTTGAAAATCCAGAAATCTAGGTTTATCTTTTAAAGTTTAGCGTCTCTATAAGTCTATATTCACGATAAGCCGTAACGTATAGTGCGACCAACATGAACTGACTGCACCATTGTCTCACCAGATGACTATCTGTCTGACTGACTGCCGTCTCGATTACCTAGACTTACTTGAAGTTATTTCAAGTTATCTAAAGGCTTCTTCTTTCTGTGCCACGTATTGCTACGTCAGCGACCATGGATTTCCAGTTTTCCACTCTTCTCTGTTTCTGGCTTCCCTTATCAGTTCGATGTTGTCTTTACGCTATAATAATGTGATTTCAAGTGGTTTAGGAGGCTAAGTAAGCCTGTGTGAAAACCACTGATGTAACCATCTGCATTCAATAGCCTAGTTCATCTAGATAGCCTTTGAATCCGTTCACTGTTTCAACTGTCACTCCCACCTCATCCAAACTGTTCCATTTGTCCACAACCCTTGCACTAAAAAAAGTTTTTCTTTCTTGGACCAACCCTCTGCTTAAACAATTTGCACTTGTGGCCTCTTGTGCTGCTATAGTGTGCCAATGTAAAGAATCGATCATATAGCACATCTACTTTCCCAGTCATTATTTTGTATGTTTCTATCAAATCCCCCCTCTCTCTCTCTTCTCCTTTCTAATGTTGCCAGTCCACAATATTGAAGTCTCTTTTCATAGCTTAAATTATGGCACCCATTGATCATCTTCGTTGCTCGTCTTTGCACTTTTTCTAAAAGTTCTATATCTTTTTTCAAGAATGGATTCCAAGCCTGAACACAGTATTCCAGATGAGGCCTTACTAATGACTTATAAAGTTTAATGATTATCTCTTTGTCACGACTCACAATTGTCCTTTTCACCATTCCCAACATTTGGTTCTTCTTTTTTGCTGCCTCCATGCATTGGTGAGGTGGATTCATACTTTTTGATCGCGGACCCCTATTTTGTGTCCAGCTTAGCTCGCAGACCACATCATTTAACAAGTGAACAAGAAAATGTAGTGACAAGCAAAAAGTCATCTGAGTTAGGGTTAGGCCTAAGCCTAACCTAACCCTAGATATTTTGAGAGGCTCTCGCGGGCCCCCGCCATATCCTCCGCGGACCCCCTCCGGTCCGCGGACCACAGTTTGAGAACCGCTGCTCTATTGTAAGACATTTCTATCGCTGGCTTTCTGCTTTTTTAATTATATCGATATATTTGGAACCGCGTACGCGCTTTGATCTCTTTTGGCCATATAGTCTAGACCAGAGTTTAGTAATTGCATGAAGCTGTTACAGGTTACAGGTTCACAACAAAGCGTGAATCTTTATCAGTAAGTACGCGTATGATATGTAAGCAATGGAAAAATGTTGTCAAAAATTTGTGCGCTCCATGTTTTCCTTTGCTTTGCGACCTCTGTGCTCGCACACACGCGCACAGCTTAGAGGGAACATTGGCGTCCAAGGGGTTTTAGCCCCCAAACCTCACCCTTGGCTACGCCACTGCCGATGCTGCACCAGTCAGAAAAATCGTTAATAATAACACCGACTTCCACCACCCCACCACCCGCCACCCTTAAACCCTTACTCCCACCTCTCCCCATGGCCCCACCTCCACCCCACCCCATAGTACCATCAGCTTCCCCACTTGATTTTTTAAATAAAAGAACATGAAATCTGTTCTCGCATTTTGCGTTTTATTATTCACAGCTCCATAAGAATTAACGAATAGCGAGTAAGCAGAGTTTCAGTCATGTATAAGTAAAAAAAAGCCATTAACCGAGAATCGCCAAACATTGTATTTAACTGTAACTCAATGTAAAATGGACGGATATATCCTCGGATCCCCAGTTATTTTTTAAAACACCTTCGGTTTCTTTTTGTATTACAAACGAGAATCGCCAAACACTGATCCAGTTAAGTGCTTTATGATTACCTTATTGTAATAATTAAACTTATCGATAAATTTAAAACTCGAATTTGTCAAATATTTTTATCAGAATTACACCTTCGTGTTATCGTTTTGATTTTGTTTCGCACAGGAGGTTTACAGTGGCGGTTCCACTATGTTGATGACTGGGGATGCGTCCCCCTACCGGGGTTCTGGGAATCTGGGTGACCTTTTTGCTTGTAAACCTATTTTCCGATAAGATTTTTAAAAATTAGTTTAAAATACTGCAAGTGACCTTTTTTGCTTGTCGGCCTTTTTTGCAAGATTTATTAACATTTAGTGGGCAAAACACTAACAATGACCGTTTTTCTCTCTTTTTTTTCTTCTTCAATTTGCATCTCCCACCAGTGGCGGCTCCAGGATTTGGCAAGTGGGGGGCCGTTTGGGTGGCAACTTCTAATCATGGAGGCCAACCATTTGTTGTTTAATGTATGTAGCATTAAGTATAGGGTCCCAACAGGGACAACACTGGGGGGGCCAGGCACTCAATAGGGGGCACGGGCCTCCTGGCCTCCTCCCGGTGGAGCCGCCACTACCCCTTCCCCCAACTAAGATCAGTGACGGGTCTCTCTAAAACATTTAGAAGGCTATTAGGCTATTTTTGCGGCGATGACCATTTCCCATTTCTTTTGTTCATCGAGTGTCGTAATGTGGTGATGATGACCTTAATTGTTTTTTGCTTGTCATGCTTTTTTCATTTGTAAAAAATTGTATTCCATGAAATCTCCTGTTTTTATCATTTGTAAAAAATGAAATTGTTGACGTCAGCTTCTCTTCACCCCCTCCCCTGTCAACAACTGTCAAACTTTGTCAAACCCCTCCTCTGTTTTGTTGACGTAATTAATGGACAGCCCCTAAACGGATTAACTTAAAAGAGTTGAGGCATTCTACTCCTTTGCACCATAAGAATGCGAAATGTGAGTTTCAAGCTGTCGTTGCTTTTTCTCATCCATCGTTTCTGTCGTTAAAGCACAAGCGTGGATGATGGATCTAGTATTCGGTCAATCTTCATTTCCTTGTTCGTTGTCTTATGCGGTGATTGACAATTGTCGTTGTCAACCAGTGTTTATTCTAGGCCTTCTCTGGGGGGGGGGGAAATTCCCCCAGTTTGAAAAATTCCCCAAATTGTTTTTTATATGTTGCATGGGGATGGAAATTTCTCTCCAAAAGTGTGACGACGGTTGCTTTTATTTTTTGGAGAGGGGAAAAATGTAAGGACGACATTTTTGCTTGTCAGGGCATTTGAGAATGGTAAAAATATTAGGGAGGTTGGAAGGATGGAAGGATGAGCTTCTTTTTGCTTGTCAACACATTTTAAAAGGAAGATAACCTTTTTTTGCTTGTCAAGGTTTTTGAAGGATTCAGACCTTGTCCCCCCAAACATTTCAAAATCCCCCCATAATGTCAAGGTGGCTAGAATAAACACTGGTTGTCAACTCTTAGTTATATATATATATATAAAATTAGGTCTAAAAGGGTGGAACCAAATAATTGCTCTTTTGCGCTAGAGGTGTGAGTGGATTCATGGAACAGTTTGGTCCAGTGGCGTAGCCAGGATTTCCGAAAGGGAGGTTTTGATTTTGGTTATGACCAACTTCGAAAAATCTTGACAAGCAAAAAAAGGGCATCATCATCTTTCCTCGTTTTCCTTTTCTTCCAGATGTGCTGACAAACAAAAATCATCGTCGCCTTATTACAACTTTACATTACATAGCGCTTAGAAATTATTTTTTGGGTCGGCAGCCAAGGCGGGAGGGGAGGGGTTTGACCCCCAAAACCGCGTCCGAAAATAAAAAATGTATGGAAACACATTAAACAATTTTTTCGTCACCATCCAAAGGGTTTAACCCTCAAACCCCCTTGGCTACGCCACTGGTTTGGTCGCAACCAGTGCCGTTTTAAGAAGTTTTGGGGCCCTACAGATTTTGAAAAAGTAGCGACGACCGTCTTTTAAACACTTAAAAACAGCAATTGGGCGGAAGATGGCAGAGTGGGTTACGTGCTGGAGCGTCAGGCTGACGTAGTGGGTTCAAGCCCCGTTAGTGCCCCTAGTGGCTTTCACACAGGCAGTAATGCCTCCTAAGCCACTTTAAATCATGCTAAGTAATTAACTTTTTTCTTCTAAACACCTAAAAAGTCGTCATGAGCGATCGTGATTTCCAACTTTGGGAAAATTCTGGCTAAAATGTCGTCAACTGCCGAAGCACCGGAAAAAGACTTCTTTCCCGGTTCGCCGGGACCCCTTGTTTCGCGAGGACCCTATAGCAGGCACGTGTCTGCCATGCATATGCCTTAAAACAGCCCTGGTCGCAACAGTGGCGTAGAGGGCGGTTGCCCAGTGTTTATTCTAGGCCTTCTTTTGTGGGGGGGGGAGAGAATACCCCAAGTTTTAAAATCCCCCCTTTAAAAAATTAGATGTTGGCTGGGGGGATGGAAATTTCCCCTCCAAAAGTGTGAAGACTCAGACTTTGTCCCCCCAAACATTTCAAAATCCCCCAATGTCAAGGTGGCTAGAATAAACACTAGCGGTTGCCCCTGGTGAGCAAAATTTGAAATGAAAAAATCGCGAAGTAATAATAAATCATAGAGTATAGGTCGACATATGACATTCAGTGATATATGATGATGAAGATGATGACGATGATGAAGAAGAAGAAGAAGAAGAAGAAGAAGATGATGATGATGATGATGATGATGATGATGATGATGATGATGATGATGATGATGATGATGATGATGATGATGATGATGACGATGATGATGATTAGATGGGGCAGGGACTATAAAAGGTTGGGAACCACTGGCCTAATCGCAAGTCGACCTTTAGTTGTGATTTGAAGGAGAAACCTTCGTTCCTGCAACAATGTGCCAATTTGTCAACAATGACATTACAGTCATGTGCATTTATTGACATATATCCTTTGCTATTGCCGACATAACACAAGTTCAGATTGACGCTCTATCATTTAACATTGAATTATTGTTGCGCTAATGGCCTCATCCAGGGTTTAATCTAGGCCGTTTCCGGAGGAGGGGGGCAATTGACCTTCCCCCACGGGACTTCCAAATTCCCCACGGATATTTTGGTATACAACATCAACTAACAGCAGCTCCCTAGCTGACTTCCCCCGGCCTTGTCAGTTCCTCCCCCGGGAGTCTAGAGTCTAGATTATAAACACCTATCCTCGTCGCTTCATTGCAGAGTTAACGATATGCGTGTGTGTTGTCGTTTGTTTGGTTGGGTGGCTGTCTGTCTGGCTGAATGTGGCGTCTCTTGCCTATTCCGCTGTATCTCATTCCAGCGGAGACCCTGGGCTTCGCTCGAGTCTTCGCTCGATCCGAGGAGGAGGCAACACTTTCTCGAACGAACGGTCGCTTGTCCGCTGATTCGCCATCGTCAACATCGAACCCGTCCCCATCTCCAGTGATCGAACGTTGACTTTGGCGTGGAGCTGTAGTCAGTGTAGTGTCTTTGAATTCGTCGGGACTCGGTTGTAATTGTTGTCTCTGGCGGTCAGAGGAATGTAGGTCTAATTTGCCATCGTGGGAACTGAGGTCACTGGTGTGGTCATCGGTGGGCGGATCTGGAAAGTTGTTTTCTGGCTTTCTTGGATTCGGAATTTGTGTCACTAATTGCTCGATTTCCGGCGGAGTTTGCCAAAGTGGCGTATTTGGTTTCGCCAGTTTGCAGAATGCGCACTTAGGATCGTTTTCTACTACACAGTTTTAAAGCATTATTTCAGTTAGCTACTACTATAGAAGGGGCCTCAAAATTTGATATGATGACCTTTATTTGCTTGTCGACAATTTTGGGACTTTGGGAAAGCTAGAAAGGTACCCTGCGGCAGGGGCGTCATTTGGGGAGGGCATGAAATGAAAAAGGAAATGAAAAATAATGTATAACGTATTAAATAAATAAATAAATAAATAAATGTGCAAATAATCGCCAAATTGCCAAAAAATTGCAAAAAATATAAAAGAATTGCAAATTTGCCAAAATTGGCCCATGAATTGGTCAAGATTTGCCAAAATGTTGCCAGAAATTGCCCAAAAATTGCCAAAAATTATATCGCCCCCAAGAAAAGCGCGGTCCTCAAACTTGATTAGCCTACCTTTTTTACTTGTCAAGATTTCAATTTTTGGGAAGGCTAGGAGAGGTCTCAAAATTCCAACTGGCCCGGGCCTCCTTGAGCCTCTGAAGGGGTCTGGGCGGACTATATATAGGCCTAATTAGCTGCATGACAACCAGTAGTCTATGTCAAGATAACGCCTTACCTCGTGACCAGCTTGCCAACGAAGGGTTCGACTGAAAAAGAGCGATGGACAAAGCATACAACATTCCACTGACGCAGATTTTCATCGTCATCCGTATGTCGTTCTCCTCTCCGAAATCTAGAAGTTACGCCTTTCAACGCGCAACAAGCATTTCATATTTATATACAGGCATCGATGGTTTCAAACGACTTTTCTCTACACTTATAAATAGAAATTCATCCGTTAATGACTTCCACAAACGCCCACAAATCAGTCTAAGCAATTTATGAGGCCTTTGCGTGCGTTAGCATATTTTGTGTGTGGCGCTAGATGATTTTTTTATGACGCAATTAAATGTTGACCCCGAACCATATATAGCTGCTGATGGCTTTTAAGTTTCAACACCTGTCTTCTACCTGAATATCGAATGCTGTTTGTTTAGCGAATCTTGTTTATTTTAGAAAATACACGAAATTAAACAATGTCTAGTAAGTCGTTTACGTTTTATGGTAAATTGATTGAAATTATTGTGCGCTTTTTTCTGATTAAATTAAAATAAGGCTCTCATTACTGAATTTCGTGGTTCATTGCGTTTTATTATTTAGCGCCTGATTTAAGGATAATATATAAAAATAACCAACATACTTAAGTTCGCACGCGTACACATATATTTTCGTCTAATCAGTGTCGTAGCCAGGATTTCCGAAGGGGGGGGGTGGATTTTGGTTTTGATCGTGACCAACACCCACCAACTTTTGAAAAATCTTGACAAGCAAAAAAACGTTGTCATCCCCAGTTTTTCTCTGACAAGCAAAAAGGCTGTTACCACTTTTCCCCTTAAAAGACTGACAAGAAAAAAGGTCTATAGTCTATACCCAAGGGGGAGGGTTTCACCCCCAAAGTCGCGTCAAAGTATGTAGAACACTTTACACTAAGGATTTGCATTTGGCTTATTAATAGGACGACCATAACAGTGACAATTTAACAGAAATATTTTGCATACATGTTAGTGCTTTGGAAGCGAACCGTTGAGTATATTAAGTTATTCCTTTATATGCAATTGCTGCAGATATTTATCTCATAATATCATGCGGCCCCTACGATTGATACAATCACATGTGCAGTTGCTGTTTGAACATGTTTTAAGAAAAATTTATAACTTCACAGAAAATTTCTCTCCATCAATCCATCAAATTCGAAAAATCTTGACAAGAAAAAAAAGCTGATGACCTTTTTTGCTTGTCGGCCTTTCTGAAAGCAGAATTCTGGGGTCATCAAATTTTCAAAATGTGTTGTGTGTTTATGACCATTTTTTCGCTTGTCACTATTTCTATGACATTAATCTAACCCTAACCCACCCCACTCTCCTCAGGCCTACATACGCACAAAATAACAAGCAAAAAAGGTCGTCCGGAAAATTCATCACTGCACAAAGCACTGAAGATTGCATTTTACCACTGCACATTTCATTTTATCATTGCACATTTTGTGCAGTGTTTATTCTAGGCCTTCTCTGGGGGCAATTCCGCCCCAAGTAAAAATTCCCCCTCCCAAATTCTTTTTTATATGTTGCATGGGAGATTGAAATTTCCCCCAAAAGTGTGGCGACGGGAGGCTTTTATTTTTTTGGAGAGGGGAAATATGCAAGGATGACAATATTTTTTCTTTTCAGGGCATTTGAGAAGGGTAAAAGGGCAAAAAATATCAGAGAGGTTGGAAGAATTACCTTTTTTTTGCTTGTCAACATTTTTTGAGACTCAAAACTTGTCCCCACCCAAACATTTCAAAATCCTCCCCCAATGTCAAGGTGGCTAGAATAAACACTGCATTTTGTGTATCACTACACGTTTCAACAGGCCCCGGCTGCTGTGATATGTAATATTTGTAATAAACTTCTGTAGATAGAGATGTGTCGGTGGGCGCTCGCCTAACCCAATCTTTTGTTCCTGCTGCGATTCTGAATCAATTTAAGAAGCAAACGGTCGAAGTGAACGATCGAGGTTGCTCTCAACACATTCCGCCAGCGCCTCAGCGCGATGCAGACCTCACCCTACGGACAGGCATATCAGCGCGCCCCGGGGTTCGACTACGTTCGCTGGAAGCCGCAGGGCGAACATCGGATGCACCACAGCCCCAACGAATACGTCCAGACGTGCCAGGGCCTGGCTCCGTACATCAACGCCGTGGCGGCTAGCTCGTGGGAGGGTCTCGAGGAAAGACGGTGGGCGGGGCTGACGCAGGCGCCCCCCGAGATGCCCGGAATGCCGATGAGATCGGGGTACACTTCTGCGGGAGCGAGGAGCAACTTGGGAAGCAGAGAGATGATTGCAAAGTAATATGGAACAACTGACGGTTATTGTTACCGAACTGCTCTCCTACTGTAGATCTGTATTCATTCCTCAGTTGATGTTGCACAATATAACCGGGCAAAACAATATCCGTTACTGTTAAGCGCCACACTCGTGGGCGCCCACACATTAGGGCAGGGTTATTTCTAGGATTATCAATTTGGAGGGGGTGTTGGTATTTTCTGGAGGTGCCCTGCCAAAAAAGTCTGACAAGCAAAAAAGCTCATTCGGCTTTCACATTTGGGGGGGGGGAGTGTTGTGAGGGGGGTTGTTGCCGCAGTTGTTGGTCTCAGATTGGGGGTTTTAGGGGGGTGTACAAATATACCTGGCAAGAGGGACATTTGCCCCTCTGGAAAATGATAATTTATTTTTGTTACTAATTATATTTTGACTTTTGGCCAATATTTTCTCACTAAAATATGAAAAACTTGCTAAAATATTAACTCTTATAATTTTGTCTACCCCTTTGAAACATTTCTGTGGGCGCCCATGACCACACTCAATTTTTGATGTTACATTTCATTATAATTTAGTAATTTAGTAGAGAACGGAGATCTGAAGGGAAACTGTCAGAATACATTGAATACTTGATTAGAATTTAGATCTTCTGAACTCCTTTATTCTTTTTAGAACTGCAAAATGATGCAGTTTATTATCTGATTCAATATTGCAAGTTTTTTGGCAAGTAAACAAAATGTAACTAATTAGTTTAATTTTGAATCAATATACTTTAAAGTTATGAGTTATGACATGTATGTGTTTTGTTTGTTGTTCTCTTATGACTAAAATGGCTTTAGATATTTGAGTCTTGTATTTGTATGACACACATTTACAAGGCACATTGGAATGAATTTTTAGCAGGGGGTGCAGATTTTCCGTGGCGAGGTGTTTGGTTGTCACATTTTTCGGTGGACAAGTCAAAAAAGGTCATTTCTCATATAGATTTTGAGTCGAAAATTTCAAGGGGTGCAGATCTGCACCCCTAGCCTCATCTTCCAGGAGGTGCACTGCACCCATACTTTTTTCCAGGGGTGCAGCTGCACTCCCTGCACCCCCACTTTGTACGGGCCTGCACATTCAGAAGTACAGTAGGATGTATTTAGAAGTCAGACAAGTGAGGAGGACAGATTTTTTAATTGTTTCATTATGCTGATAATATGTTATACATAATAGTGTACCGGTAATACAATAATTGGATTTTAACCCCTTAACTGGGGATCCCGGATATATCCGTCCATTTTACATAGAGTTACAGTTAAATACACAGTTAAGGGGTTAAGCGATCTTGTAGGATTTCTTCTGTGTTGAAACCCACTGTCTTTCATACAGCCCTCTATTCCAAATTCTGTTTTTCCAAAATTCCACCACAGATGTATTTGATTAGGGGCTGTCCATTAATTATGTTAACAATTTTTGGGAAATTTTTCACCCCTACCCCTTGTCAGCAACTGTCAGCCTTCGGTGACCCCCTATAATTATGTCAAAAACTTTTGACCCCCCAACTAAGATCAGTGATGGATCCCCTAAAAGTTTAGAAGGTTATTATTTTTGCAGCAATGAGGTCTTTTTTCCATTTCTTTTGTTCATCAAGTGTCATAATGTGGTGGTGATGACCAGGGGCATAGCCAGGAATTTGATTGGGGGGGGGTATAAAATTTGGAGTATATATTATGTATGTATAATAGTTTAGGATATATATATATATATATATATATATATATATACTTGATTTTTGAAAAAGTACTCTTACATTAATTTTCAAAAAACCGAAACATAATACAATAGCTAAGACAGTAACCATTACAAATTTGTTTATTGGTGCTTTGCTGGTTCAGTTGGCAGAGATGACATAAGGACATTGATATGGTTTGCATAACGCTTAGGCTAGTTCATTAAAGTCATTCTTCTATTAACTCTTCTATTAATTCTATTAATAATTAATTCAATTTAATTGATTAATGATTTGCTATTTTTGGACGAACATAAAAGTGCTCAAAGGCTATGTTTAGTCAGTCCTCTTGTTTGGAGCTAAGACATAGACTATATCCACGGCCATGCAGAAAAAAAAATTGGAAGCCGCAGAAATGTGATTTCTTTGAAGGATGCTGAAGATTTCATGGACGGTAAAGAAAACCAACGAAGAGATCTTAAATGAATTTGGAATAGAAAGAAGTCTGATGGTAACCATCAAAAAGGGCAGCTTTACTTCCTTGAACACGTACCAGTAATGGGGAAGGAAGGAAGGCCTGGAGCCAGAGATATTTTTACACCTCCCTCCCATTTGAGGTCGACGCCTCCCGAAAATTTGGTAATGTGACAATGGTATGCATACAAAATGCATACTAATTATCCCTGAACACCCCCTCCCCCAAATGGAGAAGGACACCCCCAACTTTTATCCTCGGATGACCTTTCTAGCTTGTCAGCCTTTTCGGCATAGACTTCCAAGTTCCGACACCCCCCAATTTTCCCGACACCCAAATTCACAATCTTAGAAATAACCCTGCCTGGAGCATTTGACAATAACCGGAAGTATGGAGGGAAAGGAGCAAGAGGAAGGCACTGGCAGAGAAACACCTATGTAAGCTGCCTACGAGAAGGAATTTACTCAATTGAATTTGCGGGAATAAAGAATAGTATTGAATTAATAAGAGGATGTCAAGATCGAACAAAGTGGAAATCCATGGTCGCTATTCGCTAACATAGAAATACACAGTACAGCACCTACAGAATAACGATAGCCTTAATAGGTTCAAACGGAATTAAATAACCTATAGCAATATCATCTAGTAGAGCAGGGTTTCCCAAACAGTTTAGAACCGCGGCCCACTAACCCCACTTAAGCGGTTTTGCAACATGCCGAGACCCTAATCATAGCATGTAATATAAAAATGCATTAGGCCACTTGGCGAACGTTGGTTGAGAGGAATCTTCCGAGTTTTGAATAAATGGCAAAACAAAAGATCTTATTGAATTTGAATGAAAATATGGCAAATATATTAGGCAGAATTGTTTCAAATTTTTGCCAAATAAGACGACAGGAGAGGAATAGATAGCGAAATTTCTTGAAAATTATCCTTTTAAAATTTGTGCCATGAACATACCGTCTTAAAAATCTTATGAGTATGACCAAAATCGCTTAACTGCTAGGTTTTATAAGATCCTCCAAATTGTTATTGGAGTTTCAGAGCAAAATGGTCGGAATACGCTTTCCTGACATTATTGTGAATTATGATTAATTTTTAAAAGTGCTACTGTATAGGCCAGGGTTTCCCAAACTTGTTGTAACTGTGCGACTCACTTCAGCGGCTTTCCTCCATAGTCGGTCTTACTCTCTCGATATCCCTCTGACTGATCTCTGGAACGAATCTGGTATTTTGCGGATGGATTTGAAGTACCATCGATTGATGCCCTTAGGTATTAGAACTGGTGCTATAGAAGTGCATAATTATTATTTATTATTATTATTATTTTGTAATATGCCGTGACCATGCAAACTTATTGTCACTTAAAGTTGCATATAATTTTTTTTAAACCTAAGCCTTCTTGCAACATTCAAGGCTTGTGACATTGTGGCATTCAGGGCGCGATTTGTAGGGGGAAGGGAGGATTTCCCCCCACTGCCCAACTGCATCTCCCCTACTGCTACATCCCCCACCACTACATCCCCCCACTGCTACACTTCCCCAACAACTACATCCTCCCCAAGCTCGACATATTCTTTCCCCCCACTGCTCCAGGTCACAAATCGCACCCTGGGGGCATTGGTAAGAAAATTACGGGTTTGAGTCTAATTTCGCGCAACACCGCGACCCACTAGACCTGCGACCCACAGTTTGGGAAACACTATAGTAGCGGAAGGGCGATTTTGAGTTGGATTGCATAATTGGATTATTAGTGAATCTGATATTCCTTGTAGAATTTTAGTCTCAGGCCCTGACGAATAACTACCGAACATATGCCCAAATGATTTGGTGGCACCATTTTTTTGTAAACGCATGTACTTACTTACATACAATGTCGATACTTTTTTTATAAGTATCGACTATCGAGCATTTTAATGATTTCACCCAATACTTGGCCATTTTGATTCATTTCTACGGCGCAATCGGAATCGCTAAGAATAAACTAAAATTTTGGTAAAAATATATTCTGTTTCTTTAGATTTACCCCTCAATGCAATATATATTGTTTTTACGTGTCATTTTTGAATATTGCTATAAAATTAAATGGAATTTGTGCTGCGGGCGTGTTCTTTACTATATAATGACCGTATGGTTGATTTTGGGGTAGACGAGTAACAAAGCTACTCCAACTTTAACAATGTACCAGTCCACGCGCTGTAAAAGAAGTGTAAATGTATCAGTCCGCGCAAAATAAGTGTCAATGTATCAGTCCGCGCATCAGTGGCGAGACTTGTGCAAAATAAATATATGTAAATGAGACACTTTGAAGGCTTCAAGCCACTGATTTGATGTAGATGAATGAACTCGAGACCCCTAATTCATTTTGTTGGTTAGTTGAAAGATATATGATTTGTGAGGGCATATGAGTAACATTTGTGAGTCAAATGCATTGCGACATATGAACTATAACCACGAAGTCATCTTGCTGAAGCGTTTTAAAGAGAATGAAATGTGTAGGAAAAGCATGTTGATTGCTTTGATGCAGATGAACTCGAATGAAGCCTATCAATCATGTTGTATTTGCAATTACCTGATTGTGAATTTAGATCAAACTCCAGACCTATGAGTTGTGCCATAACAATTTAGAAACCCTAAGAAATCTTATAGATGCTTTACCAGGCATTAGATGATGTTTATTAAAGTGTTACATCGCGTGATGCTGTGTGTAATCTGCACTAGATAAATTTTTAGTTTGACCGCATAACAACGCGTCGTCTTGATGTCTCTATGGAAGTACTTGGACTCCTGAATGTTGGCTTATGTACCTCTTGCATTCTTTGTCAAAATTAATTTGGTATGCTACCCTAGCCAATTTTTGAAAAAGTAAAAATTAATTTGGGATGCCACACCAGCCAATTACCATGGTTGGTTATGGCAGAACGAATTGTATCGAGACAATAGTACATGTAATGATTTTCAGTATTTAGGAGCTCCACTGTTTACATGCCTGTGACACTTTCGTTTAATTCGTTTACAATATGTATTACTGCATTTGATTGTATTTTTAGCTTTTCATGCTTTGCATTTCATATTTTGCAGAAATGCCGTCAACCGATGCAACGGCAGAAGTAACGTTGTTGCTGGAACAATGGGATCGCAATTATGGAAGTGGAACTGATCTTTCCGCTTTGCTCCAGCAGAACACTGTCAGTGAAGCCGAACAGTCACTGGTCGACATTCTGACAAAGTTTGTTTTAATTCATTGACTCACAATGCGTTTGACAGATGCAGCCGTTAACCCCTTTGCTGTTAATTTGAAATTTTTGAAATCTGTTACTATGGTGGTTATTTATTTTTTAGAGATATGTAATTTTTTAAAATATTTTAAAATACTTTGCATTTTTCAACTTTGAAGCAAAGAAAACATTAGTGTAGTTCAATGGCGTAGTCAGAATTTTTGGAAGGGGAATTTTGGTTTAGACTTTTGACCATAACCAACTTCTGAAAATCTTCACAAGCAAAAAAAGGAGAAAGGTCATCCTTATCTTTCCCTTCTTAAATATTTTCCTTTGCAATGCTGACAAGCAAAATAAAGGTTATCACCTATACCGCTTAAAAATTTGGGTCGGCGGTGCCAACGGGGGGTTCTGACCCCCAAAACCACGTCCGAAAATAGAAAATGTATGGAAACACATAAAAAAATTTTTGTCGGCACCCAAGGGGGGTTTTACCCTAAAACCCTACGCCACTGGTGTAGTTGCAGTGGTGCCAGTAGAGTTCAGTCTCGTGGTTTGTTTGCATTGTCTATCACACCAGGCAAAATCAGATCCAACATCGTAGAGGACCATTTTGTGATCTTGTTGCCACCTGAGTCTTCAAAATCACTCATACTCAACTCTAACTCACTTTTGCTGTTGGCTTCTGACAATTAATTCCTTGGTGCTTTCTAAGAAAATTGGCCTAATTTTGCCCATATGTTATAGCTTCTTTGCCACCATTTTGATGGCAGCAAACACTACCGTTGACAGTGTGGTCTCCGAAATCTATTCATTTCCTAGCTCTGACATTGTAAATATTTGAAAAATAAGCTTCATCAGGCAAATAAATTTGGCAATAAATCTAAATATATTATATCTTTGGTCTAAATCATTAATGCCAATTAGCTTGGCTGTTGGCTTGCAAACTACAGGCCTGAGTCCGTCTTGGGTTTGCCGGAAAGCAAAAGATAAGCTACCGGTAATCTAATCTTAAACTTCTATAGCGCCACTTCATGATGCACAGGAGCATCAACCGATGGCACATCGAAATCAAATCTTTAAAGATCCAGGTCAAATCCAGGGTATCTGGCTAGACAAATGGGTGACAGTCTATGGTGGGTAAGCCAGGTCAAAAAGATAATGCAACCCGAGTGGTGCTCGATGTTAAAGGGTTAAGGGGTTAAGGATGTTGTAATTGCATCATTTGTTGGTTTATGACAGTGGTTCTTAATCTTTTTGATTGTTGCGTACCTCTGAAACAAGTATAAGAGAACGAAGTACCCTCCATCAGCGTACCTTATCCCAGGACATCTGTCACAGATTGTGCACTTGCCAGAAAGTGGGATTTTTCTTTAGAATTTCTAATTTAGTGCAAAAATCTATTCAGTATTTGTATAGTATACAGGGTAAATTGTAGTAAAAGTCTTCAAACAGACTTTATTTCTAGGTTATTCAGTACCCCCACAACGTCCTTCAAGTACCCCCAAGGGATACTAGTACCCCCGGTTAAGAACCACTGGTTTATGATATCATCAGCTGTGCATGAGTGGTTATTTTGGACTGGGACTTACTTTTGGGATCTGAGATGTGCTTATTGTTTTCTTTTAGGTTGGCTGAGATTGTAGAAAGAGAGACTGAGGCATGGTACAAAATGGATCCCGATCCTTTTGATGATCGGCATCCAGGTGATTGGAAATTTGTTTCATGTCATCTTCATTTTTGATCTATGGAATAGTACTCTGAACTTATTTCTGGTTTATTTTCTTATTTCATTAGACTTTATTAGCCTAGGCTCTAACACAGTACTACTAATTGATCTTGAGATAAGAGTACTGTATTTTGCCCTATTTTATCTTGAATTTAGGTCGTGCCGACCCGAACTGTGCCTTGGGTCATGTGCTTAAGACGCTGTTCAAAAACGACAACATTATGAATAAAGTGAGTTTGACTTTGTGTGTCTTAGCATGGACTCAATTAACGAAGATGATTTCACTTTGACTAATTGAGGCTGATTGACCTTTTTGTACTCGGTTAACAGCGGGTGCGTTTTGATATCTCATTTAATAAGTGTCGATGGGATTTTGCCATGTTAATAACTTTCGTTTAGTGGGTTTTGACTGTTCATTTTTGTTGCTCAATATTTAGCAATGATGATGGTACTGTAACTGAGTTGTCTTGTTATTTTTGTCTCACTGTTTTTCATATTTTGATATTTCTGGAACTTTTATTTGAAATATTTTCATAGCTGTGACAGCATAGATTTTCTGATGGCAATGGTTTTCTTTTATAATGGTAAAGACTTGTTTGCTTTAACCCTCAAACTGCCAGGTACTTTCTAACTATATGCCATGTAACCAAGTGTACTTGGTTCCGGTTGTTTAACTTCCTTGGTGGTACATTCTTTGGCAGTTTTCCATTCCAAAAGCGTTGCATTGCATTTGTTACATTGTTTCCGAAGCACATACCCACTCATTATTCGCCTGATTTCGCCACAGGGCAAGATGCATATATGGGCAATTAATTATTGGACACCTGAATGTGCCAATAATGGGCTCAGAGGGTCCACATGCATACCTCGTGTGCTAGAACACAATGCCGTCATTTGCTGTTTTTATGTGTGCGTGTCACAGAAGCCATTAACTGGGTAGTTTCACCTGCCCCGAATGTCTACTACTGTAGACATAGACAATGGACGAGTACCCCTCGTCCTTACCGCTTTTCGTATCAAAATGGTTGGACGACTCACGGTCGTCCTTTCCTTACCGCTAGGGAGGTTAAGGGTTAATATTTGATCCTCTCTTGTCTGTTTGTTTTGATGTTGTTGTTTGTGCCACATGTGCTTGGCCATTTGAACCAATCTTATCCAGCACCTGGTAAATACCTTCCTGGATGACTGAAATTTTTGGTTCAGTGGTTAGTGGAAAACAATTTAGATTCACTCTCAAGCAATGGCGTGACCAAGGGGTTTTTTGGGTTAAAACCCTCTTGGATGCCGACGAAAAAATAAAAAAAATGTGTTTCCATACATTTTTATTTAGGGTGCAGTTTTGGGGGTCAAAACCCCCTTGGCTGCCGACCAAAAATAATTTCTAAGTGCTTTAGAATGCAAAGGTGTAAGGTTGCAAACTTTTTTTGCTTATCAAGATTTTTCAAAGTTGGTCACGATCAAAACCAAACAAACCTCCCCTTCCAGAAACCCTGGCTATGCCACTGCTGTCGAGTTCTGCCTGTTAGTGATTAGTTGTGTTTTTGATTTTGCTAATTTCAGTTGGTTTCGTCGTACTTGGTGAGTCGAGAACAGACACAGAAGTTCAAGGCGCTTCACACGGTCGCAGCAAGACTCCTGTTGGACGTCATGCCAGGACTCGAAACTTCTGTAATCTTTCCAGGCAATGTACGATGCAGTTTGACACCTGTCTGAATTCCTGCTTTGTCTAAGAGTGCTTTCTTTTTCTCATAAATCTTTGTGGCAGTCACTTTTATATGGACCTTGCATTGTCCAAGATCCTTGGTGACTGATGCTTTAAGCTAGCAAGAATGTGAACTCCTTATTTCTATTTTAATGTTGATTGACTGTATTTTGCTACAGATTCGTTGGAAGTGAAATATGACAACAGTACTTGATTGAGAACTGATAGCCAATGTCAATTTGGCAATACAAGTGATGCCAGATTAGTAATGTAATGTAATGTAACAAAATATTTGTATAGCGCCTCTTCTGAAGAATCACTCAGAAGTGCTCCTGCTGCAATTACTGTATATTGACAAAGAGATAAGTTTTAAGTCGTTTCAAAAAGAGGGCCATAGAATTAGGAGTTGCTAAGCCACGCATACTGACGTCAAGAGCATTCCAAAGGATGGGGCCAACTGATTCAAAACCTTGTTTCAGGAACAAGGAGGTTTGTGCTTGGGGCACACTGAGAAGACCATGTAGTAGAAGGAGTTTAATATCTGTGTGGCTCACATGCTGTGTTTTGAGCCTTTTTAATGACTAAATCACATTTATTTCAGGAGTCTTTAATTCGCAACCTCATTGACTGGGCACAGGGTGGAAACGAGCCCCTCAGGTCGTACGCTGTGGGGCTTCTGGCTGCTGCCATGGAAATCCAAGAATTGGCCGCGATTTTTAAAGACAGCAATGCAGCACTGGTTGGCTTTTTGCTATTCTATTTATTTTTGGATAGTAAGATTCGAGAAGCAATTCTTGCTTAGACAGGAACTATGGTCAGTTGTCCGTGTGTCTTTGAATATGAGCTCTAACCCAGAGTGAGTTTCTTTACCGCTTAAATGCCCTGTGCTGGAAAAATTTGGCTTAATGGAAATATTGCTCATACCATCAGGTCGGGTCAGGTCTTCTTACTCCAACTGTGTCCAGCTATCGACTTCTCCATGACATTTCTCCAAAGTTCTCTGTCCTTTGCTATTTCTTCCAAAGTCATTCAGTGTCTTCTTCCATCAATTTTTCCATTGAGATTCAGCCCTGCCATGTGCAGATCCTCTTCCAATCCGTCCACCCATCGTCTTTTCTGTCTTTCTTTAGATCTTCATCCTTCTGGTTTGTAGTTGAAAATTCGTTTTGGGTTTCTTATTTCTTCCATTCTGAGTATGTGTCCAGTCCATTTCATTCTTCTCTTTCTGATCAATTCAATGTTGTTCGGTTGCAGTGTTCCCTCTAACTTCTTCATTTGTTTTGTTTGTCTCCAATCCTTGGTATTCTTCTAAGCCATTTATTTTCTGTTGCTATTATTTTTTGCTCCAATTTTTTTTATGGTCCAGGATTCACATCCATATATTAGTATTGGTATTACACAAGTGTTGAGAATTCTTAGTTTTGTTTTCATCCCAATGTCATGTCCTTTGAAACTTTGGTATGTAGTCTGTTGAATGTAGATCCTGCCATTGCTATTCTTCTTTTAATCTCCAAGTCCAAGCCTCCCTCTGCTTTCAGTTCGCTTCCTAAGTAAACAAAGTTCTTCACTATTTCAATTTCTTTTCCATTGTGTGATACTATTGGTCATTTTCCAACTTTCTTTATAATTGGCATTAATTTTGTTTTATTAAAGAGTGTTTTAAATCCTAATTATCCACTCCATTATTAAGGCCAATGTTGATTCTACAATCCTTTCCAGGATATGTGTCTAAAGGGTTAATAGTCTTGAGCCTTGAGCTGGCGTTGCCATCTGATGCATTTAGGTTCCGTTGATGCTGAAGCATTTGCAGAAACTCAGCAAAGAAATGGGACAACTTAACATGGAGAAGGAAGTGCAGTCACGGCCTTTCAAGGACCTCTGCCTCCAGAGGGACAACAGCCGGGATGTGTCCTTCGAGGACAGTAAGTTTACTTTTGATCAGTTGTGTTAGAACCATTTGTTCATTTGTTGGTTTCTTTTGCCTTCTGCTGCTTCCAGAAGTATACATTTATCAAGATATAGGGTGGTGCAAAAAACCGGACTATATTAAATGCAAACCTAAATGTGACTAGTCCGGGTTTTTTGCAACACCCTGTATTTTCACAGAGAAGCAAATACTAGTTGAAAATAAAATTGTTGTTGGAATAGATTTGTGATTTTGTCTGAAAGGAGCCATTGCATAATCATGTAATGCTGGAGGGTGAATGGATGGTGTCCTTGAAAATAAAAACGTTATGAAATGTTGGGTGGGTGGATGGGTGGGTGGGTGTGAGCATGACGTTAATTAATACTTTTAAAACCGATTTCCCAATGGTGAAGAGCTGCAGCTAGAGATTTAGGCCTACAGGCCATCATTATACTCGTGCTAGGACAAAATACCGTGGGACAAAATGTCACGGACAAAATGTCACGCCAAATGTAACCATAACCCTAACCTGTGACATTTTGTCCCCATGACATTTTGTCCGTGACATTTTGTCCGACCATGACATTATACTACGTTACATTTAATGTTAATATCTGCCACCAAACAACAGAGAGACAGCATAAATGACAATTATTTGTTACCCACTGCTGAGGTGGGTCTGTTTAAACATTACTGAATTGTTACATGATGGGTGGGTGAGTCTATTGAAACATTGCTAATACATTACAGGGTGTGTAGGCCATTTCCAGCATTATGTAATTATGCAATGACCCATGATGACCTTCTGTGATGAACGTTTTGTAGATGAACGTTCATTGACGTCGAATTTGGATTCGGTTTTGCCACGGGAGCATTCCCTGGTGGAAACTAACGTCAATGGGGGCAATGTCGACGACAGCAAAGTCAATGGCTGTGCCAACCATTGTACCGACAAAGTCGTCGTCGTCGGTTCCAGTGACGTCGGGAGAGGTGTCCACAGCACGCACGGAAAGCGGAAAAAGTCGAGAGGCAGCGAATCGGAGGCGTGTAGCAGTGACGACGAAGCGAGCGAGAGAAAGCGGTCGAAAAAGCGGATGAAGAAACTGAGTCCGGTCGAGATTAGCGACGGGACGAAACCCGTCCGCGATGACGTGGACAAACTTCCGGAGTCAATTGCGTGGATGACAATAAGAACCGTTTTGAGAGTGACGGTACGCCGGCCGTCGAGACCGACGGACGTCGTGACTTTGAACCGTCTGAAGTGGATAACAGTGCTGCCGCTGTGCTGTCGCATCGAGAATCTCTGGGTGACGACGTTGCTGCTGTTGCTCCGGGTGCTCTTAAGAGGATCGAATCCGGTGAGTTGCTGCTCATTGGTGCTCCAGGTGTTAAATCATCATCATCATCATCATCATCATCATCATCATCATCTTTCGTAAGCAAATTAAAGACATATCTATTCAACATCTCGTTTCTATGCTCTTTGTAAAGTGCCCTTGACTTTGGCCCCTGCCATGTTATGGCGCTATATAAATTGTCATGAACAATAACAATCATCATCACTGTGCTCTCTGCCAACTCCTTAGTGGCAATAGTTAGACACAAAAAGTCCTGTCTTCTGTTAATCTTCTTCCTTCTACGATTGAAATTCCTTTCATGTTCATATCTTCTCTGATGTTGTCCATCCAGTTTTTCCTGGGTCTTCCTCTTCCTCTCTTTCCTTCCACTTGAGTGTAGAGTGCCTTGTATGGTAGGCTCCTTCATCCATTCTATTGACATGTCCATACCAGTTGAGTCTTTTCCTTCTAATAGAGTGGTAAAACGTTGGATGATGGAGCAGGAGATCGGGGGTTCAAGCCCCGCAGGAGCCCTAAAGGTCGACTCAACCTTTTTCGTGGTGGTAAAATGAGGAGCAGTGGTCAAAATCCCTGCGATAAGTCAAACAGGTAAGCTATGTGATACACTAGCCCCGTATCCGTGGCATTGCACACCTGGCTGAGGGCTATAGCAGTGGAGATCAGTGCCGCCCTATGAGCCCGTGAGGCTCGGGAAGGACTTTGACTTTCTTTTTGTATCGTTTAGGCCAATAAGCTGTCTATTTCTTCATGCAGTGATAATGACCAATGACCAGTCCATTGCTAGCTAGACTTTCATTGGTTTGAATTGTCGTCTGCTTCGTTTCTTTTGTCGTCCAGCAAACGACTGCAGCAGCAGCAGGTGGTTGGATCTGGAGCCACTTGTCATCGGAACCTATCGCATTCATCCGATGTCGGTCGAAATGCAGCAGCGTCTCATTCTTCACTATTTGCAGCCGATGGGAGAGTATCAGGAGGTTGGTCGTCCTTATTTCGAACATGGCGGCTTATGTTGGCTCTGTTAATACGGGGCTCAGATAGTTATCTGGGCCCTGTTAACACATTAATTACCAATTCACTACCGGACTATGTTACAAACTCTGACTCTCTAGGACTTTTCCTAAGTAAAGCAACCCTTAGCCGCGTTACCAATCGGGTAATTAATTTTTGGGAAAAGCGTTCATATGAACTGTGAACATGTACGTTTTAAACTTGCCATAATTCTGGTTATATAGAAGCTCAAAGATGCGGTTTGCACCGTTGTTTAGCATTTTCTTTGCACTTTCCATCCATCCGTGCCAAAAAAAATTTGGGGTTTTGGCCCACTCTACAGCCCAAAATTGGACCCCTCCCAAAAAATTTGTTCTGGGGGCAATAGCAAAAATTTTTCAGTGATGACCCCTCTAGGTTCAGCGGCAAAGTTGGATGGGTGTCTTGGGAACAGATAGCTTCAAAAATTTTGAAGATCGGACCCAATTTGGTGGATTTATTAGGTTTTTACACCAAGCTCCAGTTGATCGACCAATTGCAGTTTTTAGCGTGAAATTGGAAATCTGGTCGCTAGAAAGATGTGGTTTACATCATTCTTTAGCATTTTTATTGTACTTACCATCCATTCAAAGCCGAAAAAGAAATTTCGGGGTTGGGCATGGTCAATAAAAATTTTTTTCAGAGATGACCCTCATATGTTCAGTGGCAAAGTTGGAGGTGGGTGTCTTGGGAACAGATAGCTTCAAAAATTTTGAAGATCGGACCCAATTTGGTGGATTTATTAGGTTTCTACGGTAGAAGTGACGTGGCGTGCATCCTTTGCAGAAGTGAGAATTTCTCAAAATCTGGAAATCTGACAAATAAAACCAAACATAGTCATAAACATGACATAAACTTACATAAATACATACATACATACATACATACATACATATGTACATACAAAACAAATGAAAATTAGACTATGACTGACAGGAATGCGTCTGGGAGTATCACCCCAAGCAAAATTACTAGTATCAGAGGATACTGTACCACCACCGTTGTAAACTCTGACTCGTCTTGTCGGCGACCAGATCGTCAGCTTCAGCCTCCGAGTCATCCACTTCTGACTCACTGTCGTAATCGCCTGAATCGTCCGAAGACTTCAGCGCAAGACAGAGTTATCTAACCATGAATGCTGGTCAAAATCCGACCCCCTCGGTCACTAAAATATATTCTTTTAAACATAGAGGCCACACTAGCTAAAAGAGCTGCCATCTTGTGGATAATAACTTATTCCATTGAAGAACGCCATTTTGTCATGCTTAAAGGGTTAAGACTACTTTATTCACCATAAATTGTCCAGCTCTTGTCTTTGGCCATTTTGCCAATTGCGCTATATAAATTGTCCAGCTAATAATAATAATTATAATTAAATTATTATTATTAATTAATGTGTTAGCAGTTTTACTGTGGTTGTTTTCTCTTGAGAATGATAATGACAGAGATCTGAAAATTGAATGGAATAATTTCAAGACAAATTGACAAAGTGGCAGAGGAGCCACTAGGATACAGAAAGATGGGGGAGGAGGGGGAAAGAACTGGATGTCTGAAGAAACAGAAGAACCACAGGCAGAAATATGGAAATCTAAAGAAGCAGCCTTGACCTGATTCTGCTTCATCTCTTAACCCCTTAACTGGGCAACTATTTGTAACTCAATGTAAAATGGACGAACGTTACTCGGGGCACCCAGTTAAGGGGTTAAATCGGATCCTGTTATTGAGAATGCTGCTGGAGACATTTCGAGTTTTGGTCTTTTGCATTCTCAAAACATTCACGGATGGAATTCTTTGAATATTTCACTGTAATTTCAGGCTAAAATTTCATCAGACTGGCTTTGACATAGCTAATTACATTACATTACATTCCTTTGCTTTGACTTGTGGTGTGACATTTGCTGTTATTTTGGTCGGATTGTGTTGTAGCTGCTGAGCCACGTCTTTGATCTTCACGTCATGGATCTGCTTTTCTTTTACATTGATCTTCAGAAAAACAAAGACGTTCGACTGGCTTTTGAAGCTCTCAAGGTACTCCACTTAAATTTACTCGGGGGCCGTCCATAAAATACGTCGAGCTAATTTTTTTGGGGGACGATTTTTTTACCCCACCGTTGTGAACTGTCAAATCTCAGACCGCCCTCAAAGCATTGTCAATAAATTACATCATGCAGGTTTTCTAGTTAATATATTCGAGTTTCTCATTCAATTTTCAGCAGCAAAACAGATATTCATCTTCCGACAAAGACAATGAATATAACTGAGACCTAAAATTTTATGTATCTTGGGCAAAAGAGCATCAATGAGCAATTTAACATGTCTTTTACTATACATTTTAGCAGGTATATTATAAAGGTTTTTGTTTATACTGAAAGTGTGACGACACGCTGATCCGTCCTCCCCTCCCCCTGTTGCAAACTGTCACGCTTTCTTAGACCCCTCCTCCCTCAAGTGTCATGTACTTTATGGACGGCCTCTTACCTTATGAATTTAAGTTTGGCATTGTAAGGTTGAAACTCTTGTTCAGTTGGGTAATATTTATTTAAAGAGGTCTTTGGGTGTGTTTTGTAGTATTTGGCCGCGCTGCTTTGCCATAAGAGGTTTGCGGTTGAGTTCATAGCGGCCGGTGGCGTTCAGAAACTGCTCCAGGTTCACCGTCCGTCCGTCGCTGCCACCGGGGTGTCCATGTGCCTCTACTACTTGGCATTTTTTGAAGATGCTATGGAAAGGGTCGGTGATCAGATTACTTGTGGCTGAAATTTCATTTTTATTTCTCATCACCATTTAATCCAAATTATTATTATTATTATTATTATTATTAACTAGACAATTTATATATGCCAAAGACAAGAGCGCTTAAAATACTACGTTCAACCGGAATGACAAATTATTAGGAGAGTCCAAAGACAAACGAGCGAGCACGTGACACCGCTTTCTACGTGAAATCTTCACTGGCTCAGGATACTTTCGGCGCGCTGGTCATTTTATTACGGCCTGGCCCCAGCTACTTATCGGGCCTGGTCATCAAGTGAATATAGGTGAGTCTTAAGATTAGATCATTCGGGAGGGCAATCCAGTAACTCTCTGGAAAAGTCCTCCCTGAGAAAGTCAGTTTAGTCTTATAATGTTCAACTTTAGTCTTCACTATGCTAGTCTTAATAATAATAATAATAATAACATAGTCTGGTAGTCCAAATGTTACTATAAATGAGTAATTTTTGGATGATCTTCTAAATAATAATAATTGTTTACTTGATATCAGTCCTTACTTACATTGACTTATTATAATAGCATCTTTATAATGACTCTATATGTTTATACCAAGAGACCTTTTGAAGGGGGGGAATATGTTCCCTTTTGGTATCTTTTTTCCAACTACTTTGTTATTTTGTTTGTCTCATTGATTTCATACTTGTTATCATCTATCATGATAGATGATAGATCTATCTATGATAGATGATAAAACAAAATCTATCATCATTGTTAATCAAGATGTCAATTTGTATTATTCTTTATTTTTATAAATTATTATTACGGTAATTGGTGTGTAACTTTAGCTATGTAAACTTAAGTGAATCTGAACTATGTAATATGAATTGTGTTGGAAAATTGGTAGCAATGACAAAAATGTGTCAGATCCAGAAATGTCACGAACAAAATTCTTCAGTTTGTCTTTGAATAGGTAATGAATGGGTGGTACAATTCAATGGCCTGGTGGAATAAGGAGGTAACTGCTACCAACCCCCCGATGGTTAAATTATCAATAACAATAAGAGGGTAACTGCATTTACCTCCTTATTCCACTGGACCATTCAATTGCTGTAAAATGAAGAGAAGTGACTTAGACAGGTGTGACAGGTGTGCTGTTTAGGTTGGCAGATTGAATTCTGGTTTAATAGATTCCAGGTGATTTTTTAAAAAATTCTCTTGTTTTAACTTTTCAGGTCTGCATGCTTAATAATGAAGTTTTGAAAGAATTGGTCAAGTATGTTGTTATTCTCTTTTTATTTTGAAATTTAATTCAACTTATTTGAATGCCCTGGTGAAATTCTTCATACTGTTTAATAGGTGCTGTGTTGTAAACAGTGATTTTGAAGTTTTATGATATTCCTATAAGGATTTTCATCAGCTTTTGGCACACCCTATAGGAGGTAATATTTTCTTTTAAATGCCGAATTCTTAAACTAAGATTATTTCCTATAGCTGTCACCCAAAGCACAGTGTAGAAATGTCAGTATAGTACATGAGAGCCGCATTCGAAATGATCAGCGAATGTTTCTCTGTGTCCTGTTTTTGTTAAAAACTTTATCATAAGATTATTATATTCAGAACGTAAATGTGAAAATAATTTTAATCTCCAGTAATGTTTGATTTGTATTTGATGGTGCTAGGACAAAATGTCACAGACAAAATGTTCATGGGGACAAAATTTCAGCAGACAAAATATAACTCTTACCCTAAACTGTGACATTTTGTCCCCATGACATTTTGTCCGGCCATGTATTTGATACACAAAGTATGTATTATCCTGTATTATGTTTTGACCTTGCGTTTTGCCAAGGTGGATTTAATAGAGCGATTTCGTATTGTATTGTATTGTAGTTGTGTTCTGTGGTTGTTGGAATGTTCTCATGAGTCTGGCCGTGTCCACGCCGCGATGTTCTTTGGTCTTGCGTTTCCCTTCCGCGTCATTGTCGAACTGTTTGACAGTCAGGACGGACTTCGAAAGCTATACAACATGGTTGGCCATTAGTCTATTTTGCCAATGACAGAATTGAAATTCTCTAACTTCTATCTATAACAGGAACATTTGAATATTTCTTTTTGTTTATCGTTATTTAAGGCTAGCTGTTGCTCTGTCAGACCATGATCAGGGATTTCCACATTACCTATGGATTGGCTATTTTTATCCGTCAAGCTTACATCTAGAATGCCAATGAGAACATGGCTATCCACAAACAGACAGACGTTGGGAAATTATATATATATATATATATACTTCTGTAAATAGTCGTGGCATAAATATCTGTAGCAATTTTAAATTTGATTTTTGTTTTGGAATCCAGTTGAGCACTTTGCGAATTCTTAACTTGGAAAACAACGACAATGAATCTCTGAATGAAGACGAACTGTTCACCAATCGTCAGGCGGCGCGTCACGTCTGCGTGGCGCTGCGGCGCTACGTCGAGGCTCACCTGGGCATGAAGGCAGACGCTCTGAGAAGAGCCACGCTAAGGAATGAAGGTGCCTCACCTTCCACAGGTGTTGCTGCATATAAAGTGAGTGATAGATGACAGTCGTATTGCTTAAAGAGGCTGTGTGCGTATTGTTATATGTTGCTGTATTAATTTGTAGATTATTTTGTCCTCCACTTGTATGTGTTTCCTAAGGGCTGTCCATTAATTATGTCAACAAAATAGGGAAGGAAGGGGTTTGAAAAAGTTTGACAGTTGTTGACTAGGGGAGGGATGGGGTCAAGAGAAGTTGACGTCAACAATTTCATTTTTTTACAAATGATATTAAAAAATAAGAAATTTCATGGCATACTATTTCTTACAATGGAAAAAAGCCTGACAAACAAAAAAGCCACATTATGACACTTGATGAACGAAAGAAAGGGGAAAATGGTCATCGCCGCAAAAATAATAACCTTAACGTTTTAGGGAGACCCGTCACTGATCTTAGTTGGGGGGTCAAAAGTTTTTGACATAGTTATAGGGGGGTCACTGAAATTTGACAGTTGTAGACAAGGGGGAGGGGTCAAAAATTGCTCAAAAGTCGTTGACATAATTAATGGACAGCCCTAAGGACATTGAGTTGGTCACCAGATGGCATTGGTTGTCTGTTTGTATTTTTAATTTTAGTTGTCTTTGGTTCTTTGGTTCTGGTCGGAAGACCATTTTGCATGTAAAAGAAATTGTCGATTAAATTTAATTAAGCTTATCGAATCAATGTTCAGTTTATTTCACGGCACAAGCTCGCCATTTAACAGTGTGTGCACTTGTGTGTACGTATAAACAAGTGTACAAAAATTTACATATGTATTTCCAGTGATTTGAAAGGTGTTCGTTTCATCCTAATGCTAGGATTTGTAGAAAAATGGAGGGGGCTCAACCCTTATGCCAGGGGTCGGCAACCTTTTGGACAGCGAGGGCTGAACAGCTATGGCAGTGTCTAGCGGAGGGTCACAAAATTAAATATAATGTAAAATAATTTGTATGTAATAAAAGAATAAACAAGAAATTTAAGAAAAATTTTATACAATTAAACATTGGCTCCTTATTTTACTGGACAACAAAAATATTAGCCAGAGATGGTTAAAATTTCTGTTAACTATATAAAAATGTTAACTATAAGCAGCAAAACTCTTGCCAATTTTAAATTGTAGTACCTTCAACGGGATCCTGTTTATCGTTCAGTGTTGTCGACTGTCTTTGGCGCTCTTTACAACCGACGCGTCCTGTCTGCCAGTGTATGGCAAGCCATTGATCGACTAATGTCACTAATAATTCACTTTTTGGGAGGTTTATTAGACAAGGCAGTAAAAATTAATTTGGGGCTGTGGGTGCCAGATTAAACTCACTGACGGTCCGGATATGGCCCGCAGGCCGGTGGTTGCCGACCCCTGGTCATAGAGAAATCGGTGACTAGAAACATCCAAAGAGTAATAGCACTATAGGGTGGCAAAAAAACCTGGACTAGTCACATTTAGGTTTGCCTTTAATATAGTGTTGTTTTTTTGCACCACTCTGTACATGACAGTTATAAAATACTGGAAACAGCCAAAGAGTGATAACACTATAGAGTGGCGCAAAAAAACCGGACTAGTCACATTTAGGTTTGCATTTAATATAGTCTGTTTTTTTTGCACCACCCTGTCATGGCAGTTATAAAATACTTACTTTAATGGTTAGTGTTCTGTTGTGAAAGTGTTTCGTTAATCAAAAACTCAGTCGGATTGTTTCTGGATAATAATTAATTAAATGCTGAAGTCTTGTTTGTCTGGTTTCCATCTGAAGGCGGCAAAGTTTCCGCCAGACGTGGTCCAGGAGAACATTGACCTACTCCTTGATAGTCCTCCGGCTTCACGCTGCAGTTGGAAGCCGATGATGAACTTCCTGAGGCTCGGGGGAGTTGAACTGTTGATTAAGATGCTGTCGGTTCTCATGGAGTCTGTCTATACACAGGGAAAGTAAGTCCACTTCAAGTCTCTTGGCCATTGAGACTTTGCCCTGTAGTATTACAGGTCAGGTCAGGGGTCAGGTCAGGTCTTCGTCCTCCAGCTGTGTCCAGCTATTGACTTCTCCATGACATCTCTTCCAAAGTTCTATGGCCTTTGCTATTTCTTCCAAGGTCATTCGGTGTCTTCCATCAGTTTTTCCATTGAGATTCAGTCCTGCCATGTGCAGATCCTCTTCCAATCCATCCACCCATCGTCTTTTCGGTCTTCCTTTAGATCTTCTCCCCTCTGGTTTGTAGTTGAAAATTCGTTTTGGGTTTCTTATTTCTTCCATTCTGAGTATGTGTCCAGTCCATTTCATTCTTCTTTTTCTGATGACTTTCAATGATGCTGTTAATTAAAATGATTACAAGTGATTAGTATTACAAGTGATTCCTTTATACAAATTTGTAATTTTTCTTGAAGAGAAAATGCTGAAATGCTTTGGTAAGCAATTTTCTTTTTGTATTGGTTTTCTTTATAGTCTTTCCTAAAATTCTGTCTTTTAGAAGCAGATGTGCTTACTTACTTACATATCAACTCTTTCAATTGCTGAATGAGTAGATTTGTGTTGGAAATTGTCTTTAGAGTTGAGACTTTGCGCAGTGCTTTGGACGTCTTGGCGATTGGATGCATCATCCCGAGGGTTCTGCTCCGTCTTTGTGAAACCGTTCACAATTTGAACGAAACACCAGTTCCTGCCATCAGGTAAGTACTTGATTCAAATTGTATTTAAAAATCGATCATTAGCATAAAGTGTGCAAGCATCTGAATTTGTGGCTTCGTACAAGAAGGACTACGTGAGCTTTTGTGTTTCATAGATCGTGCGACAGTATGAAGAGTTGATGTATAAGTAAGTAAGTAAAATGTTGTGAATTTATATAGTGATTTCTAAATTATTACCACAGTAACTGCTTGTTATTCTTAGGCGCTTGGACTAAATTTGAAATAGCCAAAGGGTTTGGTTAAGTCAGACAGGGGGCTTATATTATCACCCAGAGGGTCATTGCGGTTGGGACGTTACGGTGATGGAGGAAATTAATTTTTAAATGAAATGCTTCGAGTTTAGAATGAAAAACTTGTGTAGATGTTGCAAGAAGTACAATAGTAGGGTGTATGAGGTGGCGTAGCTAGGATTTCCGGAAGGGGGGGTTTTGGTTTTGACTTTTGACCGTAACCAACTTTCATAAAATCTTGGCAAGAAAAAAGTCATCCTAAGTACAATGGCTGTGACAACCGAGACCTCTCCGGATCGGTTCCTACAACATCTCAAGACGCATTTGTTTAATGTTTCGTTCCCTGTACAGCGCCTTTGACTTTAGTCACCTAGCTAATCTGCGCTTAAGAAATTGTCAAGATTAATAATAATAATAATAATAATAATAAGTATCTATCCTCCTCTTTCTTTCTAAAATTTTTCCTATCAGATGCTGACAAGCAAAAAAAGTTCGTCATGCCTATGGTGCTTAAAAAAGTTTGTTTAGCAGCCCCAAGGGGGGGTTGACCTTCAGAGCCGTGTCTGAAAATTAAAAATGCATGAAAACACATTTTAAAAAATTTTAGTCGGCGCCCAAGGGGGGGTTTTAACCTCCAAAACCCCCCTTGGCTACACCGCTGAGTATGAAGCATTGTTGGTTGTGTTTAATGCCTGTGTTGTATCCGCCCAGTGTCCTTCTGGTGCTGGCCGGTGGCGAAGTTGCAGTCGATCCCGAAGTGCAGAAGGCAGCGCTGAACGTCATCATAAACGCCGTCTGTGGACCGACCGCGAAAGTTGCAAATGGCGCCGCACCACGCCTTCCAGCTAGCGGCAGCACCAAGCGTCGCATTAGCGTTGCGGTCTCCGAAGAACCACTCATCAGGGCATGGGAGACCGTTCGATCAAACAACGGAATTATGGTATTTTGGCGCTTCTGATCTGTCGGATGGTATTTCTTTGTTATACGGAATTTATTTGTGGGAGTTTACTTTATTACTACATTAGAAGAATGGAGAAAAATAGATGGGCCTACAAAGCACTGCATACGCACAAAGTAGAAGGAGACAGAGGGAGAGGAAGACCGAGAAAAAGATGGATGGATAACATCAAAGAAGATCTGGAAGCAAAGAACATGTCGATTGTTGAAGGATGCAGATTAGTGCAAGATCGAGCGAAGTGGAAATGTTTCGTATCTAACTATTGCCGCCATGCAGGCAGAAAGTGAAGATGATGATGATGATGATGATGATGATGATGATGATGATGATGATGATGATGATGATGATGATGATGAGTTTACTTTATGTTCGGTTGTAAGTTGTAAATAAGTTGTTTTTAGTGTTGAGCGTTGTCCGAAATCAGTTTTTATCTTTCTAGATCCTTTTGAATCTCTTGATGATCAAAGTTCCGGTGACTGAAGCGGATTCTATCCGAGCTTTGGCATGCAAGGTAATCGACATGTTAACTACCGTGTAATTCACTTGAAAAACACAATACTGTGCAGTGGGGATGAGTGGGTATGCATCTCCCCACCGGACTTACTTTTTTTGCTTGTGAAACCTATTTTTGGGTAAAAGTCTAGTAAAACTGTGAATGACTTTTTTGCTTGTCATCCTATTTTTCAGTAAAAGTATAGTCAAATTGGGATAAAATTCCCTTTTTTGGCAAAGTTCATTGATTTTTCCTTCTATTTTCATCCCCCCACCAACTTTCTATGAATTCATTTAATGCCCCCCCTTCACCAAGAAATCCTGGAACCGCCACTGATACTGTGTAATTCCCTGAAACACAATACCGTGTAATTTGCTTGACAAATATGCCTCTCACAGTGACAGCACCATATTGAGTGCAGATTAATGAGTTTTAAAAGCAGGCTTATTTGATCACGAGTGCGATGTTTATTTCAATGACTTGTTTCAAATGAAATGATCTTTTATTTGATTGAGAAGTGAATTTGTGATTCGTGTAAGGACTGAGTTAAGGATTTTGGATTTTGTAGGCGTTGGTTGGTTTGTCTCGTTGCGACACTGTTAAGCAGATCATAAGCAAACTTGCGTTATTCAACAATGGACAGCTTCAACGTATGTTGCAGTCTATCCTCTGAATTTTTAGGCCAGGATTTCACAAACTTTTTGGGACTGCGACCCACTTCTGCGGTTTTTTTAATGTGTGGCTGGCGACCTTCCAAATATTGTGTCAACTAAAAGTGGATAAAACACTAAGCATTTTAATATAAGCTTTGAATGGATTGCAGTATATAAATTTCTTGAAGCAAAACCTACTTGCAACTTTGCAAGGCTAATGACATTATGGTGTTGGTTAGAAAATGACACTTTTGAATCTAATTTCACACTACCACATGACCCATTAGACTGAGCCTGCAACCCACTTTTGGGTCGTGTCCCACAGTTTGGGAAACACTGTTTTCGGCAATAATAATTTTAATACAGTTGCAGTATATTAATTAAATCTTTGTTGGTAGCCTTTTAAGAGAATGTAATCGCTGCAGAATGCATGACGTCTGCTTTTAGAAAGTACAGGGTGGCGCAAAAAAACCAGACTAGTCACATTAGGTTTGGCATTTAATATAGACTGATTTTTTGTGCCACTCTGTATATTATCGTTCTGACGTGTGTTTAGAGTTGATGTGGGAGCCAGTTCTTCAGGACAAACACCACGAACATGTCAAGTTTTGCAGATATGCAAATGAGCTGATTGAACAGGTGTCTGGCAAACCGCAGCACGCAAGCATCGATCCTTCTCTCAACCGAATTCGGAGGGTGGAGTTATTTTTGCTGTTTTGGGGGATCTCTATATTTTCAAATCTTCAGAATAAATAAATGTTTTTCCAGTTATGCAATTCAGGCAGTAACAAGAGTTATTGTCTTATGTGCTCTATTTTGGCAATGTTTTGTACCCTATTATATTGCACCCTATTGTATTGCACCCTATTATATTGTACCCTATTGTATTGCACCCTATTATATTGTACCCTATTATATTGCACCTTATTATATTGCACCCTATTGTATTGCACCCTATTGTATTGTACTACTTGTGTTGTAGGATATTGTTGCTCAAACGCGAATTGTGTACAACAGCAAGGAATTGCTTCAACTTATCTATGATCATTTAATGAAAGATGGTAAATATGTTGTGTGTTGTGGCCATAGTTTTATTGAATATGATTTTTTAATTTTATTTAGACTTAATTTTTATTTTTTAGTTTTGTGTTGAAACAAATATTAAGGCCTCTGTACTGAAATCGAGGAAAATATGCTGAATAATAAATGTGTACATCAGTGCTTTTATCATATGGCTGTTCCAGTTGCTATGGTGTGGATATGTCTTTGTAAATGTAACATTTGATGTTTTACTGTATGTAACTTGTATGAATGAATTCTGTAGGAATGTCGCAGACAGCGGCAACACTTCAGCGAGAATCGAACGAAAGGCAGAACAGTTTGGTTCAGGCTTTCAATGCCTCTCCAATCACTCCACGACTGGTGAGGCTTAGATAGCAACGTCAATGTAGAACTCCTCATTTGGCCACGAAGGAATGTTTTGCATTGATGTTGACTTGTGTGCTGAAGAAAAGACGTGCAGACAACGTGTGTTTTTACAGTACAGGGTGGCACCAAAAAAACGGACTATATTAAATGCAAACCTAAATGTGACTAGTCCGGTTTTTTTTGCACCACCCTGTAGTTGTGGTTGTTGGCGTTGTCTTGTTGCAGCCAAAGAAAGTCCTCCTTGACGTTGGTCCGGCTGTTGGCGGCTGTGGTCACGCGGTCACTTCTTCTGCGTGTCGTTCTTTGCCGGGCAGCTGATGGCGCCATCTGTTGGGGGCGTTGCACAGGAGGCTGAGGTGCCGTCTGGGACTGCGCTCGATCCGATTCCCACGTCGACACCAAGCACATCGAGGTTTACCGTGCGAAGGAACACCAATACTCTCAGTCACCAGAGGGTCTGTATACAGCGGCTTCTGTGTTGGTGCTATTAGATGTCATTCTGAGTTATTTACGTGGTCGAAGATTTTGCTCTACACAAGATTGTACAGGGTGGCGCAAAAAAAACCCGGACTGTATTAAATGCAGACCTAAATTTGTTTTTTTTTTGCACCACCCTGTATTTATGAAGAATATATCTGATGAGGTTTCACAAACAGATAACTGAATTTGTCTCTGAATATTTAAAGTAATGCCACTGTTTGAATTAATTTAGCTCTTATGCAATGGATGTTGTGTGCTTTTCTTATCGCATTTTAAGTCAATTACTGTGATGAAATCAGATTTAGATAATTTTACTTTTACTTATTGACTTGAATTTCTTTGAGTCGGTGTTTAAACTAGCTATTAACCCTTTTGGTCCTGTGATCCATGCAACTAATATGTTATGAAGCCGTACGGGTTGAAAGTGTTAATTGTTCTGTGTGTGTTTGTGTTTCACGTTAGATTCTCTGATTTTAAGATAGAGGTTTGCCGAATAGAGAATGACGTTGATTCATGCCAGATCTTAAGTAGCACAGAGTGCAGTGGCTAATCTAGGCTCCTGGTCTCCGGGGGGAAACTGACAAGGCCGGGGGAGTCAGCTATGGGAGCCTGGGGAGCGCTGTAAGTTGATATAGTATGCCAAAATTTCCGGGGGGAATTTGAAATTTCTGGGGTGGAAAAGGGCAATCCCCCCCGGAAACGGCTTAGATTAAACCCTGACAGAGCGGTGTTTTTGCTTGTTATTGTCAGGTGAAACTGCTCAATAATATGATCGGCCAGAGGTTCCAGTGCGGCACATATCAGAGTCCGGTCATGCGAAGAGGGTCGACAATCAAGCCTGACTCTACGGTCTCACTACACAACATCGTAACTTCCTACCTCCAGCATCAGCACGCAGCGTGCAAGAACCCCGTCGTCACTTGTCCTCCATTTTCTCTTCTCAGGCAAGTCGCGATGTTTAATTGAAGTGGAAATAAGAAATTGAACACAGTGGCTGGCAGTTCCAGGATTTCTTGGTGGGATGGGAGGGGGTGAAATTAATTCATAGAAAGTTGGTGGGGAGATGAAAAGAGAAGGGAAAAATCTGTCGATAAACTTTTCCAAAGAAGGCTGACAAGAGAAAGTTGTTTCCCTAATTTTACTACACTTTTACCGAAAAATAGGTTGACAATAAAAAAAAGCCATTTTCACATTTTTCCCCGTAGTTTTACTAGACTTTTACCAAAAAAATAGGTTTCACATGCGAAAAAGGTCCGGAAGTCTGGTGGGGGGGGTGATGTATTTCCACTCATCCTCCACGTGGAACCGCCACTGATTGAACACTGAACAGTTAGTGATTCCTGTTCAGTTTGGTAGTTTTGTTAATTCCAGGTTCATTGGTGGGCGCTTTAACCCTTTTGGCTCCATAAGTCCGATATTTGGCTTTATTTACAGATCACCGTGGTCAAATGGTTAAAACCTTGGTCTGTATTGTTTATGTTTTCATAAATTAATTTTGTGACTTTTTAAAAGGCAGCAGTTTTACTTTATTTCTGGTTGAAATGACTTGTAGGAGTTTGATGATTATATTTTGTTTTTTTGAATACTAATGTTTTTAAATGCTAGTTGTAAATTTGTTGAATCATGAGAGTTTTTGTCGTTCTGTAGTCCTCACCAGTGTCCAGAACCTAAGAACCGGAATTCTGCTCCGGCCAACTTTTCCTCAAGGTTATTTCGCCGACAGGTTTGTCTGATTTTTCACATTGGACAAAAAATAATAGCAACAGAAAATAAATGGCCTAGAAGGATACTAAGGATTGGATACAAAGAACATATAAGAAATGAAGAAGTTAGAGAGAGAACTCTGCAACCGAGCATCATTGAAGTCATCAGAAAAATAAAAATGAAATGGACTGGACACTTACTCAGAATGGAAGAAATAAGAAACACAAAACGAATTTTCAACTACAAACCAGAAGGAAGATCTAAAGGAAGACCGAAAAGATGATGGATGAGTGGATTGGAAGAGGATCTGCACATGGCAGGACTGAATCCCAATGGAAAAACTGATGGAAGACACCGAGGACCTTGGAGAAATCGATTGCTGGAGGATGAAGACCAGGACCTGACAATTGTGATCCGTGTTTGAGAGATTTTGTAAAGTTGCTTCAAGAATATATCACCTGCTTTTCTCAGAATTATGCTTTAATTGTAATTTAATTGTAATTGTAATTATGATCAAAAACACTCAATGGCTGAATAATTCGACCGATTGGTTTTTGCTTTAGATGTTTCCGCGGTACGGTGGTCAAGACGGAGTTAAATGCGACAGAAAATATGTCTACAGCCGGTATAAATATTTATTTTAATTTTTGGCTAATTGTAGGTTTTAGTTTTTTAAAATTTCTGTTTGGGGCTGTCCATTAATTACATCAACAAATTAGGTTGGAGGGGTTTGAAAAAGTTTGACAGTTGTTGACAGGGGGAGGAGTCAAGAGAAGTTGGCATCAACAATTTCATTTTTTTACAACTGGTAGAAAAACAGGAAATTTCATGGAATACTATTTATTACAATGGAAAAAAGCCTGACAAGCAAGAAAAAAGGTCATTGCCACCACATTATGACACTTGATGAACAAAAGAAAGGAGAAAGGTCTCATCGCTGCAAAAATAATAACCTAAACTTTTTAGAGGGACCTGTCATGGTCTTGGGGGGGAGGTCAAAAGTCTTTGTCTTTTTTTGACATAACTATATGGGGGTCACTGAAAGTTAACAGTTGTTGACAAGGGGAGGGGTCAAAAATTGCCCCAAAATTGTTGGCATAATTAATGGACAGTCCCTTGTCAGTTTAAGGAATATCGTGTGTGTGTGTGTGTGTGTGTGTGTGTGTAAATGGTCTATTTGCTTAATGCATGGTTACCAGTAGTGTTTTTGTATGTTTTTAGGTTTCGACCGATAAGAAGTTATCGTGACGCTGAGGACGGTTCGTACACGTGCTGTGCATTTACGGTGAATACAATTTCAATTTTATTTGAACTTTTGCAATGATGATATTAATATTTATATTGCACCGTGCACAGGTTAAGTATGCAGATAAGAACAGAAGGTAAAGGTCATATCACCATGGCTTTTATAGCTTTTCTAATGCCTGTTTATACTTATGCTTACTTTATACTTCAAAAGTAGTTGATGTTGAGTTTAATCTTTGTGCTTGGTAACTGAATGTTCGTTTGACTTATTATGCCATAATTATATGGCATCAGTGCAGTGGCATAGCAACAGGGGGGCAGAGGCAACTGCCTCCGGGCACCGAGGAGGGGGCGCCAAATTGATCACCCAAAAGACTTTTTTCATATCACCACGGATAAGAATTATAATTATTTGACTAAAATCCTGAAAAGTCTGACAAGCGAAAAAAGGTGGTCACCTGTTTGGCCTCTGTAACATAAGTAAGCGAAATAGGTGAGGTGAGGACTTTTCCGCCTGTTGGGATTTTTTGGAAGTTGAAGGTGCCATTAGTACATTTTGGCCCCTCGCATTCAGGGCCGTTGGGTTCCCGGAACATTCGGTACCGGAACATTCGGTACCGGAGAATTCGGCACCAAAATTTTACTTGTGGAAGATTCGGTACCGGATGATTCGGTACCGGATAAATCGGTACATGTTCGCCATACAAATCAGTAGCCATAACCCTAATTCTAACCCTAATCCTAACACTGTATAAATCAGTAAAATGAATATAATTATCAATAGTATACCTACCCAAATTCTACTTGAATATTCTACCTAAATATATATATGGGCAATTTGGACATATACATAAGCATAGACAACACCCAAAGCCAGAGGTACTCTGGGATTGGGAGGGAGGTGGGGTGGGAGAGATAGAGCCAGTGTCTAACACATGTAACCGAATTTGCCATCCTGAAGATACCGCTCCCAATGTTCCGATACCGAATCTTCCATGACCGGTACCGAATCTTCCGTCCCGAATCTTCCGGTCACCGGGCCGTTGAATGAAAATTTGGGCCGGGAACAAATATTGATTCCGGGCCTCTTGTTTAAAAATGTCGACAAGCAAGAAAAAATGTCGTCTCACATTAAATTAGTGCTGACAAGCCCAAAAAGGGTCGTCACATCTTTTACATTTAAAACATTTTTTTCTGGTCAGCACGGGCCCTTTGTTTATCGCCAGGCCCGGGTCAAAATGTACCCCCTGCTCCCCCCTCTCGTCGGCCCTGCTCACACCCTCGCTACGCCAGTGCATCAGTGTCATGATTTTGCCCTAAATTAGAACCGAGATAATGTGTTTTGGGAAATTGTGTTACTTACTAGGCGGATGAAACTAGTCTTATGTTGGGAACTTATGCTGGAGAACTGAAATTCATCAACGTTCAATCATCGGAGGTATTTACTTTTGTGCCAATTGGTTGGTGACGCCTGGTTTAGTTTTCTAGGAATATTAGAAAGAAGGTCATGATTTGTTTGTGAAACATAATAATTCTATGAGAAATTCAAAATAAGGTTCTTTGTATTTTTATACCTCCGTTCTATTTATAGGAGTCTGGGGTTTACCAGTGTCACATGTCGCCGCTCACAGCGTACAGCCGTCGAGGGTAAGTTTCATAAGACGCGCTCAACGGTTGAACTCGATTTGTTTCCGTTGTGCCTTTAGTTTCTTGCATTCAGAACATTGGTGTAACCACGGGGTGGGACTAGGGGCCCAGTCTCCCTTATTTAAGCTGGGACAGGTCTTGGCAGTGTTTTATACAGGCCTGTTAGGAGGGAGATTTCCCTTCCCCACCTCAAAATTCTCTCCCCCTGCAAAAAAAAACAGCACTAAATTTTTTTTGCATTGAACAGTGTTTCTTCCCTTCCAGCCAAGTCAGTTCCCTCCCCCCCTCAGGCCTGGAGTCCGGATAAAACACTGGGTCTTGGGATTTGCGCAAAACTGTTGATTAGTTTGGAGGGGAATATTATGAGATTGAAGAGAATGGATGAAATGTGAAAGCACTACGTAACAGGACAAGGTTTTTTGCTTGTTGTGACTTTGATCCCGAAAATGTCAATGTGCCCTTTCATTCTGGAATCATGGGGGCTGAAGATGGCAGAGTGGGTTACGCGCTGGAGCGGCAGGTTGACGGAGCGGGTTCAAGCCCCGTTAGCACCCCTAGTGGCTTTCACACAGGCAGTAATGCCTCCTAAGACTAAGATACTTTAAATCATGCTAAGCACCAGGCCCACCAAAAGAAATTTCTGGCCCCTGTGCAGAAGGGCTGGTGGGCCCCTGACAAGTTAGAAAAATTGGTGATGACTTTTTTTGCTTGTCACTTTTTCACGATATTTATGATGGCCTCGGCGCCCGGGCCCCCTTTATACTCGCCGGGCCCCTGTGCACGTCACCTTTTTGTGTTATTATTATTAATATTACGTCTTCATCATCGGCCCAGGCCCCCTCCAGACCGCCTGGCCCCTGTGCATTTGTCTCCCGCCTGCCCCACTCTCGGTGGCCCTGCTAAGCACAATAAGTATAAGTACTGGTTCGGAATAAGTGAATTTATTTTTGATGATATTTCAGGATGGTCAGTTTGTTCTGACTTCGTCTGCCTATAATGCATCGGCGCTCTGGAAAATCAACAGCACGCTAGATAATCTGTTAGTTTCGCAGCTAATTGTGCTGCAATTTTCATCCAGTAGTGTTTTTTGTGTTCAGGAATTTCAGTTCAGATTAAGTTTCAAGTTTCTCTGATTAGTTGATGATTATTGAAATCTGTTATTGGTGTTGGATGTAAACCTCTTGCATGCATTTCTATTTTGGACCTGTATTGCTTGATTGATTGCTTGCTTGATTGATTGATTGATTTATTTATTGGTTTGTTGGTTGGTTGGTTGAATGATTGATTGATTGATTGATTGGTTGGTTGGTTTATTGATTGGTTGGTTTATTGATTGGTTGTTTGATTTGATTTAGATTATCTTTTGAAGACGATCATGTTAAGTTTAGTAATCAGCTTCAGGATCGAATTGTTGGAACAAAGGAATTTAAAGCGAAGGTTTGTCTCCAGATTATATCTAAATTTCATGTGCTTTTAGAATTTCGTCCTCCAGATGCAGTAGCTTTTAACAGACAAACAGTAAAAGTAATAGTAATAGTAACAGTACAAATAATATTATTTGTGAATTTTAGCAAAAATCAATTGACTGAAGTCTGTTTAATGTGACAACTGAGTTGTGTTATAAGGCAGTAGACACTGGTGTTGAAGGAACGACATTGAGTTAGTTTTTGCTGTGCATTTATATATCAATTGTTTTGTATGTGAACCAGAGACCATTGTATTCTTTTCATATTTGCTTTCTACATGATTACAAAGTTTGCACAATGTATTTGTAAAGGTTTACGATGTAAGCACTGGACGCTGTACGATCCTGCTTTACGACTGTGATAAGAACAACAATTACGTCCACAATCGAGCGTCCTTCAACCCCTCTGACGACCTTGTTCTAAACGATGGAGTTCTCTACGATGTCCACAGCGGGAAATCTATTCACAAATTTGACAAATTCAATGCCAACATAAGTGGCCTTTTCCATCCGAACGGCCTTGAAGTTATCATCAACTCTGAAGTGGTAACTGTCCTTCTGGATCCAACGTTCACTCTTTCTAGTGTCGTATGTTGATATTCGCCTGATACGAGATGATCCAAACCGTGTTGCCAGATGGTTTAATGCACAGAAGTTGACCGTCTTGTGGCTGTAGATTGCTTTTACGTTGTTTACATTGGACAGGGTTTGCTTTATTAGTGGTAGAGATTCAAGCCATCTGGTGCTGGAGGCAGTGGCGTAGCCAGGATTTCCGGAAAGGGGTTTAGATTTTGGTTTTTGATTGTGACCAACACCAACTTTTGAAAAATCTTGACAAGCAAAAAACGTTATCATCTCCTGATTTTTCCTGACAAGCAAAAAAAGATCCTCGCTTCTTAAACACCGTTACATTCTATATTCTATGCCCTATGGGGGTTTTCACCCCCAAAGTCACGTCAAAAAATTAAAGATGCATGTAAACTCATTAAAATATTTTGTTTTTGACAGCCAAGAAGGGGTTAAACCCCCTTGGCTACGCCACTGGCTGGAGGGTCTTTGATTGATATTTCAATCGTGGTCCAGGCCAGCCTTGTCTTCATTAGTATTGAGATTAATTAATTAGATAAGTGAAATATTCCTTAGCATTTTACGTATATTTTGTGGAAAGCAGTGGTTATCACTTGTGAATAATTGCCAGCTGAGTTTTGTTGACGATTTCTAGTGGGATATCCGAACCTACCATCTGCTTCACACGATTCCTGCTCTCGATCAGTGCGAAATCCGATTTAACCACGCTGGAAACATCATCTACGGTGGTCAGTGTTGTGGAGAATTTGCCGCAGATGGATTTTTTTGTCAATCCTAAAAGCATCTGTTGGAAAGATTTTGATGAAATTTGTTGATTAAATTTTTGATTTGATGCATGGAGACCAACATTTTCAAATGTTTAATTCAGGGTTTAATCTAGGCCGTTTCCGGGGAAAATTACCCTTCCTCCTTCGGAAATTTCAAATTCCCTCCGGAAATTTTGGCATACCCGGTACTACGTCAACTAACAGCAGCCCCCTAGCTGACTTCCCCCAAGCCTTGTCAGTTTCTGTCCAGAGTCTAGATTAAACACTGGTTTAATTTATTCATGGGACAAAATTGTTGTGATCAGTTTGTGTAGATTTTCATTTATTTTGGTTGTCTTTTCTAGCCATCTATCACCATGACGACGATCTAATGTCAGACGACAACAGTCAGCAGAAGAGCTCGTTTAGTTCGTCGTTCCGAACTTTTGACGGCGCCGATTACAGCAACATCGGTAAGAAAAGAGCGTCTGAGTGTATTGTGTATTGTAACCAGTGATGGGCAACTAACTAAAGAACATTAGTTTAACTATAACTAAATTTCAACTAGAAATAATAGTTAAACTTTTATTTGCAAACTAACTTTCTAAAATAGTTAACTAAATTAAAAAAATATAGTTGAACTTTTTGCAACTAATTTTACAACTAGTTCCGAAGTATCAGGTATGTGTTCCTGAAAATATAGACGATGCTTGCAACATGAACATGTCAGTCAATCAATAAACCATTGAAATCATTAATTATTGTCTATTTAATATTTAAGTCTTAGTCTAGACTGCAGGAACACAAGTTTGTCAAATTTGTTTGGAAAAAATGACCCAGAAATGAATAGATAAAAAGGTAGGCCTATTGTTATTGAGAATTCGGGACACCAACTAAAAAGTTTTAGTTAAACTAGTTAGTTATTAACTAAAATATTTCAGTTAAACTAGCATTTCAACTAAACTATTTATATTTAATTAAACTATGAAGGTAGCTAAAAAACATTTAGTTAAACTTTTAGTTAGTAACTAATTAGTTAACTAGTTGTTCATCACTGATTGTAACCTGTTGGTCGTAATACTTCTGAGCAGATTTTATTTTGGGGATAATTAATTATTTTGTTTGTTTAGCAACGGTGGATGTGAAACGTAATATCCTGGACCTCTGTCCAGACTCATCAGACTGTTACCTGGCACTGATTGAGGTGAGTGCGTTTTCATTCATTTGCGTTCTTCTTATTTTGTTGCTGAGAGTTGAGAGTTGAACTTGAAGTTTTAATGGATTCATTGTTGGCTTTTTGTAACTTTGCTGTCGAATTTTGTGTGATTAGGGCCCATCCACTGAGGGGGGAGTCAATGGCGTCATTTGGGGGGCAGGGGTCGTGGCCCCTCCCAAGGAAATGAAGAAATAATGTACAAATTATTAAATATATGTGAAATGTGCTGAATAATCGCCAAAAATTGGCCAACAAATTATCTTCCCCTCCTCCAAGAAACTGTGAAATGATGGTACTGGGGGGAGTGAAGGGTTGGATTTTGGAGATTTTGCACATGTATGGTGTGTGCAATGGGGAGGAGTGTTGAAATATTCCTTTTTTGCCATACAAACTATACGTGTGAGCCGTAATGATTTTGAGTGCTTATTGGCTTTTCTGTTTTTGTAAGACTTTTAATGAGTGATTGAGTGACTTTTAATTTCAGAATCAACACTCACTTGAACCTCTGCCTGACGAAAGCCTTTGTCGTCTTTACGAAGTCGGACGACTGAAAGACGAGGAAGATGATCAAGTGGGTTTCATTCTTCTTATCTAACAGGCTTTAGTGAAGCCAGTTTAGTGCGGGGATTTTTCGGGAAGAGTTCGGTGCCCGGAGGTCCTGCAGTTGTGGAGGAAAGTGCGGAAATTTCCCATTTATGCTCCGACTTTACCTCGCAGATACATAAGGAAATTACAGTTTAGTGCGGTCATGTATGCCAAAATTGCAGCATTTTCGGTATTGTGCTCCACCCAGGGATAGTTTTACACCCCCGCAATTTGAGACCAACACCTTCTCCCCCCAATCTGAGCCTGTGATTACCTTTTTTTGCTTGTCAGGCTTTTTCGGCAAGGATGGACCCCCAAAATATACCGACACCTCCCAAATTTATAATCCTGTAAATAACCCTGGCTCCACCTTTTCCCGTAAAATCGGGAGACGAGCAAAGAAAGGACATCCAAGCAGCCGCTGGTCCCCTGTATATCTAAGTATATATGAGGAAATTGGCCAAAAGTGCAGATAAAATTGTCGCATATATATATATATATGCGGAAATTGCAATGCGGAAAAATTAATTAAAAGTGTGGTGCGATAAAAGTTTGTTAAATATGCGATTGCAGTTTCACACTAAACCGATACCACTAAAAATTCAGACCCGGTTTAATATACTCTTGACCCAGTGACTAGTAGAGTGCTGCATATTGAAACTCATTGATGTCAAGTCTCGTGGGTTTGAATCTGGTCTTGTCTTTAACTGTCTTTGCTCTGAAGATTGGCTGCATTGTGGACTGCCTTCCTTCAAGTGTTACGGTCTTCTGCTGTTCTTGTCGCCTGCTCTTTAGTGAGTCCTGTCCATTCTTTTATGTTGTCTTCCCACTTTTTTCTTGGTCTTCCTCTTTTTCGTGATCCTGGCATTGTGCCTTGCATTATTTCTTTCTCAATTCATTTCTGTTTTGTTTGAATCAGAAATTTCTAAATGGGAACGCTTTATAATATATATATTCGTATTCTTCTTATTCTCTTCTGCCTTAGATTGTTTTCCATTCATATTTTTTCATAAATGTTATTTTATTTATTTTTATTGGACTCTGTAATGTGCCCTTGCTCCTGACATTTTGGTAATATAGTGCACAAGAAATTGTCAGTTTAATAATAATAATAATAATAATAATTATAATAATAATAATAATAATGTGTTGGCTGAGATGTGAGGCAATTTCCTATCCACAGATTTTGATCGTTTGTGCCATTATTAGCAAGGTTCTTGCTTTTTTTAAACTTTCATTTGTTTGATATTTTGATGAATTTTTTAGGATGAAGATGAAGGCCAGGACGATGATGATGACAATGATGATGATAATGATGATGATGATGATGACGACGATGATGATGACGAATCACTGCCTCATTCAGACCAGAGTTTTGAGGATGCAAATATTAGCAGCAATGGTAAGAAAAAAGGAGTAATAATTGAATTTTATTTTTATCTTTTAATTTACAGTAGAATCTCGTTGTATCGAACTCAATTGTATCGAAATCCCGCTTATATTGAAGTTAAGTGCCGGTCCTGTGACACAATGTTGATAATTACAAGAGACTGATGTATCGAACTTACTTATTTCAAAATCTCTTATATCAGTTCCTGTCGATCAGAAGCCAGTCAAATATGTCAGACATATGGAAGCTACGTTCACTGTATATCAAAGTACATGTTTTATTGCGGTCCCTATAGGTTCAATGTAACAGGAATCTACTGTAAATATTTTACTTTGGTCGACGGACCCGTGAAATCCTTGTATAATCTTTGTCTCCTCTGCCCTAAACTTTGCAGCCAAGACCACCGTGAACTGCTTCATTAAGTCCCTTGATCGTGGCCAGACAAACTGTCACCGGACATTTTGTCCGTAGACAAAATTTTAGGGTTAGAGTTAGGGTTACATTTTGTCCGTGACATTTTGTCCTAGCACCCCCTCAAGGAGTATTCTCCTGACCACTGGACACCTAGGTGTAAACATCTATTAGGCCACTAGGGTCGAGCTCCCTCACCACTTTGAGAGGGTAGACTAGGGATGGGGAAAGGTAATGGGGCTGAGTTTCCCGCTTTATCACCCAAGTTTACACCCTATGGCTGAATGAGCAGGCCATCAAATAGTCAAAGCCGGTGGAGGGGTTTTGCTCTCTCTCTCTCTCTCTCTGTCTCTGTCTCTGTCTCTCTCTCTCTTACTCTAGACTTTGGATCTAGGAGTTGGAAACTTTAATTACTGTAGCCTACTTTGTCCATGAGGTGAATCGGTCTGCTTGGTCGACCAGCCTGACTTGTAAGTTTCATAAAAAAACATTGTGATTTTGAGATTTTCATAATTTAAAAGTATTGATTAATGCTTTTTCATTTGATTTCTTTATGTAGCGATAGACCTTATTATTTTTGACATTTGTTGATGTAGATCTTAGTGTTTTGACATAAAAGCAGAATTTTAGATGGTACTGTATAACAGCCGGATGTACACATTTGTCCGAACCGAAATTTTGTCTATAACCCGGAATTGGATATATCAAAACTTGGATATATCGATGTATTTATCATGGCCCTTAACCTTCAATATAGCAGGATTCTACTTTACTAAAGAAATTGGAATCATAATTTGCATAGATGTTGTGGAAATGTATATTCAGAAAATGCATTTACCAACTTATTATTATTATTATTATTATATTATTATTATTATTATTATTATTATTATTATTATTATTATCATGACGATTTATATAGTGCTGTAACATAGTTAAAAACCGAAATCAAAAGCGCTTTGACAACGCTGACATGTCAATGAAGCTCAGAAGGTGGCAATGTTAACAATCTTGAATAAATGAAGATGAACTTGAGTTGGATATTGTTTAGGATACATACTCTTGTTGGTTGAGTCTGCCATATATTGATTTATCCCAGAGACTCACTTAGGATTGTCAATTTGTCAGCTGTTTTAAAATTATTCTGTCTCAAAATAATCGAGCTTTCTTCTTTCTAGATGGACCCAACGACGCAGAAATCACTGGCAGTTCCAATCACAACAGCCCATTTCATTCTGATGATGATGGAAGCGAAGATGTCGATGATGACAATGACGACTACGATGATGATATGGACAACGTACTGTTTGAGTTGTCAGATTTATCAAACTTATGAATTTTTTCTGGGGAAAAATGTTTTGTATTATGAATGTGTTTGCATTAGCGGAGATCTGTGGGGGTTTTAGACAATCTATAGAGTCGTGAAACAATGAATATATTTTTGTTTTAATTTTTAAATTATCCGTTAAAATGAATTGATAGAAGGAACTGCTATTAGATTACTGTGCTTCCTTGCCGTCATTTTTTTGACGCCATTATTGTGAAATTAATCGTTTGATTATTTTTTTCTCATCAGGTTTTCTTTCTCTGAAGATATCCATGCTTGAAGACACACAATAAGTTAGAAATAGGAAATATTTTGCCTGCCAGTTGGTCAATTATATTCCAATAATTCTTAGCAACTAACAATATGTGCCGCATGCAACAAGTGTGGTTCTTCACAACTTTTCGCTGACCACACTGACTTGCACCACTGGAGTTTTCGTCTTCTCAATAAATAGTTGTCATGTTTGAAGTGCAGTTTGACTCAAAGTTTCTAACTGAGTGGCATTTCCTTTGCTCTAAAAGGTGTTACCTCCAGTGGCGGTTCCAGGATTTCTTGGTGGGGGAATGAAATGAATTCATAGGAAGTTGGTAGGGGAGATGAAAATAGAAGAAAAAATCAATAAAATCTTACCCAAAAATGCTGACAAAAGGGAATTTTATCCCTAATTCGACTACACTTTTACCTTTAAAAAGGTCATCCGCAGTTTTTTCCCCAGTAGTTTTACTAGACTTTTACCCAAAAATAGGTTACACAAGCAAATAAAATAAGTCAGGTGGGGGATGCATCCCCCACGTGGAACCGCCACTGGTTGCCTCACATAAGTGAAGTATAGTATACGTCCCATCCCGTTGTCCCAGGTATTGAGATTCCACCATTAGTAGATAGGGTTAGTTTTTTAAATTGCATCACAATTAATTCTTTTTGGTGGTTTCCCTGTAATTTATTTAATTGTGGGTGCTGTTTGGAGTTTGTACACAAAACTGTTTCTGAAATTTAGCAGATCTCCTTGGGCAAAAGTTTGATGCTTTGGCATATGAAAGTAAAATTCAACTCTTGTATAGATTTGAATTCATTCAGCATATAGTTTGTAATAAGTAGAGCAAATTGCCCGAATGACAAGTTTACAGACACTGAAATACAGATAGGGACAGTAGTTTTAATATTAGCATCGGGAATCACAAATGGTTAGTATATATTCTAAAGTGACACAGCAATTCCTCTGGACTCAACACTCTGATGCACTCCCACTGTGATTTCTTTGAAAGGGAAATAACTTTTTCAGACAATTCAGGAACTATCGTGGAGTTTTGGTTTCAGGTCTGCATATGCCAGCATCAAGCACATTACCCAGAGTACCGGTACTGGGCCAACTACTGCAAAGTAAAACCCCATTGCTGAAGTATATAGTAGCTCAGTGAGGCAAGATTGGAGCCCTCCCACTCAAACAGTGCCACTGTTCACAAGTGGCTAAAATGATGGCATGCTGGATAGAGCAGCCGATGCAAAACAGCCCCCTGTAGTCAAGTCTAAAGAGAATAAAAGCATCTTAAGCATGTACCAAGGTGGCAGCAGAATCAGTGACGGTTCCAGGATTTCTTGGTGGGGGAGAGGGGATGAAATGAATTCATAGGAAGCTGGTGGGGGATATAAAAGGAAAAAATCAATAAACTTTGTCAAAAAAGGCTGACAAAAGGAAATTTTGCCCCTAATTTTACTACACTTTTACCAAAAATGGTCTGACAAGCAAAAATAGGTCATCCGCAGTTTTTCCCCGTAGTTGCCCTAAAATAGGTTCCACAAGCAAAAATTCTGGTGGGGGATGCATCCCCACTCGTCCCCCACATGGAACCACCACTGTACGTGCAGGACAACTCAGAGCGAGCAAGTGCGAGTCAGGAGTTGGTGGTAGGAAAAAAGTTGACTCAGGAGTCAAAGTCAAAACTGAGGACAAAAGAGATGAGGGAATGCAGATAGCAGTGCTTCATGATCAGTGTTTGGAGACAAGAGACTGACACGCTGAATTTCACACGTATACACTGCATTTTCACTAATGCCTATCACACCAAACCTGTACACCAAGAACATTTTCTAAATTAATTCTCCAACAAATATAATGGCATCGAAAATCTACAGTATTATATCAGTGGTACGGTCCAGGAGGGGAAGAGTGTATTATTTCTAGTGTTAATCAGTTTGATGCCTCGTCCCACTGAATCAAATAGTCCGAACCCAAGGCCTCTTGTACGTTGACACAGTCCGACGACTGAGGGTCGTCTGCGTCCGGCAATTGGTGTACGACCTTTTTAACGCCCCCTGGTGTTCGAAGCATCTCCCGCAGCTGCTCCAACTGCTGTTCATCTGCCGTGCTCAATGGCCCCCGGTCTAGAATTCTTCTAATTTCGTTCGCAGAGTATCCAATCATTTGTTTGAGGTCGCAAACAAACTGATATCCATACTTTTTACCAGAAACCTACAACAAATGTTGCCATTCAATAAGTAAGTAAAATGAAATTTGTATAGTGCTGCCCGAAAGCTTGGCACAGTGCACCAGCCTATTCACCGGTGCTCAATAATACAGCGTCTCTTTAAGCTACCATGGTATTTAAGGGTATCCATATAGTACATACACACTGAGGGAGTGGAGGAGGGGAAGCGGGAGCTGTATTTAGGAGACTTTGCATATGTATGGTGTGCAAAAGGGGTTTAAATATCTTTTTTTGCGTGCATACTACATGGATGAGCACCAAGGCCTTCAAAACTTGCAAAACGGAAATTAAAATAATTTCATTAAATGTTCTCTAACAAATTTATTAGTCAACATAACCACAAACTTTCATTTAATAAAATATAAAGATATCTCTAATCACGGGCATCAATCCTGTGAGGGTCCTGGGGTCTGGACCCTCACTAAAATTTGGTTGTGAGGGTCCACAATGCATTGGACCCTCACAAAAGTCTGAATAAATCTATATTGTACCGTTGTACGATTATTTAATAATTGATGTGCTGGATAGATAATACACGTAGATATTATCAGCAAATGGTATTTTGGAACATTAATAAGTAATATTCACTGAAAGAACTATGCTAAAATGGTTAGGGTTAGGCACAACAACGGGTGGACCCTCAACTTTTACAACAGATTGACGCCACTGTCTCTAATCTATAAACTGAGATAGAAATTAGCAACTTCTTAAAACGCCATTGTTACCTTTTTAATGAGGTTATTTTCATAGTAGTATCGCATTGCACGAGACATTTTTTCGTAGGTCATCGTCGGTTTGTTTTTTCTCTGACCCCATAATTTTGCAAGGCTGTTGTGGTCATGGATGATGAATGCTCCCTCCTCAGAAGCCTGTGGGTCCCATCGGATGATGCCCTGGAAGCCCCGGTCAATGAGCAGCTCAAGAAGAAACTGCCACAACTGAACCTGGCCATTGTTACCTTTCACAAATACAAAAACTATTCAATATAGAAATAAGGATAGGGGCTGTCCATTAATTACATCAACAAAATAAGGGGGAGGGTTTGAAAAAAGTTTGACAGTTGTTGACAGGGAAAGGGGGGTCAAGAGAAGTTGACGTCAACAATTTCATTTTTTTTCAAATGATGAAAAATAGGAAATTTCATGGAATACAATTTATTACTATGGAAAAAAGCCTGACAAGCAAAAAACAAGGTCATCATCACCACATTATGACACTTGATGAACAAATGAAAGGGAAAAATGGTCATCACCGCAAAAATAACCTAAACTTTTTAGGGAGACCCGTCACTTATCTTAGGGGGGAGTGTCAAAAGTTTTTACATAGGGGGTCACTGAAAGTTGATAGTTGTTGACAAGGGGGAGGAGGTCAAAAATTGTTGACATAATTAATGGACAGCCCCATACACAAAAAATCATATGCTTTCCATAAATTATAAAACCAAGGGAATCAAGTTAGATAAATTTTAAAAAAAGATTAACTAAATATCACCCACCAGTTCTGTTGCCTCGACCAGAAGATGCTTTATCTGATGTAATAACAGCGTCAGCAACAGCTGTTTAAAAATCAAATCAGAAAAACTAGTCATTAGTTTTGATGATTAAATATATTTATACATTTAACAGTTCTAATTCTCTGACATTTTCCCAATTCAGCTTAAAACAATGACACTCTTTTGTCAATTTGAAAAATCTTAAACATGAACTGTAATTTTTAACTGAAAATTTCTTTGTTCCCATGAATTTAACTCACTGATCATGTTCAATTCTTTAAGCAGTTTCAGATGATTTTCGAACATCGGGTCGGTCAGTCCCAACGCGTTCATTATTACGTCGGCGTCAAACGTGAAAATGTCTTTTCCCGTCATCACGACCTGCTCAGTTTCTAAATTCGAAAGGTCAAAATGCTGCTTTGCCCAGTTCAGCCACAGTTGAACATGTTCCACGGTCCACTCAGAAAAATCTACAAGAAACAAAGATACAAGATACTGTCCGATAACAACATGACGTTTGATACTGGATATCATTCCTTCAACACCTTGCCAAAATGCATACCAGGCCTTAAATTTTACTCAAGGGCTGTTCAGTGTACAATACCACCTCGATGCATACTCTCATGTCTGCCTTGATTACAAGAGAATAACAGAAGTGCAGTTGCACTCATCTGACACGCACTGAATTTGGCGATACTGTACGTATTAGTAATAAGTTTCTTTAAATGGAAAATCTTTTACAAATATCAATGACAAGATAAGAAAATGTTAAATACATTGTATTTGAGAAAAAATTCCTGCAGCACATACAATTCGGTATATTCATCACTGCTTTCATTGCATTGAAATCAAAACTCTCCACAAATCGTAAGCTTTCTTCCAACTCCGGTGGCTTTTCTTTTCGGATTTTTGCGACTCGTGGTGTAGCCGACACTAAAACCACATACATAGCCATCATTCTCAAAATGCACGAGAATAAAAACATAACAAAATCTGGCAACACACAAAATATTAGCATTTGATTTGACGTATATAAACAATGTTAAAGAATTTCTGAAGTTTATATACAATACAGTAAAACTGTCAAATTTCTTTATAGTAACTTTATTTGAAAATTGCAAACAACTTAGTTTTATTAAATGTCAGAGAAATAATAAATACTGCTGCAATAAACAATTTGTCAAAAAGGCATTTCAAATTAAGTCTTAACCCCATGACCACCAGGACCAAGCATACGTGGTTCCCATTGCATATAGATCCAAAGTAAGTGTTGATTAAAGGGTTAAAAGCCTCAAGCAGCAAGTAAAAACTTCTTTACCACAATCCGCTTTTGCTCGAACAGGTTCCTGAGAGCTCCGTACAATGTCGATGATATTGATGGTGACCGAACCATCGGCAAAAGTCCGCAACTCCATTTCAACCTGGACACGGCCTTTTGCAGAAATGCACTGCAACGCAAGGCTTTTCTCCGGGTCCAGCTTTAAAACAGAACACATGAAATCAAACCTTTAGGGTTAACCTTTAAACTGCCAGATACCTTGTAACTATATGCAATTTAACTAAGCATACTCGGTTCTGGCAGTGTGAGGGTTAAGACCAACAAAATTCCACATCTAGAAGAAGTAAACATCAAGCATTCTTGGCCAAATCAAATATATGAATATGTAGCCAAAACACTTCAAATATCTATATTATTCTAATACACAAATATCTATATTATTCACACACACACACACACACACACACACACAATATATATATATATATATATATATATTCTATAATAATATAAATCTGTCTGAAATCTAAAAATCCATCAAAAAATGTAAAATTAAATCACATGAGAATAATTATCATACTTATTCCAACAGACCTGTTGAAGATCCTGAAGAAGTATTTCCCTATGATAATATAAATTGCCGTTGACTGCTGAAATTTCTTAAAAGAATCAACATGCTTGTAGTCATCAAAGATTCATCCTAAATGAAAATCATCGCTAATCATTCGAGAACATCATCATATTTCATGAAATAGCCACAAAATATTTGCTCATCCAACCAGTGATGCCAGTCAACTTTTTGAAAAAAGCCCAGATGGCGATCCTGAAAAAGCCCAGATTTGCAAAAAACAGACTCTAATCTTTCGTCCTGACTGATAAAATCATTAAAAATGTACTGTCGGTCTATGTATTTATTTAGCAATAAAAATTATAGGCTCAATTAAACTGAAATATTCGCAGCATAATATAATCATATGAGAAAGTTAGAAAACGAACTCTGGAAATTGAAAAAGTGTCAGACTGTCAGTGATATAATCAGTGACTATTTTAAGGATCTGTTTGGACTCCACAGACGATTGAGCCGCGAGCCTATATGGGTCGGGGGCAGAGCTCCCAGGGGTCCAGGGGCAAAGCCCCTGGTGGGGGGTCATCTTAGTGGTGATGCTGTTGCTGCGGCCCCAGCACTTGCTGTTTGAGAATCAAAGACCAATGCCACGGAATGAGATTCATGAAATTCAGGTACATTAAGTACTGTTTAGTAAAGTCAATACTGGCTGATCAGTGTTTAAAGTTTTTAGACAGTAAAAATATTTGTGGACTCCCAATCTCAGTCTTCGACTCTTATTGACTTTGGACTCCAATTTTGAAAATCATCATGTAACATCAACATCATGTGTAAAATGTTCAATCTTCATAATGCATTGAAGGGCATCAACACGGGAGTCTGGACACTGGAACAGTCACCGGTTAATCATTCCCGCCTCGTCCCTGTCTTCGAACCCCACCCCCACCCCCAACTAGAGTTGGTACTGGTAGCACAGTGTCAGGAGCAGTCACCACTGCCCACCAGCAGGAGATAAATAAACTAGATCAGGTCATCAACTCATCACTAGATTCACTACATTCATCAGGTAATCCGATACAAAAATTCAAAACCGGTATGTGACTCAGACCCTTTACATAGCAACACTCCATCCCTGCAGGTGACAGGTCCAACGGACAACGTCAACGCGTTAACTTAAAGCAGTAAACAAATTACGGGACAGACAGTTGAGATTTGAGAACTTGAGACAAGCTCAGGCAAATTGAGACAACGGCTGGAAATGACTGAGATTCACTAAAACAAATGCATTTTCAAACCCAGAACTAGTCCCAGATCTGGGGAAAAGCCCAGCACTGGCATCGCTGCATTTAAACAAATCCTACACAGGGTTTGCATTTAATATAGTCCAGTTTTTTTGTGCCACCCTGTATATTGACTTGCACCTATTTTCCATCTTATTTGTAACTGTTTTATTTATTTATGCACGGTCCAGCAAAACAATTACATTACAATCTTAAAGTGAAATAAAATGCAAATGTTACCACTGAGTGGCCCATGTCATCCACTTCAATGTTGGCACAATCCAGAACAATGACATTGCGTGTGTTGGTTGTTGCACTCTGAGCGACACCAGCGCCACCTACCACAGCCTTCTTCACCAAATACACTGTCTGTCCACCATTCAACTCCTGACAAAATCCATCCCGCAAAGAATCCAATGATTCCTACAACACATTTGAAAATAAGTTGGTCTGCTGGCTTAATGTGGCAATTTTTATGAAAATATGTGAACACTCAGAGGTCCTAAATATGCGGGAGAAATGTGGAAACTTGACATCTATGTGTACAAATTTCCCATTTATGTGCCTACATTTCCCATTTATGCACCTAAATGTCCCATTAAAGTGCCTAAATTTCCCATTTATGTGCCTAAATTTGCCACGTATTTGAGCAGTTGCAGTGTTTCTCTGGAAAAAAGTGCTGTTGAGCAATAAAAGGTGATCAAAACTGGCACTGATCCTCTGTAAATCTATTAAATCTCTGCCTACATTAGGAAAATAGCAAAATTGCTATGTCTATGATGAATATACAGTGGATCCCACTTAATCGCATACCGCTTAATTGCATAACCCGCATAATCGCATAACAACATAAAAACCCGAACCAGTTTTAGTGCGTACAATTAATTATCAGACGTCCCGGCTATTCGCATAGCCCAGTTAATCACATAAGCAAGGCTTGCACGGCACCTATGCAATTAAGTGGGTTTCACTGTAGCGAAAAATGCGGATAAAATTGTTGCATATTTATGCTGAATTTGCATATGCAGCAAAACGGAATATGCGGCGATCGCATAGTCACAATAAACCTGCAACCCTAAATAATAATCATTAGCATCAATCAATGCTCACATAAAACCATGAAAAAGCGTGAAACTTGCTCAATGCAGACGATCATCAACTAATACTGGCTCCTTTAATTTTAATTTAACAGCAATTTCAGGTCAACAAAGAACATGAAATATGAGCTATAAAACCAAATGAATAATTCACTTGGTCTGCTATCATGTAGATGGCTAATATAAACAAAACCTGAGCCACAAATTCCGAGTTGACGCTGCCATGTTCCGAAGAGTCGAGATTTTCCAATGCGTCTTTGTCTTCGATAAATTCCAGCTTAACGACACCACGGCTTAAATTATCTTTTCGGTTCAGATTTATGTCAAGCTGTTCCAGGTCAGTGACAGTCATCATCCTTGGCTGGACCAGTTGAGCATCACTATAAAAAACAAAACAAATTAACACTTAATGCTAAAGATAATGCAGTAATATTCCATTGACAACAAATTTTACATTCACTAACAGACTACTTCACATTATCAACCTACTTGGCACCAGTGGCAGTTCCACCATGTTGATGACTGGGGATGCATCCTCCCCACCATGGTTCCAGATGACCTTTTTGCTTGTCAACCTATTTTCCTGTGAGTTTTTAAAAAGTTTAGTGAAAAATACTGTGAATGACCTTCTTTTTTGCTTGTCAGCCTTTTTTGTAAGGTTTATTAACATTTAGTGAGCAAAACACTAACAATGATCTTTTTGTCTCTTTTCTTTTGTTTTTTCTTCTTCACTTTGCATCCCCCACCAACTTCCTTTATATTTTGTTCATCCCCCACCAAGAATTCCTGGAACCGCCACTGCTTGGCACAGTGCATTGTGTGCAACTGATTCCCATTAGAACATTGAAGTTATGCAATGTTGAGCACGGCTCGTACTTGGATGGGTGACCCTGTCGGAATTGAGTCGTGGTGCTGGCAGCCAACCAAGAAGTTATCACTTAAGGCTTGGATAAATTGGTAGCAGCATCAAGCTGTGAGGGTAAATCATGGGTCTAGAGAAAGCAATGGCAAATTACTCTAGATTAATGACATAAGCCACCTACATCGTCACTTTCCTAGTACAGAGATAAGCGCCAAGCCCTACATTCATTCGAGTATGGAACTACCTTTACCTTTAGGTAACAGCAAGCTAGCTGGGGGAATCATTCTGTCACTGGTTTAGCAAATCAAATAAAACTTGATATTAACATTATTTAATCAGGGCAAGAACATGAAAGAGATTTTATAATGAATACAAATTTTTATAAATAATATATACACAATTAATAAATAACAGGACTATAATAACCCAGCACACACAATGCTTATGACTTGCACTCTCTTGCCAAATGTTGCTAACTTATATCCTATGGCCTCCAGTGAACTAGTAACTTTACTAACTTACCAACTGCATGCCACTGATTGGTGACATTGTATTAATTATGACCAGGTGCTATATAAATGACAATCCAGAATGTAGGAAATACTGTAATCTTAGTTACGACGCTAACCCTGTTTTAATTCGTTTCACCACGATTCGCCCAGCGGGAAAATCAATCCTCCGTTTTGACATGATTTACAACAAACGTTTCTGAGCTAAAATGAAAAAATATATAAAAGTGAAGTTAATGTAGAACATCATATAAGACATAGGGCCTACATGTAAGCAGAAGATACGATACTTGTTTTAAAATAGAAGACAGACTAAAAATTTCATTTAAAAGTCTGCACTGTTTTAAAACAAATTCATTTATATATCGCTATCACATAATTTGTAATTGTGATCAGTTTATTGAACCCACGTGGACACAGCTGTCCATGTGGACCGTCCACGTGGAATACGAAACGCAAAAGGGTCGACCATTGTCCACCACAAAAACACACAATTCCCGTCAAAGATTCGTCCATTTTCGTTTGTTTTCTACAAATTCCTTTCTTTTCCGTAAATCTGTCGACTTCCTAAGAAGATTTCCGCGCGGAAATATTAAGAAATTTTACAAAGTTTAATCGCGTTCATTTCCTTCCGGAAATTTTACCACGCGCTCGTGGTTGAATCAACGGAGCTCTCGTTTTAAAACGGTAAATACAAACAATGAACCAGTTTAGCGAAAAAATTACACTCCATTTGAATACCTGGATAAATAATCGATCGATGCGTTACCTTTAATTAAGCCGATTATTCGTCAAATATGGAAATTTAACTTGGATTTTATTTTGTCCGTTTCACAAACACACGTTGTATTCGTTGGAATTATTCATTGAAAGCAACATGGCGGACATCATATGCGTGGTTTTCAGACAGCCGTCCACATTGGCCAAAGATCTCGAAATTTTAATTTACGTAAGTAAGTAGATTGTATTTTTTTAAAAAGTTGTAATGTATTTAGAAGATCGACGTGGTTGGAGGAAAGAAATTCATGCTGTCACCTTAACTTCAGTTCATGAAGGAACAAGGAGAAGATGATGATGATGAATGTATATAGCGCATGTCGAGCCGTTATGTGCGTGTCTGTCCTGATGGTTTCCCTGCTTTGGGACCCCCGCTGCACCAATGCGTGGCCAGGAGGGGCTCAGAGGGCGGCGGGGGTCTATTTGGGCCTAATCTAATGAGAGTTGTAGAGTTGTGCAACACGAGCATAAAGTTTCATCAAAATTTGCCTATAGCTAGGCTTTCAATTTCAAATAGTCTATAAAATTGCACCAAAGCTAGAGATTTGAATTTATAATTAACTTTTGCGACTGAGACTCCGCCTCAGACCCCACTATAAAAGCTCACAACGACCCCTTATCAGGGATGGGAAAAAACCTAGCTCTTTTAAAAATAAAATTCCTAATAGGTTTCTAGGTTTTAATGTTTGGCATGTCAACGCCCAATCGCTCATATACCCTCAATTCTTGCCTGCAATCGCTCATATACCCTTCATTTCTAGGGTTGTTAGGGTTCTTAAGGTTAACCCTAACCTAACCCCTAGCTTAGACCCCCTCTTTGGGCCTCCGCCACATGTGTGTCAACAAAGTCTGCAGGTTCTGCAGTCTGCAGAAAGTAAGAAACCCTAAAGACAAATGCAGGGCATAACTAAAGTATTCGGCGCCCGGGGTAAGGTATACATTTTCTCCCCTAAAGTCTAAAAACCGGTGATGACCGTTTTTGCTTATCATATTTTTTACGACGAAAGTGGCGAAAGACTGAAAGAAGTAGAATGCAGAATGACCTTTTCCCAAGTCATACTGGGGCAGTGCGAAGATGGCAGAGTGGGTTACGCGCTGAAGAGGCAGGTTGACGGAGCGGGTTCAAGCCCCGTTAGCGCCCCTAGTGGCTTTCACTCGGGCAGTAATGCCTCCTAAGCCACTTTAAATTATGCTAAGCTAATGCCGTCGTGAAAAAATCAACCATGGTTTCTGGCGCCCCTCCCTTCCGAGGACGACGCCCGGGGCAGCTTGCTCCCCCGCCCCTCCTAGCTATGGATCTTTAAAGTTGAGTTTTTCGTTTTCTATATATGGAATAAAAACTAACAACCTAAATTTTGACTTTTTCAGGTTTCCAGTTTTAAAAAGCCTCAAGTGACGCTATAGAAGTTATTTAGTTGGGTTGCTTCAATGACGCCACTTTTTCGGCCATGCTGCTTTTTAAGAATCGAAATTGCAATCGCCAGTTAGTAGGCCTATAGTGCTTTGATAAATAAGAGAGACAGACAGACAGACAGAGACAGAGAGTGAGAGACAGACAGAGACAGATAGACAGAGACAGACAGAGAGAGCGAGAGAGATTGAAGATTGAATTTATGATCTTTGGCATCTACCGCACAAGGGCGAATCCAGGAATTCAGTTGTGGGGGAGCATTTCGTCTTCCAATCATCCCCATTCTGTCTTGATCCACCCTTTGGGTTGATGCGTGTCGTTAGAAGCGCTACTATTTAACAGAGCGGTGAGAATGTTGGCGTGGAGATCCGAATGTTGACTCAGCCTTCACTCGCTAGAGGACTGGCAAAATGAAGAGCTGCGGAAGTGAATCAGGCACACTTTACAATACGCTGGCCTCGTATCTGTTGTATTGCACGCCTGCTTTCAGAGTCAGACTATAGCAACGGAGATCAGCGCAGCCTTAGGAAGTTAAAAGTCCGACCTTAGCGTCGTAGGAGCTCAGGAAACATGATGGAAGTATATCAACCAGTGTTGCCAGTGAACTTTTTGAGAAAAAAAACAGATGGTGCCATTAAAAAACATTAAAAAAACCAGGTCCGCAAAAAGGTTCAAAAAGATGATAAAATTCATTTAAAAAATCGTGAGAAACCTGAAAAATTTCGTAACTTTGTCTCCGAAAAGTCTTGAGAAGCAAAAAAAGGTCGTCGCCAAGTAAACTTTATCTTATTATCTTATTCAAAGTCCTGACAAAGAAAAAAAGGTTGTCAACATGGAGTACATCAAAAATCTCATAATTTTCTGACTGCATAAATCAGACAATTTTATAATTTTTCTCAGATTTGAAAAAAGATTCCGCAAAAAAACCAAAACTACCAGACGAAGCCCAAAAAACCAGATTTGGTTGGAAAAAACCCACACTGGCAACACTGATGTCAACATTGGCATGGTTACCTCTTGGAGTTGACAATAACCAAACAATGGAACGAAACACTCATTTTGCTTCGACCATTATGACCTTTCCATTTGCTTTTTCACTTCTTACTTCATTGTCTAATACCTAGTGGTTAAGCGCTTTTGCCATGGCTATAGGATGGACGCTAAGCATAATTAAGGTGTGTTGGACGCGTTTACAAACAGATTCAATGACAAGACGTTTCAAGTCAGTCTAAAGCTTTTATGCATTTCAGATAACCAACCATAATCGCAAAAATTCATTTGAATTCAGTTAGACTGTTGAATCATCTTTTCCCAAGAGTTACACATACAACAATGTTCGCCAGATGGCGGTATTGCATAGTAGGGATTTTGCTTTGTAGTCACAAGGCAAAATGATTGAGACTCTAGCATTCGCAATGAACAGAGTGAGGGAGTAAGAAGTGAGGCCAGTGTTTATTCTAGCCATCTAGACATTGGGGGAGTTTAACATTTGGGGGAACAGACATTGGGGAGGTCATACTGCTTGCCAAAATGTCAAAATTAGGGGGAATTTCAAACTAGGGGAGATTTTCATGGTTATAGGATGTCTGACCTCGAAGTGCTGCAGAAACAATAATTACTTGTTTGAATTTAATGTCGTCAGAAATTGGAAGCCAGTGGAGGGTGTTAAGCATAAAGTCTGAGATGCTAGAGTAGCAATGAGCTTTCAGCCACAAGACGAGCCGCAGCATTTAGCCTAGGACAGATTGCAGAGTGGAAAGCAGGCTTTTGGGCAGGCCAAGATAAAGAGAATTGCAATAGTCTAGCAGATTAGCACAGTCGCCAGTGGTTATCAGTTTTTTTCAATTTGCGGCTCCCTTGCCAGGCCTAGATTTTCCAAGACTACGTGGGTCATAATTATTTGAAGAAGTGGACTTTGCCAAATAGCACTTTTTGAGTAACAATTAACTGATACCAAACGCCTCCTTGACAAGCAAATATGGATAATAACAATTTGTGGTTAGCAATTGGCACCAAAATCAGGGACGTCATTTGGGGGGGCAGGGGGGGCTTTTGCCCCCCCTGATTTTTTGAAAAATTTCGCGAATTTTTGTGGTTTTAAATAATAATAATAATAATAATAATAATAATAATAATAATAATGTGATTTTAATTGGTTTAGGAGGCTAAGTAAGCCTGTGTGAAAACCACTGATGTAACCATCTGCATTCAATAACCTAGTTTATCGAGATAGCCTTTGAATCTGTTTACTGTTTCAACTGTCACTCCCACCTTCTCCAAACTGTTCCATTTGTCCACAACCTTTGCAGTGAACCCACCCTCTGCACAATTTGCATTGTGGCCTCTTGTTCTGCTTATTATACGTTATAAAAAGGAATTTTTAAAACGGCAGGGTAACGAAACTCGATCTCTTGGGTCAAAGGGGTTAAATCCTGAAGCAGCTGCCATTTTGCTCCTAGGACGGGTCGACCGACAAGGTCGAGCACATTCCCGAGCACATTAGTAGTACGGACGAGTCAAAGGTACGCCAGCTACCTGCAATCAGTCAACAAGCCATAAATCTTCCGCTACCAATTTCCAGCAATCTTCCCATAGATAGAGTTTCAGAGGCCACGTCGCGAGAGCAAGACCGAGATGGAACAAATTGGCGCTGACTGGCACAACTGAAATTCCTTATTTACGTACGGTACACAGACCAGCCAAACACAATGAATGTGTAGGCCTACTTCTAGCTGCTACCTGTGGAACACGTTTCCCAGAGACTGCAGTTGACTATCATGGGCGTCCGGAGGAGGTGCAATTGCACCCCCTGGAAAAATTGTGGAGTTATGAAAAAAGTAAAATTACTCGTTTCTTTCGTCACAAAACCTTGTCTTGCACCCCCTTGGAAAAATTTTTTTTCATTTCTTTCGTCACAAGACCCTGTTTTGCACCACTCTGGAAAAATTTCTGCGGACTCCCATGTTGACTATTAGAATATTAGGCCTATATAGACTGCAAAGACGTACACGGTAGTGCAAAAGTAAACAAAGCCAAAAATTAAGCTATAATTTTATTTTATTTTGCGAATCTCTTCTCAACCTGGGCAGAAAGCAAAGTAACCCGGACATTGCCCGTAATTGCCCGGGCGCTGTTACGCCACTGACAACAAGCAAGATATTAGGAAATTGCTGTATGCATAACTAAACAACTAAGCAGCAATCCATTTGGTATGCAAAATTTATATATAATTCACTTACTTTATATATATATATTAGGGACTTTCTCTGCTTCTGATCCGGGTCAAGACGAGAGCTGAAGAGTATATATTTATTTGTCTCCGGACACTTTTTTGTAATAAGTCCCTCGGGAACTAAGTACCGAGGGCATAACAAAATAAAATTTATATATATATATATATATATATATATATATATATATATAACCATAAGGATCGGGTACACAGGACTGGACAAAAGGTCAAAGGCGAGCGGCAATGATGGGGCAGTGGAGGCTTCTGTGGTGGAGCAGAAGAGGGAGGAGGGAGACGCCAGGCGGGCAGCAGGCGTCGACGGAAGTTTTAAAAGCAAGGGAAGCGGGAATTCGTGGCTTTTTCGAGTTGATCTTTGGTTGGTTGAAAGGCGGAAAAAGTTAAACGGAAGAACCAGAGTAGGAGAGCGGAAAAGTCGGGAAGAAGACGGAGTCGGAAGGAGTCGAAAGAGGTCGAGGTCTGAGGAGAATTGGAACAGAAAGAAGAAGGAAAGATAGATCAGACGCTTGACGACTAAATCGGTAAGCGGGAATAATCAAGATAGATAGATCAGAATACTTTGCATAATTGTATTGACATTAATACTTGCTAGAGAAATCAGAAATGCTTAAACAATATGTGTTTAAGTAAGTAAGTAAAACAGTAAAGTCAAGATTTTTGTGTGGTGACTAGTCGAAAGACTGCGTGAACACATTAAGAATAAGGAATATTGATGCGTGATTGCAGATTATTGATGTTGATTAAAGATGGATTTTTGTTATATATATATATATATATATATATATATATATATATATATATATATATATACTCAATCAATGGTTCATCTGTTTCCTATGTAATGTAATGTAATGTAATGTAATTAGCTATTTATATTGCGCCTAATCAATTAATGTTAGCAAGCGCATTCAATTAATGTCAATTATGTCAATTTCATAATCACAATTAAAAACAAATGTGTCTTCAAATGTTTACAGACTCACCATATCTCAGGCCGCGAGGCTGAGCGATCCCAGGGCGGACAGGAAAGCAATACCCCAGGAAAAGAGTAGCAGTAGAGGGGGACGTTCTATATATATATATATATATATATATATATATATATATATATATATATATATATATATATATCACAATGGATGAGCATGTGTAACTTCCTTGTCAACGTCAGTGAACCGGTTGTTAATCAATTGGCATAACACCTCTGGAATCTGGATAATTTAATTTCTCTGGCTGTCATTTCGATATGAATTGAGATGTTCTGATCATTTTTACTTTTTATTTCCGTATTAGTACGAATTGAGATAATTAATAATGTGATTTTATTTTATAAGATGTTGAAATATTTTACTTTTCTAGATTTCCACTGTTTCAACTGATTAAACTGTTCCATTTGTCCACAACCCTTGCACTAAAAAGTTTTTTTTCTTGAGTTTAGTAGATGAGTTTTTCAAAATTTATGTGGTCATTCCTTTTGGAGCATTTGATGATTTCTATTTAGGTCTAATTTATAGCAGAACCGTATATTCATAATGTCAAAGAAGGCAGCACAATCGTCAATTGTTACGTTTATGAAAAGAAAAGTACAGGATTCGGAACTGCATGGATTCAGTTGCAAAGTCTAACAAAAAACCAAATATAGATTATGATCAGGCTGTTCAGTTTCCTACAGCAGCTTCTACACGTGAAGCCTCATCAAATATAGGCCTACTTCAATCGCCTGCAAGCCTAGTAGACCAAAAAGTGCCGCATGAAGATTTATCACGGTCTCATTACGATCTTCCAGTGCAACCAATACTAAATGAGTATCCTCAAACGTCTAAGCGCCGTTTTAACTGTGGATATTACAAACAATTTCCATGGATCGAGTACTCCATCTGTCAGGATGCTGTCTTCTGTTTTAGTTGTCGCCATTTTAATTCCAATGTTGTCCGTCCTGATGAAACGTTTGGGAACATAACGTTTGTAGACAAGGGGTTCAGAAAATGGAAAGATATTAAAGAATTGCTGACACAACACGAATCCAGTAGCAAGCACAAAGATTGCTCATTGCTATGGGCGCAAAAAAAGAATGTGTCCGAAGGAAAGACTGAATCTATAGCAAACCTCATAAACGTTCAAAGAAAGACAGATGTTTTGGAAAATCGAGATCATTTAAAGTATCTAATTTCGGCGGCTTTGTATCTAGCTCGACAAGGATTGGCTTTTCGTGGTGACGATGAATCGAAAGAATCGTCAAACAAGGGAAACTTCATTGAGTTGCTGGAAATGATGAGTGACCTGTCCCCTAAACTACGAGAAAGGCTTCGATCTAGATATGGACACTACACGTCAGCAGAGTACCAGAACGATATTTTACACTGCTTGGCAAACGTTCTACGACAAAAAACGCTTGATTCACTTGGACCATGCTGGGCACCGATGGTCGACGAATCTAAAGATATTGCTCGTAAAGAGCAACTGAGCTTCGTCATCAGATCTACTTCCTCAGATGGTTCAGTGTGGGAAAAGCCACTAGGTACTTTTCATATGGAGAAGGTGGATGCTGAGTCACTAGCAGCTGCTATCAACAATGCAGTTTTGGAAAACAAGCTATCGTGGGGGAAATGTGTTGCGCAATGCTACGACGGTGCTTCGGTTATGAGCGACAACCTTCGAGGTGTTCAGGCAAGAATTAAAGAAATAGCTCCACTCGTCATCTACATGCACTGCCATGCCCATCGTCTTAACCTAGTTTTAGTAAACACAATTAAACATATACCTGAGATAGTCGACATGTTTTCAATTATACAGTCAGTCTACGTGTTCATATCTGTCAGTGGTCCTCGGCATGAACTATTTGTGCGAGCACAAGTTGATGAAAAAATAGAAGTCTTGTAACTGGAAAGATTGATTGAAACCCGATGGTCTTATTGGTATCGTTCCGTGCGCAAAGTAAAACTTAGAATTCAAACCATTGTGAATGTTTTGGAAGCCATTGCCTTACAGACTGCAGACAAGTTAGCCAAGGCAGAAGCTCAAGGGCTGTGCAAAAGAATTAAGTCAATTTCATTTCTTCGTTGCCTGCTTGTGGTTGAAAAGTTACTTGGTGCTGTCAATTCATTATCTCAAGAATTGCAAAATTCAGCTGTTAATTATTTATCAGCAACAGTGTTGCTGAACTCCACCAAAGAAGATCTGATGGCATTTCGAAACAATGACGCCTGGGATGGTATTGTTAAAGAAGCCGATACAATTGCAGTTCAAATAGGAATCCCACTGAATGACGACAACCACGGTCAAAGGCCAAGGAGAGCTCAAGATATGTCCAAAAGATTAGCAGAATATTTCCCTGCTGTCAACAACTGGCAAGACGGTTGAATATGCGACTAATACTACTGATAACTCAAATCATTTAATGCGTAGCCAGATCCTCTTTGCGTGCGTGGACAAGTTCATTTCGGAACTCGATGCTCGATTTACAGTTAACTGTAATGTTCTAAAGTGTGTGTCAGCGTTAAACCCGAGTTCATCCAACTTTTTATGCTCGGATACGATCAACGAACTTGTGAAATTGTATCCTACTTGCGATATTGATGTACTACTGCTTCACACACAACTGTCTTCTGCAAAGTCGTTCATGCAAATCCAGTCATTGGAAACAAATGTCGCACCCTTGACAATTCATGAAGTTCGAACATGCTTGAGTCACCTTCCACATGGTTTCAGCGAGCTCCTGAAAGTCATCGACCTTGTCCAGACGTTGCCAGTAACATCGGTTGAAAATGAACGCTTTTTTAGTTGCATGAAACGAGTAAAAACATATCTCAGAAACAGATGTGGAGAGACACGACTCAGTGATCTGTTAGTAATCGCATGTCTTCACGAAGATGCCAAAAATGTAAACATTGACGCAGTAATCGATGCTTTTGGTCGCTCAAAACATAGACGCTATCCATTGTTTTAGAAATTGAACACGGTGGTAGAAACCACACAAATTATAATATCAAGAATAATAAATGTTGTTACAACATGTTACAACAGAAATTGTATTCTCAAATGTTTATATAATTTTATGAAAATCACTGGTATGTACTACAGTATGTAGTATCGTATGTAGTATGTACTATGGACAAAACCAGTTTGCATATTGCATATGTATTTTTAAAAATACTGCCTCCCTTGTAGTCGAATTTCGAAAGTCTTGACTGTCTTGCCCCCCACCCCCTGGAAAACAATGAAATGACGTCCCTGACCAAAATGACCCAAAAGGCTTGAAAAGCAAAACGCGAAATTTGTTATTTATTTGTAATAATTCAATTATTCGCGGCTCTCCTTGAAAGGAAGCCCCGGTTCCCCAGGGAACCGCGGCTCATACTTTGGGAGATCACTTGTCTAACCCAGCGTTTTCCAAACTGTGGCTCGCAGGGCTCAGTCTAGTGCAGCGGTTCCCAACCTTTTGAAAAATTGTACCCCCCCTAGCAAAATTTGAACTTCGCGCGTACCCCAAGGCCAGTGGCGTGCAGAGGAAGGGGCTATGGGGCGGTGGCCCCGGGCATTCACCAGATAGGAGCATACAAATGAAAGGTCAAGTATGGGTATATGTTATATTAATTGCAAATTTTTAAGAAATAAGAAATGCAAAAGGTTTTATTTGACCTGGCAACGTTTTTCTGCTCCTTAATGCTTTGTTCGTTTAAAAAGCCGGATATATTTTCGATGTGTGCCGTCCCTATTCCGGAAAATGCTGGCTACGGTTTTCCCCTTTTTGAACAGATTGATGCACGTGCATCGACCAACCATCCTCTGGAACATTGCTCCTGTCCACTGTCGCCCCCGTTGCCGTTGTCCCGCGATCATTCATAGTTTTCGGCGTTTCTTATTTTGGTTTTATAGGTTGACATAGCGGAAAATGGCAACGATCTTTCTTAGTCCTCAAGCCTTTTTAATACGACGGCCAGCCAACTGACAACCCACGCTAAATGCGTCTGGGCCATTTTGTTGCGCTCACTTCCTTTCTGTCCACCGAAAGAAAGAGACATTTACTGTCTGCAATAGCACTTGTTTTTGCATCATTATTTTTTCGTTTTTCTCTGAAATTTTTAAAAAATCTTGTTCTCCGCGTACCCCCTGGCAGCAGCTTCCGTACCCCTAGGGGCACACGTACCACCGGTTGACAACCTCTGGTCTAGTGGGTCGTACCGTCGTGGTGTAGCGCAAAATTAGATTCAAAAGTGTCATTTTCTAACCAGCATTAAAATGTGACAAGCCTTGAAAGTTGCAGTTAGGTTTAGCTCTAGTGTTTTAAGAAATTTATATGTCAAAAATCCTCCACACACGGTTTATGTTGCAATGATTAGTGTTTTATTCAATACTATCTGACAATAAGTTTGCAGGGTCGCGGCATGCTGCTGTACAGATCCACTGAAGTGGTCGCCGTTCCAAAAATTTAGGAAACTCTGGCCTATGGCGCTTTTAAAAATTAATCTTATTTCGCAATAACGCAAGGAACGCGTATTCCGACCATTTTGCTCTGAAACTCCGACAACAACAGGGAATCTCTGGTCGCGCTTGTCGGGGACCTGACGGTTAAGCGCAGTTGCCATAGTCGTAAGATTTTTAAGACGCGTAACAAAGGTATGTTTCTGGCAAAATTTTTTAAAAGATAATTTTCAAGAAATTTCAATATCTTTCTTTTTATCGTATTTTTGGCAAAATATGAATAATTCTACCTAATGTGTTTGAATATTTTCATTTGAATTGAATCAGAGCTTTTGTTTTGCAATTTATTCAAAACTCAGAAGATTCTTTTCAACTAACGTTCGCCAGATGGCCTAATGCATTGTTTTGTTGATATTACATGCTATGATTAGGGTCGCGGCACGTTACAAGACTGCTTTATAAAGTGGGCCGCGGTTCAAAATGTTTGGGAACCGCTGGTCTAACCTACTTGTAACAAAAGCATTAACCAGAGATTTGAACGCAGACAGAAAAAGCGAAGAACGAATAATTTCCTTAATTTGCCCAATTTGGTAAAAACGGGAACGAGAGAGTCTGACAAAATGCTATTACCGGTATTATTACTATTATTATTATTATTATTATTATTATTATTATTATTATTATTATTATTATTATTTAATTATTACATCGTAGTGCTGACTTAAACTAATAAACTTGTTATCTGTCTGATGAAAGAAACTAATAAACTTGGTTATGAAAGACAAGCGCTTAGAATGTTGATGTTGGCTGTTTTTGGATAAGTTTCTGTACGCTTTGTAATGTTACGATTAGTTGTAATCTAAATGTTTGGATTGACTAATGGAGGAGAGCTCGGACTTCGCTAGATTGCGATCGTCTGTTATCTTGCGTCCCACATTCATCATCGCCATTGAGTCGTTCATCGGAATCATCGCCCGCCATGGAGTCAGCAAGTGGATAGCGCCCGGAGAAGAGGCATTTCGCATCAGGTCCAGTCATCAGAAGCGATTCCTCTCATGGAATCGATTCCTCTCAGAAAATGACAGTGTTTTTCTTGCTGGTTTCAATCAGGACTGGGAAAACTTTTCTGAAAAAAATAAAATGTAGGTTTGAGAGTTTTTTTTAGTTTTAATGTTTGGCGTGTCAACATCCGGGGCGGGAAGATAACAGAATGGTAACAACGTTGGGCGATGGAGCAGAAGGTCGCGGGTTCAACTCCCGCACAGAGCCAATAGCCACGCCTCCCCCTCTGCGCCCCAAATGACGTCACTGCTAACAGGTGTCTTTGCTGTAATCGTGTAACGTAATATCATCGAGTGGTAGGGATTTTAGGGTTTTGGTGTCCGGCCACCTCTGTTTTTCCACAGTCAAAAATTGCTGTCGCAATAACTATGGTTTCCGTGCGTTCTATTTTAAAATATCACAAATTCAAAGCTAATCTAGAAGCGTATGACGTCTGGCGCTTCTCATAAGTATCCACATTATACTTATAAAACACCTGTAATTGCTATTTGGGTGGGAAGTTAGCAGAGTGGTAACAACGCTGGACGATGGAGCAGAAGGTCGCGGGTTCAATTCCCGCAGGAGCCCTAAGGTCGACTCAGCCATACTCACTAGAGGACGGTGGTAAAATGAGAAGCAGCGTTAAGCTGCGAGGTAAAACGTGGGTCTGGGGCAAATAATGGCAACCTACCTCAGATTAATGGCCTATACCACCTACGTCGCTGATTTCCGAGGATGGAGATACTGTAAGCGCCCGAACCCAACGCTCGGACTCGAGTATACGGACCTACGTTTACCTTTTTACTTGTTACTTTAAGATTAGAGCCAGTTCAGGAATTCTCGTTCTTTGGAGGGATAATAACAGAAGATGAAGAGTGCGAGAAAGGCAAAGAAAAGAAGTGGGCTATAGTGGCAGTGGGAAAACTAAATAAAATCTGGACAGCAGCAGTATTAGCTCATCATCATCATCATCATCATCATGTTCTCTGTCCTGGAACAGGTTCAGGGCTCCATTGTTTCCATTCCTCTCTGCATCTTGTGAACAGTTCGGAATATCATTGGATCTTCAAGGGAATAATAGTAAAGGTGGTTTCTCCTTGTCTTCCTCGACGTCATTTGCGTCTTGTGTCACCCAGTTCGGTAAATCGTTGGTGTCACCCATTTAATGGGATCTCTTCTAAATCTTCCTTATTTTTCCTTCTCATATGCCGTGACAAGCAATAAAAGGTCATCCTTGTCTGGGTGTCACCCCCTAGATGGTGTCACCCGGTGCGGTCCGCATCCCCCGCACCCTCCTCTCGACGCCACTGGTAGTTTGTTTAAATGGGAAGAAAGACTGCCTCTGAGAGCTCTAACTAGCGTCATATTGAGGGAAACAGAAGTAGAGGAAGACAAGCTAAGAGATGGATAGATAAATTAGATAATATAAAGGGACAGGAGACAGGAAGGCCTGGAGTCACCTCGTAAAAGAAGAAGAATATGAAGATGAAGAAGAAGAAGAAGAAGAAGATGATGATGATGATGATGATGGCGATGATGATGATGATGAAGGAAAAGAAGAAGGAAATGAAGAATAGAACTTGTTGTTTTGACTCTCTTTTGAATTCGTTACTCCACTCGATGCGATTTACCTCTTGTAGATCGACTGAAACGGCTCTCTCTCTCTCACACAGACAGACAGACAGACAGAGCCAATCCGTCGACTGGTTCCATGCATGCGTCCGCTACACAGAGTTCGATCTCCGATGACGGCAGAAAAGCCTCGACAACTGCTATAGCACAAGAACGGCCGAAGAACACAGGAGAGATGTGACGATGGCGCTATATAAATCGCCGGCCGAAGGATTACCGTAGTTCTCGCGGTATTCGCTAGGTGGCCTTCTCGTCCTAATCCAACGATGATCTGTTCGCAGAGGATATACGCCCATCAGCCGAAGCCATCGACAACCGGAAATAGCGCGTAGACCGTCACGTGATCGCCGGCAGCCACTCCCCTACTCCCTCGATCAGCCCTTCATCCGGTGACGTCATCGTCTGTCCAGCGGAAGTGACGTCATGTGGCTTCCGGGTCGTCTTTTTCTAGTTCTTTGCGCTGTGATGAGGATCTTGGGTCACGTGACTTCCAATCAGCAACACTCGTTTCCAAAGAGAATTCCGATTGGTCAGAATTACGAATATATAAATGATTTCAATGAATATTCACGATCGCATAATTATGTAGCGCATTGTTTAAGATTGCGTTTGTGTATTTGGTTTACATTGAATCTTACAGTTATTTAAACCAGTGTTTTCAAAACTGTGGGTCGCGACCCAAAAGTGGGTCGCAGGGATCAGTCTAGTGAGTCGCGCGAAATTAGATTCAAAGCGTCATTTACTAACCAACACCACATTGTCACAAGCCTTGAAAGTTGCAAGTAGGCTTAGGTTTTAAGAAATTTATATGTCTGCAATCTTCCATACTCAGTTTATATTAAAATGATTAGTGTTTTATCAAATTTTAGTTGACAATAACTTTGTAGGGTCGCGGCATGTTACTGTATTCAAAGTGAGCCGCATGGTTCCAAAAAGTTTAGGAAACCCTGGCCTATAGTACTTTTCAAGTATTAACCTTAATTCACAGTAACGCTAGGAAAGCGTATTCCGACCATTTTGCTCTGAAAACTCCAATAACAATTAGGGCATCTCTGGGCTTCGTTTTATTCTACCGACCGGTTAAGCGATTTTGCCATTCTCATAGGATACTTAAGATGCGTAACAAAGGTGTGTTTCTGACAAAATTTTAAGAGATTATTTTAAAGAATTTCGATGTTTATTTCTCTCCCCGTGTCTTATTTGGGGGAAATATGAATAATTCTGCCTAATGTCTTTGCCACATTTTTCATTCGAATTGAATTAAGAGCTTTTGTTTTGCCATTTATTCAAAACTCAAAAGATCCCTTTCAACCAACGTTCGCCAGATGGCGCAATGCATTTTTTAAATATTAAAAATGCTATGGTTAGGGTCGCGACACGTGACAAAACTGCGGAAGTGGGTCGAGGTTCTAAAATGTTTGGACAACCCTGATTTAAACAATAAGGGGCTGTCCATTAATTATGCCAACAATTTTTGTGCAAATTTTGACCCACTCTCTGTGTCAACAACTGTCAAACTTATCAAAACCCCTCCTCCCCTAATTTGTAGACGTAATTAATGGACAGCCCCTAAATGTTCCGTATTCGTTCAGTGTTGAATTGTTCATTGTTGTCTTGTGTTGCTCTTGAAGTTGCAACCGTTGTTTGTTACTAGAGAGCGTTGCACAAATAACTTCTGAATCGGATTCAACTCAAAACAAATTAAGTTATTTAACAAGGTAACCAAAGACTCTAAACGCAGTTGAACAAGATAACGAACAACGTTGAAAGTAGGCAATCTGTTACAGCTGCATTCAAGCGAATTCGCTGCCTAAACTCTTATTAAAGAGAGAACCCTAACCGATCACGCACGCATCGGCAATGATTATAGGATGATGCTTCTATGCATTATGAAGTGGCGCTACAGAAGTCGACGTTTGACTTTGGGGCCATCCATAAATGACGTAACGCGATTTTGGCAGTTTTTTGACACCCATTTCCTAACACGTCGTCACAAACTTGTCAAAAAGTCAGACCCCCTAAAATATGACGTAACTACGCGTTAACCCTTCCTCGTCTCATCTTTCGAAAAATCTTGACAAGCAAACAAAAGGTCATCCTCATCTTCCCCATTGTGCTTTTATCTTTTCGAAATATGGTGACAAGCAAAAAGGTCGCCAACTAAAAAAGTTAGTATTATGTGACGTCACATTTCCGTAACCTCCCCCGTCGTTACACCTCGTCACAATTGTTTGACCTCCACAAGTGCGTTATGTCATTTGTGGATGGCCAGTGGCGGCTCCACCGGGGGGGGGAGGGGGCCGTACCCCTCATATTGGGTGCCTGCCCCCCAGTGGCCCCCCAGTTGGGACCCTATACTTAACGCTACATACATTAAACAACAAATGGCTGCCCCCCATGATTAGAAGTTGCCACCCCAACGGCCCCACCACTTGCCAAATCCTAGAGCCGCCACTGTGGATGGCCCCTTTGATTAATGTCTTGATAGTCATCAGTTGACCTGTTGCAGATTCTAATAATTAAAATTTAATCCTAAAACGGTAAAAAAGTTGTTTCTAGTTGTTTCCAGTTCATCAAAGCGATGTTATTATTGTCGTCGCCTGTCGTGTGATGGACGGGTGTGTAAAAATAATTACGAGTACAGTATATGTATTTCTGAACATCATCAGCGTTTCCCTTAGATTGGTCAATAGCGTTGTTAGTTACGACGGAGATATTGAGGTCATGGGTTCGATTCGCATAGGAGGCCAAATTTTTTCGTCACTGCGAAGAATCCCTCCGCCCCCAAGAAACACATTGTGTAATTAATTTCGAACGGAATATTGCACATCAATATTGCTGTAAAACAAGTTTTATTACTGGTTAGCGCATGCCTATTCGGGTAATAATAATCCGCTGATCTGCTGATCTCAGTTTTATATAGACGTTTAGTGATCCGATCAGCGGCCGGGGCGAGGGCAGATCAGCGGAGATATAGGCGTTTAGTGGTCAGATCAGCGGCTATTAGAGGGATGCTGGAGCCAGATGACCGGCTTTAAAACTATTTTAGATGTTATCCCTTCCATCTCCTCTGATCTCTCCCCTCCCAGCATGGCTCTATAGCCGCTGATCGGACCACTAAACTCTATATAAAACTGAGATCAGCGGATTATTATTACCCTGCCTATTCTGGGTTGGGTCCCCCGTAGGCAGTGTTTAATCTAGACTCCTGGACTCCGTGGCTCTGGGGGTGAAACTGACAAAGCCGGGGGGAAGTCAGCTAGGGGGCTGCTGTTAGTTGATGTAGTATGCCAAAATTTCCGGGGGCGATTTGAAATTCTCGGGGAAGGGGGAATTATAAAGGCCTACTTATGAAGCGGTCAACCACTGCTATTACATTCCATTTTCTCTTAATTATTCCGAATCCATCCATTCTTGGAGACTACTAAATGGTCGTTTAGTAGTCTATGATCCATTCCTCTATGCTTCCATCCATCCATTCATCCCTCCGTCCGTCCGTCCGTCCATGGCTCTGCTGCTGCAGATTCCATCCAAGTGTGTCCCACCCCACCCCAGTAGTTGCTCCCCGTCACGGCCATCGGCGTTTGGTGCCTTATTGGCAATTTGCCAGGTGGGTGGGGGGAGGGAAGGAAAGGGCTATGGCCAACGAAGACTGCAAGACGAAGATAAGCCTCAAATGGAATCGACAGGTCATCTCCTCCTCCTCCTCCCTCACCATACGCCTCCTCCTCCTCCTCCTTCTTCTCCTCTGTCGTCCGAATTTTGTTCTTTCGTCCGTCCATCTGCTTCCAATACGAGGCGATCCTCGTCGCCTCCCTCCCCTCAGTGCGAACCAGTTGGTTTTCTCAGATGACCTTCCTTTTGGCCTCCATTTGCACTTTTCCTTGGGGTGGGGGGGGGGGGGTCGGCGACAGACTCCGCATCGTAAATAGCTAGACTAGACCAATATTACTGGCGCGAGTGTCGTTCATACTCGAGCGCCGATGGCGATTTTCGGGGTCTAGGCATTTATAGTGAAAATTCAACGGAAAATGAATTTCACAGTCGGCGTTTTTCAGGAAATTTCTTGGAAGTTATCGAAAGTGTTTGGCGAAATGAGAGAAAGAGAAAGAGAAAGAGAGACGTGGAGAGAGAGAGAGAAAGAGAGAGAGAGAGGGGGGGGAACACGGCAACAGTCGCTTTGCTGTCTTTGTCCCAATTAACCGCCTCTAATGCCATTTTAAGTGACAGGATATCTTGTCTGTCTGTCTATCTGTCTGTCTGTCTCTGTCTGTCTATCTCCATCTATCCGGTTGGTACTATTTAAACTCTGTTTGACGGCATTTTAATTAGATAGAAAGATGCTCGCTTCGCTCGCGCTCGCTTCGCTCGCAGTGCAGGATAATACTAAAACCCAATCATTGAATTCATGCTGCTGAACAACGTTTCAATGAGGTACATACGCCACGTAGCCAAGCTCTGACGCTGCAACGTACGCTTCGTCAAACGCTTCGCGTGGCCGTTCGCTTCGCGTGGCCGTTCGCTTCGCGTGGCCGTTCGCTTCGCGTCGCCGTTCGCTTCGCGTCGCATTTCGCTTCGCGAAGCCTAAGATTCCAGAACGACCAATCAGAACGCTCACCCAGCTAACCAATCAGAACGCTTGAAGGTAACGAATGAGAACGTCACACAGCCAACCAATCAGAACGCTCACACAGCCAACCAATCAGAACGCTTGAAGGTAACAGACATACAGAGCAAGGATCTTAATATTATACAAAAAATGCTCGTTTCGCTCGCACTCGCTTCTCTCTTCGCTCGCAGTGCAGGCTCGCTTCGTTCGAGGCAACGAATATTCCAACAAACAAATTAAACATAAACTGCTTACACAAATCGGGCCTAAATGTGCTCTATAAAATTAGCTTTAAGCGAAGCGTAACCGCGTCTTTCTAACGTTTATAACCGCTGAGATATAGGTGCTATACGAATCTCCTATTCACCATTCGGCGCTGCACAAACATGCATTTAATTTAACTAATAATCGATGAATAATTAATTCCTTTGCAAGAAACCCGGGATAAAAATTTCAGAATCGATAGAAACGTAAGGAATTATAAAAGGACCTTTAAAGTTTAAAGTACTAAACGGAACATTTGAAACTCATAATGCTAATCTATAGGGCATGACGTTGCACATTTGCGTCAGATTGCGGTAGATTTCCGTAGCTATGCAAAAATCTCATAATGCTAATCTATAGGGCATGACGTTGCACATTTGCGTCAGATTGCGGTAGATTTCCGTAGCTATGCAAAAATCTCATAATGCTAATCTATAGGGCATGACGTTGCACATTTGCGTCAGATTGCGGTAGATTTCCACTATGCAAAAATCTCATAATGCTAATCTATAGGGCATGACGTTGCACATTTGCGTCAGATTGCGGTAGATTTCCGTAGCTATGCAAAAATCTCATAATGCTAATCTATAGGGCATGACGTTGCACATTTGCGTCAGATTGCGGTAGATTTCGGGAGGGCAAGGGGGGGTATATTCCGGAGGCACACAGCCAAGCTCAACCAAAGGGATGGTTGGTTGGGAGATGGATGGGGAGAGGGTGGAAGAGGATGGGGAGAAGGGGTGGAGGGAAGGGGTGGAGGGAAGGGGGTTGGGAGAGGGTTGGGAGGAAGGGGGTTGGGAAGAGGGGTGGAGGAAGGGGTTGGGAGAGGGTTTGGGGGGTTGGAAGGGAAGGGGAGAGGGTTGGGGGGGTTGGGAGGGGAGGAAGGGGTTGGGAGAGGGAGGGGGTGGAAAGAGGGTGGGGAGGGGAAGGGGTGGGGGAGGGGAGGGGGTTTGTTTGAGAGAGGGATGGGCTCTGACGGGAGAGGAAAGGAACGGGGTTTGAGCTGCATTTAAGACGCTTCGAACGCTCCGTTGATTAGAAAATAATAGACAATGGTTGTCAATGGCAACAGCCTCGTGCACAGCCCAGGACAGAGGTTACGCAATTCGATTGTTACACAGTTTTGATTAAACAATAGACAATGGTTGTCAATGGCAACAGCCTCGTGCACAGCCCAGGACAGAGGTTACGCATTCGACTTCGCAACGTCGATTGGTGACCAATCAGAACGCTTGAAGGCAACAGACAAACTGGACAAACAGAGCAAGAATCTTAATATTATAAATTTTCCATTGTTGGTTGTAGTTAGGGTTGCCAGACGTCCTCCAAAAGGAGGACATGTCCTCCTTTTTAGGCCCGTGTCCTCCGTCCTCTAGGCGAAGCTAAAAATTGTAAAATGTCCTCCTCTTTTTGAGCTTTTATATGCTATCAATTTTCGTTCTTGCGGTATTGATGATTTTCATACGTTTTAGTCCGTTATCTCAGTTTACCCAATCATCGATATTAAAATAGCGTTTTGATTAGAGCTGGGTCGATTACGATTATTTTTTCCGATTACGATTACGATTATTTTCGATTATTTTTCACGATTACGATTTTGATTACGATTACGGTTTTTTAAATAATCGCGATTTCGATTTCGATTATTTCACAGTACCTTTAGAAACTGGCTTTCCCGTCATATTTTACAGTATTCGGCAATCCTCTGTGTATCGATGCTCAGTTGGTCTTCAACAGGGATATTTCTACACCCCTAACACCCCCAACACTTCTTGAGGTCGACACCCCTAACATTTGGTGATGTGACAATGATATGCATACAGAATGCATATTTATTTATTTATTTATTGACAATTTATATAGCGCAGTACGCAAGGCTTAAGGCCTACAACAAGAGCGCTTAACACAATTCATATCCAATATTAAATAAATGTGTCTTCAAATTTCTAATAAAAGTCCAGCTGAGACTGCTCCAGTCACATTGTCTGGAAGAGAGTTCCCACAGGGCGGATTCCCCGCGCGAATGATCTTTCCCCAAACTTAGGGTCTTGGACGGAGAGGGACCAACAACTGCACTCTCCGACTGGACCTAAGAACCGATCTCCTCTCGATCACAGTCGACCTTCGTACAAGCACAGTTAGATAATCAGGACAGAGTAGATCGTGTAAAGCCCGAAACGTAAGCCAACAGCGCTTGTAGACAATGCGCTGTGGAACACGGAGCCAGTGGAGTCGATTTCTAAGGAGAGGAGTGGTTAGCCCTGAACACCCCCAAACAGGCCCATTCAGAGGGGGCTAGGATGGCCATTCGGCCCGGGCCTCTATCATTTTGGGGCCTCCTTTGTTTCCTTGTCGAGAATTCTGGGAGAGCTAGAAAGCTAGATAGCTACTACTAGAAGGGGCCTCAAAATTTGGTGATGACCTTTTTACTTGTTGATAATTTTGGGATTTTGGGAAAGCTAGGAAGGTATATTCTGCGGTCCTCAAAATTGGTGATTACCTTTTTTCGCTTGTCAAAATTTTAATTGTTGGGAAGGCTAGGAGCTAGAGGCCTCAGAAATTCCAACTGGCCTGGACCTCCTTCAGCCTCTGAAGAGCCCTGCCCCAAATGGAGAAATAGACCCCACAACTTTATCCTCGGATGACTTTTTGCTTGTCAGACTTTTTGTGAGTCTCTATAACGTTTTTTGCTTGTCAGCCTTTTTCGGTAGAGACTTCCAAATTTCGACACTCCCAGATTTTCCTGACACCCCAAATTCCCAATCCCACAATCCTAGAAATAAACACACCCCAGATTTTCCCGACACCCCACCCCAATTCACAATCCTAGAAATAACCCTGGTCTTCAATCTACTTAAAGGATCGAGCCTGGGTGGCAAGACCGATATCGTCAGCGTATCCAAACTTCCTACTGATGGTACCAGGTAGGTTTAAGTCGTTTGTAGGCCTATAGGCCTACAAATTGAATAACGTGGGGGCTAGAACTGGACCCTATGGTAGACCGTTTCGCTGACGTCTCCAGGAGCTGACATCTTCTCCCAAGTGAACCGTCTGTCAGAGATGAGTAATTCCACAAGTTGACAGAACCAGGGTGGCAAATTGAGCGAGAGTTTGTACATTAAACCCACCTGACACACCGTATCGAAAGCTGCTGTCAAACCCAGAAATATGGTACCTGTCTTTAGACGCTGTTGAATCCATTTTCAATGAAAATCTGATAATCAACGGTAAATTGATCTTTCTTTGAATCGGAAATGTTGTATAATATCACTTACGGGAATAATCGAAAAATAATCGCGATTTCGATTATTTTTTCGACGATTATCGATTATTTCGATTTATTTGATAATCGTGTCGATTACGATTACGATTTTTTCAAAAATCGCGATTTCGATTTCGATTTCGATTAATCGACCCACCCCTAGTTTTGATAACACCAATATCGATTGTCCAAAGTCCCAAAATACTCGACTCTCGTCATTCTATCTCTAGCGTATATGCAATAGTCTATGGTCAAAATGTTAATTTCATTTCCGGTAGCAAACGCAGAGACTGTAAACGTAGTTGCTTCTCAGATTTACTTAAAATTTGTGAATTATTATTTTTTGTATTCCTGGACACAATGGCAATGTGGAAAGGGTGTTCTCCTCGATTAACGCTCAATGGACAATTGAAAGGAACAGAGACTCTTGGTAGACTCTGTACATGTAAAGTGTATCATTCACACAAAATACAACTTTAAGAATCTTACTGGTAAACAGTTTTATGCATATGTGATCGACAACAAGGATCTTTGCCGAAAAGTTGGTTCCTCTGAAAATTATGTTGTGTAGCAGTAAGGATAATAGAGGTAAAGGCACAATTTGTATATATAGAAATAATTGCTGTAAAATGTTTCTTGCATTTTTATGTTATATTTTCCATTGAATTTATATTAATTTTCTCATTTGGAACATTCATTCAATGTGTCCTCCTCTGTCCTTCTTTTCATCTGGCTCTGTCCTCCTTTGGCTACCCATGCATCTGGCAACCCTAGTTGTAGTAACAACACTGATTAAGCAGAAATTTATGTAGCACATTATATTCAATCGTCTCAGATTCTCTGTCTGCTTGTCTATCGCTGTCTCTCTGGGTCTCTGTCTGTCTGTCTGTCTGTTTGTCTCTCTCTCTGTCTCTCTCTCTCTGTCTCTCTCTCTGTCTCTCTCTCTCTCTCTCTCTCTCTCTCTCTCTCTGTCTCTCTCTTTATATTTAAGGTAGAAGATTAGTAGACCCTATTATAATTGCGGAGTGAGTGTCTTACGCAGAAGCCACCGTATAATCCTGGAAGAGAAGAGATGATGATGAGGAGGAGGAGGAGGAGGAGGAGGAGGAGGACGGGAGGAAGGGTTGTTTGAAGGCTCATTAAATCGTGTTAGTGCCAACTGCTTTTATGTAGCAGATTATATTCAATCGTCTCTCAGATTCTCTGTCTGCACGTCTCTCACTCTTTCTTTCTTTCTTTCTTTCTTTCTTTCTTTCTTTCTTTCTTTCTTTCTTTCTTTCTTTCTCTCTCTAAGGTAGAAAATTAGTATTATAATTGCGGAGTGAGTGTCATACGCAGAAGCCACCGTATAATCCTGAAAGAGAAGAGATGATGATGATGATGATTAGGAGGAGGAGGAGGAGGAGGAGGAAGGCGGGAGGAGGAGGGCGGGAGGAAGGGTTGTTTGAATCCTCATCAGATCGTGTTGGTGCCAACTGCTTAGACGGAGGATAAGAGCAATTGATCCTCCTCCTCTGAGGAATAATCGATTGAACGAAGCAATTTATTCGATTGGTAGAAATGGATTCTACAATTATTGGTCTGAGGTGAATTGTGGGGCAGTCGCCTTCTTCAATCAATCGATCAATCAACTTCTATGGCGCCACGATCATACTGTCTAGGGCGTCAGTCGATGGCGCACCAAATCCAATCCGAATTGGAATCCAGGTGAAGAAGGAAAGGTGAGGCAGGTGGGCGGCGGGGAGGAGGAGTCAGAGGTGTAAGGGTGCCCAGACGTGGACATGGGTCCAGTTTTTACAATCCAAACCAACTCATCTTGATTCAGACCCAACCCACGAAGGCAATAGGTTTACTTGACCCAACCCCATTGGTGGCTTAGGAAATTGTAATATATGTCATGCACGACATATTATTACAATTTCCTAAGCCACGACTTATTCAAACTAAAAGAACAGAAAGCTAGTATAGTATATGCCAATTCGATCCAGGTCAGTTACGCTTCCTCTGAAAAGATGACTCTTAATGCGCATCGCCATGTTTCCCCTAATTCAGTGTTTCCCAAACTGTGGGTCGCAATCCAGAAGTATGTCGCAGGGCTCAGTCTAGTGGGTCGCGGGGTAGCGCGAAATTAGACACTAAGATGTCATTTTCTAACCAACACCACAATGTCACAAGCCATGAAAGTTGCAAGTAGGAATAGGTTTAAAGAAATTTATATGTCTGCAATCATCCATACACGCGGCTTATGTTAGAATGATTAGTGTTTTATGAAACTTTTATCCAATAAGTTTGCAGAGTCAGCATGTTACAAAGCCTGGTCTATAATACTTGCCACATTTAATTTTATTTCGAAACAACTCGAGGACGCGTATTTCCGCCATTTTGCTCTGAAACTCCGATAACAATTGGGAGACTAAGATTTTGGCGACCCTTAACCGGGCTGTTAAGAGATTTTGCCAAATTCGTTGGATTTTTTTAATATAATTAATTAATTAAGACGCCTAACAAAGGTATGTTCCTGGCAAAATTTGCAAGATATTATTTGCAAAAATTTCAATAAGTTTTTCAATAATATTCTCTTCTTTCGTTTAAGGCTATCTGGCAAAAATATAAATAATTCTGTCGAATATATTTGCCGTTTTTTTCATTCGAATTGAATCAGAGCTTTTGTTTTTCCATTTACTCAAAACTCAGAAGATTCCTTTCAACCAACGTTTGCCAGATGGCCTAATGCATTTTGTTGATATTACATATTATGATTAGGGTCGCAACACCTTACACAACCGCTGAAGTGGGCCGCAGTTTCAAAATATTTGAGAAACCCTGGTCTAATTGATTCCTTCTCTTGTTCTTCAACATATTAATTCATTAAGCTAAATTGCGGTTCACAGTTTGCGCTGAATGTCAGACATGTTCCTCCTATATTCATTCGATTCGCTAAATCTTTGAAACTGTTAACAATCAAGTGAAACCATGAACTCTTAAATGAAGTCGCTGTTCGTTTTCATTTCAAACATAAGTGTAAACTTCTATTAGGCCTCTAAGCGCACGTCCCCCATTTTTTAGAGCTACCATGGGGAATGCGGGTGGTCCAGGGCTTCGGCTCCCCACTTTTTCTTCCACGTTTACGTCAATGATTTCAAATATCTATTTCAAGACATTTCTATCACTGGGGAGGGGAGAGACAGGGGAGGGGAAAGAGCGTTCCAATTGTTGCCATTTTACCAGATGACCACTGGTCTGGCCTCGGCTAACAACTGACTAACAATTGTATCATCATTGATGCCGTCCTGTCACGACGTAAAGTCTTTCCCAAAATAAAGTCTCCGCCGGGTTTTTTTTTAAAACAAAATATTCTTCGGAGAATTTGTTTTAAAATGAAGTCGACTTATTTAAAACATAATCTCCCCTTCTACCTTCCACGTTCCCTTACTTTTGACGGGTTAAACTACTTTGAGAATAATAATAATAATTATAATAATCATTTTCTCAGTGTCTTCTAATACAGGACAACCTAACTAGGAGCAATACATCCTTATTTATTGTCATTGAATAATATGGGCTAATGTCAGTTATATGCGCCGCTAGCGCTATAAGGGGCCGTCCATAAACGACGTCACGCGATTTTGGCAGTTTTGTTACCACCCCTCCCCCTCGTCACAATTCGTCACAAAATGTCAGAGGCCCCTAAAAATGGCGTCACAACGCGTTAACCCCCTCTTTCTGATGTCAAAATTAATGTTTCAATGCACTTATTTCTGTAAGCGAGTATTACAATGAATTCGTTTGAAAATACCTATTATAATTATTATAGTTAAATCGATATTCAGAAACTTTTTCAAATTATTTTTTAAAAATTAATTATAAGTGTAAAATACGTTCAACTGTGCGGTAACATATCAGTGTGTTATTAATAACAATATTTAGTATTATGTGACGTCACATTTCTGGAAACCCCCTCCCCCGTCGTCACACTTCGTCGCAAATGTTTGAACCCCCTCTCCCCTAAGTGCGTGACGTCATTTATGGACAGTCCCTACTCCCTAATAATGTTGATGTTAAATTTTTAAACGAGACGTTGATAACCTATTGAACAATAATATTTATTACGGTGTTTATGGAACATTTCTTACTTTGTTTCTGGTGTTTTTGAGTTGTTTCGTTATTTTCGGTGTCTTGGTGTTTCTGAGTTTTTTTTATAGATGGCACATTTCTTAATTCCCTCTCGTTGTCTTTAGCTTTTAATCTAATGAGGCGAATTTATTTTTGTGGTGGAATTATTTTGCGGCCAGCGGAGATCCTATTTTAACAGAAGAGATTTTGTTTCCTCCCTCCCTAGGCGAATTTATTTTACAATGAATCCCCCGTGCGGAGACTCAGTTTGGGGTAGGATTTATTTTCCAACACCGGCCAAACCACCATTGTATATGATGGGGTCTAGATCAGGGTTTCCCAAATATTTTAGAACCTCGACCCACTTCAGGGGTTTTGTAACGTGCCATGACCATAATCAATAATCATAGCATATAATGTCAACAAAGCAATGCATTAGGCCATCTGGCGAACGTTGGTTGAAAGAAATCTTCTGAGTTTTGAATAAATGGCAAAACAAAAAGCTCTCTGGTTCAATTCGAATGGAAAATGTGGCAAATATATTAGGCAGAATAATTCATAGTTTTGCGAAATAAAACAAAATGAGAGAAATGGATATTGAAATTTCTTTAAAAGTATCTCTTTAGAATTTTGCCAGGAACACACCTTTGTTACGCGTCTTAAAAATCACATGAATACGGCAAAATCGCTTAACCGCCAGGTCTCTGCGACCAGGATTAGATCAGAGATTCCTATAGTAACAGTTATTGGAGTTTCAGAGCAAAATGGTCGGAATGCGCTTTCCGTGCGTTATTGAAAAATAAGAATAGTTTTTTAAAAGTAGGCTAATATAGGCCAGGGTTTCCCAAACTTTTTGGAACTGTACGACTCACTTCAGCAGCTATGTAACATGCTGCGACCCTGAAAACTCTATGTCAGGTAAAATTGTATAAAGCACTAACCATTTTGATATAAACCGTGTATGGAGGATTGCATGCATATAGATTTCTTAAAACCAAATCCTACTTGCAACTTTCAAGGCTTTATGACATTGTGGTACTGTTTAGAAACGGTACGCGACAACTGTTACCCAAATGCCGGGCCCAGTTGTCCGGGGCCCAATCGGCAGTACCCAGTTGTTCTGATCCGGTTTAGAAAATGGCATCTTTTGAATCTAATTTAGCGCTACCTCGACGACCCACTAGAAGGAGCCCTTCGACCAACTTTTGAGTCGCGACCCACAGTTTGGGAAACACTGGTCTAACGGGCTAAAACACTGTTGTTGTTATTGGTCATGTTGTTGTTGTTGTTGGTGATGACGATAGTTGTGGTGGCGATGATGATGGTGACGGCGATGAGGGTAACGACGACGATGATGACGACAGTGATGATGACAATAGGTTAATGACGATAGTGGTTGTGGTGGTGGTGGTGCTGATGATGATGATTGATTATGATGATGATGAAAATGAGGACGATGATGATGGTGATGATGATGATGAGGTGGTGATGATGACGATGATGATGATGATGATGATGATGACGATGAAGATGATGACAGTAATGACGACAGTGGTGGTGGTGATGATGATGATGATGATGATGATGATGATGATGATGTCTAGGGGCTTTGTTTACGAACGCATCGGTGCAGATGAGAAAGGCGTTTCGTTTGGAATTCGATCGCCATAATAACAACACAACGACGATGTTCAAACTCGACAAATACGAGAAAACCGTTGATTTCACGGACAGCTACGAAGTGACGAAAGCAGGTGAGAACCACCACTGCAGTCCCCTTCCCACCCACAGCTACACACGCCGCACAGGTATCCACCAGCAGGGTCCGCTGTTATAGCTGGATTTCCAGTGCAGGTATATTTTTCCACCCCTCTAACACCTCCAATATAATCCATCGCACAGCAGAAGAGAGCTGGTGCTAGAACACAACTTATCCAACTTAGGAAACTGAAATACTTTGGTCACATAGTACGAGCAGACAATCTACATACGATGATACTGCCCATGGCAGCATTAACGGCAAGAGGAAGATAGGCCGGAACCTCGTATATAGACGATGGACGGATGATATCTTGGAATGGACCAAACAACCAATTAAATTATCAATTGCATCAGAACTGCAAAAGACAGAGTCACGCGGAGAATCCTGACATCAGCCTGCATAGCCTCCGACCCTCAGCAATGAGGATGGACGATACCATACCATACCGTACCATACCATACCGTGCCATACCATACCATACCATGTCATACCGTGCCATACCATGTTCGTTGGAAATGTCATTTGGAGTACCATCGATTGATACCTCTTAATTAATATGATATATTAGTATTACTTTTATTATAAATGGTTCTATAAAAATGTATATCTGTTTATTCATTCATTCATTCATTCATTCTTTCATTCATTCATCCTGGTCTTCATGACAACAGAAGCGACTGAACTCCGTTTTTGCGGTCTGCATATAAAGGTAGGCGATGGGGTGGATGGGGTTCCTTCTTCCCCTCCAGGCCTCCACGATTCTTTTGTATCTTTTCGATTCTACGCATCGTCTGTCTGTCTGTCTGTGCGTGTGCTTGTATGTTTCGGTAAGTATGTCAGTGATCTAGAGGTCATTATACGAGCGGCAACAGAGATCCTTCTCATGTGGAATCGCATCGTCCGTCCATCTAATGTCCTCATAAATGTCCACTCCCTACCTCCTCTCCCCCTACTCCTCCCCACCCTTTCCTCTTCTCTTCCTCTCTTCCTCTCCTCTCCCTCGCCGGTCCTCTCGTCGAGGAAGCGTCTGTTGTCGATCGAAACGAACATTTACCGGCGGCGTTGGTCACGTGGCGCCATTTGGGGTAAAATGGGGGGTGACGATGGGGAGGGGAAGGGGTCAAACCGATCCTTCGTTTCGTTGGAAAGACAGCGACGATTGTGCGCCTCTTCTCACCCCCTCCCAAATGGACTCGTCGTTGAACCACGTGACCTCCTCGCTTCAGCCAATCGGGACCGAGATGAAATGCGAAGAGTGATGGCGTCGTCGTCTCCGCAAGATGGCGGACGAACGATACGATGACGTCATTGAGCGTCGACGTGACGTAACGCGACGCGTCGTGGGCAATGGCGACCTCAGGATTTGGCAAGTGGGTGGGTGAGTTAGGGTAGCAACTTCTAAGCACGGGGAGCAACTAGGAATAATAGCACCCTCGATGGGGGACACTGGGAAGTCAGGCATTTAACGGGGGAGGGGACACAGGGCCCCTGTGGAACCGCTTCTGGTCGTGAGTGTTGTCAGACATGGACAACATGGGTCTGTATTTTAAAACGCAACCCATCACGATCCAAAGAAGGCACCCAACTCAACCCACGAAATAAATAGGGTTACTTGACCCAACCCACTTCAATACATTACAGTTGCTTGAATCACGACATGCTGTCTTACCCAACCTAACTCAACCAACCCTAAACAAGGAAATTTTCTACCCATTCCAACCAGGGGCGTAGCCAGGAATTGGATGGGATTTCGGGGGTATAAATCTTTAAAAAACTTCGAATTTTTTTATAAACACATTGAAAATCTTAAGGTAGTCTGATTTTTGTTTGTGGGGGGGGGGCGCGGTATATATACCGATATACTCCCTCCGTCGCTACGCCCCTGATTCCAACCCAACCCAACCCGTGTCGATGTGTCCGCGCGGGTGTTGTTCGCTGAGAAGTGGTTCCCGTTGTCGTCGTGTGTCTGACGCTGCAGTGTGTTCGGTGGGATCCAAAGGGGCGTTCGTTCTGATCGGAGCAACCGATCGACTGACTCAGAGCACAGTCGACGCCTTTGCAAAGACATTCCACATGCCTTACGTCAGCCCCACCTCCCCTTCCAACGACTCCATGACGACCGTCGTCAGGGACTTCCTGCTGCATCTGCATCCGCTCTACGACAGAGCGATCATCGACGTCATCAAACATCACAAATGGCCAAAGATATCCTACGTTTACGACAACAACGAAGGTCAGGCAGTTACGATTAAACATCTCCTCAGTCTGGCTCTCTGGGTCTCTGGCTCTCTGTCTCTGTTTGTATGTCTCTCTTTGTCTCTTTCTTTCCTCTCTCTCTCTCTCACCCTCTCTTTCCCACTCTCTCACGCTCTCTGCTCTCTCACCGTCTCTCCCCTTTCTCTCACCCTCTCTCTTCCCTCGCTCTCTTCCACTCTCTCTCACGCTCTCTCTCCCTCTTTCCCCTCTTTCCCCTCTCTCTCACGCTCTCTCTCCCTCTCTCACCGTCTCTCTCCCTTTTTCTCACCCCCTCTCTCTTCTCTCTCTCTCTCTCTCTCTCTCTCTCTCTCTCTCTCGCTGGGCAGGGTTATTTCTAGGATTGTAAATTTGAGGGGTGCGGGTAAAATCTGGGCTAGGGGTGTGTGTGTGGTCATTTCGCTTATCTCTTCGTCTAATGATAGTTTCTTATCGTTATCTTGATGCGCCAAATTTGACGAGAGCACCAATAATTAATTACTACCATCGTTGACTTTTAATGGGAGAGAGACAGACAGACAGACAGTCATACAAAGAGATAGAAAGAGAGACAGAGGCAGAGACAGATGGAAAGAAACAGACACAGACACACAGAGATTCAGACAGAGAGAACACACAGAGAAACATAAATACAGACAGACAGACAGACAGACAGACAGACAGACAGACAGACAGACAGAGTGAATCATAGTCAACTACTTGCCGTCTGAGAGTTTGAATCTTTTTCTCGAAACTTTTTTGTCTAAAGAGAAGAGGTCGGTGGCCTTTTCCTCTGTTGATTATGCCGCCGATCCAATGCCCTCCCTCCCCGTTCCTCCTCTTCCCTCCCCGCGCCCTTCCCTCATGTCAGCCTTGGGATCTCGGGGACAGTCGGAGAGACCATTTGTTTTCCGTCTCGTGACGAATAAAGAATTAAAAGGAGACGGAAGCGAGTGACTGAGTGACAACGGCTGGACGGCGTCTTTCCTCCTGACACGAGCATCCGACGAGCAACCGACGAGCATCCGATGAGCGACCGATGAGCATCCGATGAGCAACCGACGAGCAACTGCCGAGGCCTCGAAGCGTCTTAGAAATCCGATTACAAGTCTTCGATGATGGTAAAAATTGAGATGTTGTTTGTTTGAAACATCAGTCCCCCTCCCTGCCCCACTCCACCTCCCTGCCCAACTTCACCTCCTCCCTGTCCCACTCCACCTTGCACATTCAAGCGGATAATTCTGCAGAATATTTTGCCGTTCAATCAATCAGCTACAACGCACCAGGTTGACTGACATCTAGGTCCGGCGTCAAAATGCAAGGTCAAAGGTTATGTCCTCTCCGTTGTGCGTAGAGCGGTTGACATTAGGAAGTGCTCTCATAAAAAATGAATTTGACATAAAATATTCTGTATAATTCTTAGGCTCTCGCTTGGGATACGAGAGTGGACGAGATGAGAGAGAGAGAGAGAGAGAGAGAGAGAGAGAGAGAGAGAGAGAGAGAGAGAGAGAGAGAGAGAGAGGACAGACAGACAGACAGACAGACAGACAGATAGACAGACAGACAGATAGATAGATAGATAGATAGATAGATAGATAGATAGATAATGAGAGACAGAGAGACAGAAAAACAGACAGACGGATAGATAGATAGACAGACAAGAAGCCGTATATTGCAACAGTTCTCTTGTCCACCATCTTTACGGACAATAACTAGATTTATAGAGCTGATAGATAATAGATAGATAGCTACTTGATAGATAGATAATTTAAAATCCATCTGCGGACTGTTTGGTAGGAGTTAAGGAAATTGTCTGCATATATGTCTGCAGGACATATTTACTAGTGGACTGTATGGCAAGTGGCATGTCAATAATTATTATGATCCGTTAGAGGATGTTGAAAAAAGTATCAACGAAAAAACGTTTAACTTGGATGAATTTCCTCAATTAGAAGTAGAATCTAAGAGAGAGAGAGACAGACAGACAGACAGACAGACAGACAGACAGACAGACAGACAGAGACAGACAGACAGACAAACAAATAGACAAATAGACAGACAGACAGACGGATAGACAAACAAACAGACAGACAGATAGAAAGAGAGAGATACAAAAGAAGAGACAGAGACAGAAGGAGTGACTGAGACAGACAGACAGACAGACAGACAGACAGACAGACAGACAGAGACAGACAGACAGACAGACAGACAGACAGACAGACAGACAGACAGACAGAGATTGATATTCCCTTGAGACCATAGAGCATTACTGATGTCTTCTTCAGCTGTTGTAAGTAAAACAGAAGAAGATGTTGATCCAAGAAGAGCGTCGGAGACTGTCGGCCAAATGCTGGTCCTCGGAGGCTGTCTCCAATTGATCTTCTGTCGCCAGAGCAGAAACTCAATCGACTGAACAGCTCCAAAGTGACTCTGAGTGACTCAATGAACGTCACCAATGGCCAGATTCTCTATACAGACTCCGTCGAAAACTTTCAGGGCCTTTGACTGTTGCCAAGACGACCTTCTTTCCCTCTGTCTGTCTGTCTGTCTGTCTGTCTGTCTGTCTATGTCTGTCTATGACTTTTGAATTTTGTTTGTTGTGAGAGAAATTAAGAAAATAAAACGAGATACTTTTCTCAGTCGAATACTTTCTGCGAATTCTGATATCGAAACTAATTTATTTCGATAAACGTCCGAAAACTGCTTTAAGTTTAAGTCTTTAAGAGTCAACGGAGGCCAAAATTGCCTCCGTCCTTTAAAGGACACGCCGTCCTCATTCGGCCTCGAAAGGACAGACGAAGGACTGTCACAAAAGAAAGTCCATTTCCTCGTAGATATTTCTAAATATGGAAATGCTGATATTCTTTCATCGGCGCTACATAAATACGTGCGCTGCTCAGCGAGGCATTGCAACAGTCAGAAGGCCGCAGGTCAGAAGGTCAAGAGGTCAGACTGCGGCCATGGAGAGAGCTTACATCGAGATTGAGCCATTCGGTTGAATAGGCTTACGTCATTTCATTCAATCGATTGTAATATTATAATACGGGACAACAAATTTTACAAAAGGCATTCCCGTTATCCGGAAACATAATGAAGACATCTCCTAGGGTTACTTAGGAAGGGTTAAAACATGTTGAGTTTTATCTCCATAACCCTAACCTCACCCTAACACTAACTCTTAACCCTTAACCGCCACCCTAACCATTTCTTAGTATCTCTTCACTGAAATCCGATAAATAATAATACCCAAATAATAATAATAAAAATCATAATACTGAAAACAATTAAATTAGATATTTTTATTTTATTTATCTGCCGACCACGAATATGACAATCAAAATGGAGAATTGGCTCTAGTTTTTTTAAATTTGCAATTATAGTTTATTACACTAATACAGTGTTTCTCAAAGTGTTTCTTTTTCCAGCCACGGCACAGTATATAAGAAACATGCAGCCGAAATGCACACATTTCATTTTTAAATTATGCATTGTATAGGACTACTATAGTGCTATATGTTATACTTTAGTCTAATTATTCTAATATAGAACAGGGTTTCCCAAACATTTTGGAATCGCGGTCCACTTCAGCGACCATAATCATGGCATGTAATATTTTTAATGCATTAGGCCATCTGGCGAACGTTAGCTGAAAAGATCTTCAGAGTTTTGAATAAATGGCAAAACAAAAGCTCTGATTGAATTCGAATGAAAATACGGCAAATATATTATTAAGAATTATTCATATTTTTGCCAAATAAAGGCTAAAGAAGAGAAACAGATTTTTTGAAATTTATTGAAAATAATCTTTTAAAATTTTATCATGAACATACCTTTTTTACGCGTTTTAAAAATCGTATGAGAATGGCAAAATCGCTTAACCGTAAAGTTTTGATGCGAGTCTTAGAGATTAACTATTAATTTTAAATATTAAGTTTCAGAGCAAAATGGTCGGAATACGCTTTCCTTGCGTTATTGAGAAATAAGGTTACTAGTTACTATAGGCAGGGGTTCCTATAGACTTTTTGCGAGCACTTCAGCGGGTTTGTAAAATGACGCGACCCTGCAAACTTATTGTCTTGCAACTTTCAAGGCTTGTGACATTGTGGTAGGTCTATTGCTGAGAAAATGATACTTTTGAATCTAATTTCACGCGACCCACTAGACTGAGCCCTGCGACCCACTTTGGGTCGCGACCCATAGTTTGGGAAACACTGATATAGAGTATAATATTGACTACGGTTCTTCATAAGTTCATAATTTCTTTGCAATCTGCATCACTATTTCATGCTTAACTTCACTGAAGAGATAGTAATTGAACTTAATAGTTAACAGTTAATACAGCACCATTATTATTGTTTGTTATTTTCCAACATTTTGCCACGGCCCACTTCTGCAGTTTCTGCGGTATAGTTGTGTGCCGCGGCACAAAGGTTGGGAAGCACTGCATTACCAACTATAGTTTATATAAATTCTTCCAAACTCATAGTTACAACCTTTTGTTAGTTACCGGTAACTAGTACCCATCACTGTTCATCACTAACCATACCAAGGTTGTCAGGAAAGAAATCCAGATGGAAATGAAGGAAATGGATCTTGAGAGACATTTTGCTGTCAACTTTAATATACACCAGCAGGTCTTCTACTAGTTCCTTGTACTGTAGTTTTCTGCCTTAACATTACCGAGAAAGTTCCTAGTCCTCTGCGTTAAAAGCATTTCATGCTTGTTTTGCATCACCCTGCAGCAAATCGCTCAGCCGGTTTAATCTTTGAAGAACTCTCGAATCTGAACTTCCTGAAGACCCACAAAACTCTCTGTAATCTTTGCCAACTGATACATTTTGTCTCGGAGTCCATTCCTTCAGCTAGTAGCGCAATTCCCTTGTTCGTCTATCCCACTCACATACTGTAAGAAATACATGTATTTTGTGTATCTCTATTCTGACAGTCCCTTTAAAAGGGTTACCGGGTACTGCCTTAAAATCATCACAGAGACGCCCGCTGTACTTGTTGTAAACCTCCCATGGAGTTCAGTAGCTGCTTTGGGTTATCGTACGCCTCTTTCATGCAGATGACATGTGTGCTACTAGCCACCTCGGTGGTACATTCTGTGGCAGTTTCCATTCCAAAAGCGTTGCATTGCATTTGTTACATTGTTTCCGAAGCACATACCCACTCATTATTCGCCTGATTTCGCCTCAGGGCAAGATGCATATATGGGCAATTAATTATTGGACATCTGAACATGCCAATAATGGGCTCAGAGGGTCCACGTGCATACCTCGTTGTGCTAGAACACAATGCCGCCAATTGCCGCATTTTATGTGGGCGTGTCACAGAAGCAATTAACTGGGTGGTCTCACCTGCCCCGAATGCCTACTTCTGTAGACATAGACAATGGACGAGTACCCCTCGTCCTTACCGCTTTTCTTATCAAAATGGTTGGACGACTCACGGTCATCCTTACCGCTAGCGAGGCTAGAATAGATGAAAGACTATTTTCATTGTCTTAAGACTCAGTTTCGAAGAGTCTAAAATAGTGTCAATTCTTGTGGGGTCATAAGTAATTTCTAAGACATTCATGAGGGTCCTCATATGACAATATCAAAGAACAGAATATCAGATTACCTTCCTTTCGGAATAAAGGCTCCAATTGCTGGTGGAGCTTTGGATGTCCCACAAAGCCTGAAATTTTTTAATGCTCAACGTTTCTGAATGTCCTTTATACTGTCGTGCGCTAATGACGTAACCTTATTTCAGCAGCCTCCTGGCAGTAGTACTGCATTGCATCAGGATGCAACCAATTCTGAATGATGTGTGTGTGTGTGTGTGTGTGTGTGTGTGTGTGATGGTACTATGCAACGCGATGCAATATTACACCATTTAAGGTTTATTTAGCGCATTGTTACAGTCCGACTCAGGCCCGCCGGAACGAATTTTCATCAGGGGGTGCAGATTTTCTCCAGATAAAAGCAGTAGCATCATTTCACACTTTTCTTTGGGGCAAGATAATTGTTTGCAAATTTTGGGCAAATTTTGGCAATTTTATGGCCAATTTTAGCAATTTTTGGCTAGTTTTAGCAAATTTTTGGCGATTTTTTGCAAATGTTGGCAATTTTTGACCAATTTTAGCAAATTTTGGAAATTTTTGGGCCAGTTTTAGCAAATTTTGGCAATTTTTTGACGAATTTTAGCTGAAAGGGGTGCAGAGGGGGTGCAGCCCATCTTCTTTCCAGGGGGTGCACTGCACCCCCTACATTTTTCCAGGGGGTGCAGCTGCACCCCTTGCACCCCCACTTGCGGCAGGCCTGGTCCGACTGGATAAATTTACCAAGGAGAAACGTAGAATATGAGCTGCATGAAATATCTTCGACACGAGAGCGAATAGAAATCGTCATGGTCATGTTCTTGTTGACCGGTCTTATCTGTATCCATGGCGACACGACGCCCCGGCAGTCGTTGCCATGGCGACCGACTAAACGCGCCGAGCAACTGGCGCCATCTGTCGACCGACTGCGTCGTCGAAAGGTCGTCATGTCAACGGCGAAGTTATGATGCGAAGGAGAGGAGAAGAAGAAGAGAGAGAGAGAGAGAGAGAGAGAGAGAGAGAGAGAGAGAGAGAGAGAGAGAGAGAGAGCCACAGAGATATTAGACGAACATCAAAATGGTTATGTGCACCGAAAAGGCTGAAAATGTGTCTGTCCGTGTGTCTGTCCGTATGTCTTGCTGTCTGTCTCAGTCATTGGAGTAGCCAAGAGGGATTCCGTGGGGCAAGGGGAGGAAGACGACGCTCCCCAGGGTTTAAAATAGGCCGTTTCCGGGGGGAAAATTGCCCTTTCCCCCGGAAATTTCAAATTCCTCCTCCGGAAATTTGGGCATACAACATCAACTAACAGCAGCCCCCCCTAGCTGACTTCCCTCCCGCTCCCCGGTCTTGTCAGTTTCCCTCCGGAGTCCAGAGTCTAGACTAAATGGCATGTGCTAGCCTCGTCTGTCTCGATGGTTGAAGTCCTCTGACCACAGTCAACACTAGTGGGAAGATTCTTGCAAAAGCATTAAGAGCATTTTAATCTAAGGGGCCGTCCATAAATGACGTTACGCGATTTTGGCAGTTTTTATCCTCCTCCCCTCATCACACGTCGTCATAAAAAGTCAGACGCCCTCAAATATGACGTCACAATGCGTTAATCTCACGGTCATCTTGTCGTCTTTCCAATGTCAAAATTAATGTTTCGTTTGAAAATGTTCATTATAATTATTATAGTTAAAACAATATTCAGAAACTTTCAAATTCTTTTAAAAAATTAATTATAAGTGTAAAATACGTTAAATTTTGCGGCAACATAGCATTGCGGTATTAATAAAAATATTTAGTATTATGTGACGTCACATTTCTGGAAACCCCCTCCTCCATCGTCACACATCGTCACAAATGTTTGAACCCCTCTCCCTAAGGGCCATCCACAAATGACGTAACGCGATTAGGGGGTCCGGACATTTGTTACAAAGTGTGACGAGGGGGTTTTCTGAAATGCGACGTAACGCAGTAAATTTTTTTAAAGAAGATGACATTTTTTGCTTGTCAAGGTATTTGGAGAGTTTGGAGTTTGGTAAGGGGAAATGATGACTTTTTTGCTTGTCAAGGCTTTTCAGTAGACGAAGGGGGGTCGTCCCGTTGTTACGTCATATTTTAGGGAATCTGACTTTTTGCTACGTCGCGTTACGTAGGGGTGGTCAAAAGTGCCAAAATCGCGTTACGTCATTTATGGACGACCCATAAGGGCGTGACGTCATTTATGGATGGCCCCTAATGAGGGGTAAGGTGATAATCGAATGGCTGCAATTTGGGCTGCAAATTTGCTCAGTTGACGATTTGACTAGCATTGCCCTAAATTTGTGAGACTGTGGTTCTGCTCCAGACCCCGATAGGGGAACTAATGACCAGGCCAACAGCTTTCAGATTTTTACTGTTACTAATAGTTGAGTCAATGTTTCTAAAACCAGTTTGCTTTGATAAATTTAAAATTAGAATAACATTGCAATTTGTGGCCATAAAAGTAAAGTCCTTCCTGAGTTCTCAAGGCACATAGGGCGAAGCTGATCTCCGTTTCCAAGGCCCTCAGCCAGGCAGTTGGTGCAAGTTACATGATACGGGTCTCAGTATTCTAACGCCTGTTTACTCCGCGGATTAATCCGCTACTCATTTGCCATCGCCATCTGGCGAAAGAAGGCTGAATCGACCTTAGGGCTCCTGCAGGAGTTGAACCCGCGACCTCCTGCTCCATCGTCCAACGGTGTTACCACTGTGCTAGCTTCTCGCCCAGGCGCTCTTATATGATGCCATTGAGTCTGGAAAATATGCATGGAATTTCAAGATTTGAATTACTCTAACATTTTCCGTCTGGGGCTCGCTCCGCCCTCACTCAGTTCAAGGGGATCAGAATCAGAATCGCAATCAGTTTGCTAGTATCAAAGTCAGAGCAACCAAAGATCGTTAATATTACAATTCAATATCGGAAAATAGTTTTTCAGACAAATGTAAAAGTATTTCATATTATACGATATTAGATAATTGATATATTAAAATTGACGTTAAAGGATTATAGGATACTAAAAGGGAGAAGCAGAAGAAGAAGCGAGGCAATCACTGTCCAAAGCCTGCATTTCCTAAGAATCAATATATACTAGATAGGAATTCAAGTATTCGACCACCACGCTCTTCCAAGCTTCCTTTTCGGGACAGGAAATGTCTGTCAGTCGGAGGCGTAACTAGGGGGTGGGGTACATATGCTGTCGGGCCCGAGGTGGGGGAGAGGCGCCAAAATCGGGTTTAGGGTAGCAACAAAGTAAAAAGAAGCATCAATATTGTAGATGTGACGACCTTTTTTTCTTTTAAACGATTTTCATGAAATCGAGGGGCTCCATCAGTATGTTTTGTCCCCGGGCGCCGGACACCCTAGCTCAGGGATATTTTACACCCCTAACACCTCCACCCCAACACCGCCCCACAATCTGAGACCCACATTCCCAACACCCCCAATCTGAGAGCCGGACGACCTTTTTTGCTTGTCAGACTTTTTTGGCTTTTGGCAGGGCACCCTCAGAATATACCAACACCCCGTCCAAATTGATAAGCCTATAAATAGTCTTGTCCTAGCTTACGCCCTGATATCAGTATCTAACCTTATCTTACACTTCTATAGCGCCACTTCATAATGCACAGGAGCATCAACCGATGGCAAACCAAATCCACATCATTAAAGCTTCAGGTTGAATCCAGGGTATCCGACCAGGCAAACGGGTGACAGTCTATGGTGGATAAGCCAGGTCAAAAAGATGGGGTTTTAACCTTTTTCTAAAAGAGTCTAAGTAGAAGCCTTGGTGGTCCCTATTCCGGATCCCTGGCTACGCCACTAGTCTCTTATTGTCTGTGCTGATCTAGTGTTTTTGTAGTGTGTTGTGTTGTTGTGCAATTTGAACAAAAGTAAACGAACAGAGCTTTGCGTGTCCTGGGTCTTCAATAATTCCATTAGAGAATGAATGACCCCTTCCACCTACCCCTCCCTCTCCTTCACAACTCCCTCTCCTTCGCCCCCTCCTCTCGGTCTTATTGCCTATAATAATAATAATAATAATAATAATAATAATAATAATAATAATAATAATAATAATAAAATAATAATAATAATAATAATAATAATAATAATAATAATAATAATCCATTGTCAATTCCTGAAAAATATCAGAAGCTCAGGATTAAGATGAAAAAAACGTTTAGAAATTGCGATTAAAAAGAGGCGCACCCACCGTCGAGTTCAGAACTTCAGACCCCGTGCGATTTGCCTCTCTGCCCACGCAAGGACTGACGACAAATGATAATGGATAGAGTAAGTTGGCGCCTCGCTTGGAATTCCGGTCTCAGCCTCGTTCTTGCCGGTAAACTAATGAATTATGCATGAGTCGTGCATTATTTTCATAGACGCAATAAACGTTTTTTACGTTTTTTATTTTTGCATACAACAGGCGCCACCTGGTGGTCAGTCATGTTTATTTCATTATATGGCGCCTTCAGTTGCTGCATTAACAGTTATTATAAGAAAGAGTAATCGAAATGTCTTCGCGTTTTTTCCGCGAATATGTTAAAGACACGGACACGAATAACAAACGCTCTAGAGCTACAGGGTTAAAAGACTCGATGAAGGTCAAACGAAGGTCAAACGAAGGTCAAACGAAGGTCACTGCGGCCTTTAGTCATCTTCGGTGTCCTTGACCGAGTCCATCGATGGAACCGAGTGAGGGGAAGGGATGGGGAGGGGTTGGAGGGCTGCAACCGGGTGAGAGGGAGGGGGAGTGGAAAAGAGGCCAACGTCTACGCCGTCTTATGAGGACGAAGTAGGACAAACGACCGAAGGCCAAAGAGGCAACTGTGAGGCCAAATGGAGGATCAGATGAAGGACAAACGACAGCAACATGCTCCAGATGGTCTTAAAACTATGGGCACCTCTCTGTCAGACTGTCTGTCTGTCTGCAGGGGCGGTTCTAGGAATTGTTAGTGGGGGGGATGAAACACATTTATAGGGAGTTGGTGGGGGATGCAAAGTGAAGAGGAAGAAAAAGAAAAGAGAGAAAAAGGTCATTGTTAGTGTTTTGCCCACTAAATAATGTTAATAAACCTTGTCAAAAAAGGCCGATAAGCAAAAAAAGGTCATTCGCAGTATTTTTCACTAATTTAAAAAACTCACTGGAAAATAGGTTGACAAGCAAAAAATGTCATCCGAAACCCCGGCAGTGGCGGCTCTAGAATTTGGCAAGTGGTGGGGCCGTTGGGGTGGCAACTTCTAATCATGGGGGCCAACCATTTGTTGTTTAATGTATGTAGCATTAAGTATAGGGTCCCAACTGGGGGGCCACTGGGGGGGAGGCAGGCTCTCAATAGGGGGGCACGGGCCCCCCTGGCCCCCCCCCCCCCGGTGGAGCCGCCACTGAACCCCGGTGGGAGGACGCATCCCAGTCATCAACATGGTGGAACTGCCACTCTGTGTCTTTCTCTCACTCTTTCACTATCTATCCGTTTCTTTATGCTCTCTGTCTCTCTTTCTCTGTCTCTGTATGTCTCTTCCTCTCTAGCGTTCTCTCTGTCTCTCTCTCCTTCGGTCTCTGTGTTTGTCTCCGTCTGTTGCTCTGTTTGTCTCTCTTTCTTTCTGTCATTGTCTCTCCATTGCTGTTTCTCGTCTCTCTTTCTCTTTCTCTGCCTGTCTCTGCCTGCCTGTTTGTCTATGTCCCTCCCTCTCTGTCTAAACTTGATTTTAAAGCGCAGCATGAATCTAAGCATGTATTGTATATTGACAAGAAGAAATGGCGAGCACAGCGCCTCCTTGTATTTGACTTTTTTATATTATTTCGACGGATTTTAACAGAGGTCTTAGTAGCTGCCATTTAGTCTCTCTCTCTCCCTCTCTCTCTCCCTCCCTCCCTCCCTCCCTCTTTCTCTCTCTTTCTCCTCTCTCCCCTTTCTGTCTGTCTGTCTTTCTTTCTTTCTCTCTCCCCTCCCTCTCTCCCTCTCCCATCTCCCTCTCTCTTTCTCATCTTCTTCCTCTAAATTAAGTTTTCGACACCTAAAGTCCATTAGGATTGTGTATCGCTGAACCGAATAATATTATATTTTCAAAAAACAATCCGACAGACAGAAGGACAGACAGACAGACAGACAGGCAGAGACGACGGAGACAGAGAGATGCAGCGAGACAGACAGAGAGAGAGAGAGAGAGAGAGAGAGAGAGAGAGAGAGAGAGAGAGAGAGAGAGAGAGAGAGAGAGAGAGACAGTCACAGAGAAAGGGTCAATTGGTTGTCGAAATGCATCAGGTCAGTCTGTGGGCGATATTAGAGAACCGGAAGTCTAAAGACGAATGTCAATTCCAATTTGAATCTAATTATGAATTGTTTGAGATCGAGATAAATGAGTTTTTTGTACGGACAGATCACGTGATAAACAGCGTCGTCTATGACTCTATGGGGCTATTTTTAGCACATAGATATCCTCCTCGTCTCTTGCGGCTTTGAAGTCGTTCTCTTGTTTCCCCGGAAGTTGTCGCTTCTTGTGAGTTGACGGTGGCTTTCGTGGTCACGTGACTTATACGCGGTCACGTGACCAGAAATGCAGACGACGCGAATTCATATAGCTCCTTTCTCCCAATGACTGTGCAGTAACCACAGCGGCAACACGATACCATCGTATCTACTGTACACAGTGTATGTCTTCGCAGCAGTCTATATCTGTATGTCTCTGTCTGTCTCACAGTCTCAGTCTGTCTGTCTGTCTGTCTGTCTGTCTCTGCGCTTTTTTAATTCTTTTTGAGTGAATGTCGTTATCTCAGCATTTCCGGAACATTATTCCGCAATGCTCAGCTGTTGACAGTGAAAAAGAATCGGAATCGCAAACTGCACTGCGCACGACGCGTTATATAACGATAAAATCGCACTAGGCGGAGTAAGATTTTCACACCTGATCGAATTATTTGTTACTTCAAACGGAACTTGACGTATATTCCTATATATTTGGATGTACTGCCCGCTTATTATATATTATATATTATTATGCTTGTTTAATATATATATATATATATATATATATATATATATATATATATATATATATATAGAGAGAGAGAGAGAGAGAGAGAGATAGAGCATTTATTAGAACAACTATTAGATATAACTATATATATGTTTATATATATATATATATAATATTTATGCCCTTGGTACTTAATTTTTGTCTCCGACAATTTTTTTGATAAACCAATTATATATATATATATATATATATATATATATATAATATATATATTAGAACAACTATTTATATATATATATATATATATATATATATATATATATATATACAGTCCATCGAAATCTATGTTGAGGATCGCCTGTGAGTCCATTTTCATTTTTTTGACTCAGGTTTTTCCTTTGCAGATCCATCGAAATATTATAGTGCCGCACGTGGGACTTGCACTGTGCCCCTTCGGTCGGCCCTCTCTCGCCCTGAACATCAGGAGTTTCCAGTGGACGACTGACCGACGACCGACGGGTCCAGCCACGATCAAGCTTTTTTCCAGGAATTTGTGTTTGGGGGTGTCCCAAAATTGCGGGGGTAAGCCAATGTCCAGCGTTGAGCCTTATACGGCTAGTTTTTCGTATAATAATAATAATAATAATAATAATAATAATAATAATAATAACAATAATAATAATAATAATAATAATAATAATAATAATAATAATAATAATAATAATAATAATAATAATAATAATAATAATGTGATTTTAGTGGTTTTGTATCATCTGCAAACTTAAATAATTTCTGATTTGAACGTATAGACCTAATACGCAGTACGAAACAGCTGCATCATAACACCACTGCATGTCCTTCGCAGCAGCTTTTAACATATGTCTGTTTGGGTGATAGCCAACACCACCCCTGGCAGTGGGTGTAATATGTCAAAAACCGGGCGCTGTAACTCCCGCTTGGGGGAGGGTGTGTGTGTGTATGTGTGTGTAGATATATCCCTGGTCACGGCGCGGAAGGTGCATACTGCGATGTGCAGAGAGAGAGAGAGAGATTATGCATTAATCCGCTGTAAAAAAAACCAACATGTCGGCCACTGTTCGGAACCGAAGCTTTCAGAGAATGTACGGGAAAAATCCAGATGCAATCGTATCCGATAGACGCCACACAGGCAGCAGGACTGTCTCAAATCGACTTCTGTAAGGTTTTTCCATAATTTTGATCGAACCGTTTTGAGCAATGTTTCCCAAACTGTGGGCCGTGACTCGAAAGTGGGTCGCAGGGCTCAGTCCAGTGGGTCGCGGGGTAGCGTGAAATTAGATTCTAAAGTGTCATTTTCTAACCAACACCACAATGTCACAGGCCCTGAAAGTTGCAAGCAGGGTTAGGTTTTAAGAAATTCATATGCATGCAATCCTCCATGCACGGTTTATATCAAAATGGTTAGTCTTTTGTGAACCTGTTATCCAATAAGTTTGCAGAGTCACGGCATGTTACAAAGCCGCTGAAGTGAGTTGCACAATTCCAAACGTTTTCAAAACCCTGGCCTTTTTAAGCATTAATCTTATTTCGCAATAACGCAAGGAAAGCGTATTCCGACCATTTTGCTCTGAAACTCCAATAACAATAGGTAATCTTTGAAAGTGACCAGTGGAAGACCGACGGTTGAGCGAATTTGCCATTCTCATAGAATTTTTAAGACGCGTAACAAAGGTGTGTTCCTGGCAGAATTTTAAAAAGATAATTATCAAGAAATTTCACTATCTCTTTCTTCCATTTTGTCTTATTTGGCAAAAATATGAATAATTCTGCCAAATATATTTGCCGTATTTTCATTGGAATTGAATCAGAGCTTTTGTTTTGCCATTTATTCAAAACTCAGAAGATTCCTTTCAACCAACGTTCGCCAGATGGCCTAATCAAGGTTCTAATGCATTGTTTTATATTAGATGCTATTATTAGGGTCGTAACACGTTACGAAACTGCGAAAGTGGGCCGCGGTTCCAAAATGTTTGGGAAACCCTGGTTTAGGGAAAAATATCGAAATTAGCGGAGACTAAATAGCGACGGATAAACATGCCAATGGCACCACCTATAGCCATTTGCCTATATATAACGATATAACCATATAATAATAATAATAATAATAATAATAATGATAATAATAATAATAATAATAATAATAATAATAATAATAATAATAACGGTGGAATTGAGAGTTCTGAATGCCTCGAATTCTTCTCAGGATTGAGAAGCAGCAGGATGCCGTTTTCTGAACATGTATTGTCATGGAGATGTTACAATCGATGTACACACCGAGGTTACGGACACAAGCATCCCTAGCAATGTCTTCCGAACCAACGCGTGGAATAGCGATGTGTGGGATCAGATATTGACGACGTGTGGTCGACCATCATAGAATCTCAGTTTTATTGACATTAAGTTGCAGATGATTCGATTTAGTCCAATCAGCTATCTCACTGATGCAGCAGCAACTCATCTGATTAGCTAGAAGATCTGTATATCAGCTGGCTTGCAGACACCATACACCTGTGTGTCGTCCGCATACAAATGGGGCGACAGACCGTGCCGTTCAATAAGTCGCTGTAAGTCCGCCGTATACAGGAGGAAGAGGATCGGTCCCAGAACTGAGCCTCTTGAGGAACAGCATAACGCACCTCACTTGGAGTGGAGGAAGATGTTGCGCAACAGACGAATTGCGTACGTTCACTCAATATATATGAGCGAAACCAGCTGAGAACTACTCCTCCCAGCCCATATGACGTCTCCAGACGCCTTAATAGAATCTCATGATCTACTGTATTGTTATATATATGTATATTAGGGTGGTCCTCAAAAGCAAAGTTATACTTTTTCAAAGTGCTTTTGCATTTTCCTGTTCCATATATATGTATATATATATATATACACATACATTGTATATATATACACATATATATAACGATATAACTATATATAACTAAATAACTAAATATGCTTTGCCTATATATAAACTATATATAACTAAATATATAAAGATATCACTATATATATGTTGTTATATATTTACACTTCCTTTTGCGCCTAATATCGCTCTATGTGTGTCCCTCTCTGCCTCTCTCTGTCAGTCTGTCTGTCTCTCTTTTAGATGATTTAATGTTTGCAAAGTCCAGCTAGCATCCAGTATTAATTTATGATCTTTCATTTGAAACGATTCTAAAAATGTCTCGTTCTGTCGCTGAACCAGCGGCAGTCCTCAGAGAGGGGGTCAACGGTCATGGTCAGAATGGTCAAGGGTCAACTAGGTCCTATCTCGCTGGTGTCCAAGGCATGCAGTTGTAATATTTTCCTCTGCTGTTCATATTTTTAACACAGGCTTACTTAATTAGCCTCCTAAACCACTTAAAATCACATTATTATATCTTCTTGGAGGATTATTCTGTCTGTTCAGCCGCTACTGGCGCCACATAATCCGCATCACGTGTGATGGGCTCAGTGACGTCATACTACAGTAGGCTCCAAATAATTGTTTCAGAGTCTCGCTCTTCGACCGAAGTCAAATGGAGTCAAATGGAGTCAAATGGAGCCTATATATGAAGAAGAAAGCGAATTGACTCTAATGGCGGCTGGGAGCAAGGGGACAGATGAACTGGATACCGTCACATTTTTATTCGTAATGTTTTTGCATGCTGTTATGAACAATTTTTTTAGCAGTTATATCCTGGACGAGGTGCATTTTGTACCGCCGCTGGTCGCTGTTACTGCGCCCAGTGCGATTTGCTAGATTTCGTGAAACATTAATGAATGCTTTCAAGATGGCGAAAGAGGAGGAGAAGGAAGAGGAGAGGAGAGAGAGAGTTTATCCATTTCCGGTCTACGAGGAGTATGGCTATGTCGGTTGCCATGACGATCTAAAAGCAGCAGTTAAGGTTGTCATAGAGACAGATTTCATCAATTGTCAGAGGTAATGAAAGCCCAGACAGACAGACAGACAGACAGACAGACAGACAGACAGACAGACAGACAGACAGACAGACAGACAGACAGACAGACAGACAGACAGACAGACAGACAGAGACAGACAGACAGACAGACAGACAGACAGACAGACAGACAGACAGACAGACAGACAGACAGACAGACAGACAGACAGACAGACAGACAGACAGACAGACAGACAGACAGACAGACAGACAGACAGACAGACAGACAGACAGACAGACAGACAGACATGCTGGGTATGAATGTCAGAATTTGCGTTTGACAAATAATCTGGTAGAAATGACGAATGAAGACAGATCTTCTCTCATAACCCACCCTCCCCTTCTCCTTCTCCTTCCCCTTCGTCGTCCCTTGTCCACGGCCTCCCTTTGGATTCCCGCTCTTTAATTCCCTCCTTTTCCCTCTTACTCACCAAAAGTCACGCAAATTGTACAGAAGTCTTCGCTGAACTTACTATTCTATAAATTGTATTTGTGACATCCTCTTGCCAAGTACTTAGTTTGTCTCTTTGTCTGCTTGTCTCCTGGTCTGTCTGTCTCTTTGTCAGTCTGTCTGTCTGTCTCCCTCTTTGTCTATCTGTCTGTCTGTATGTCTGTCCCTTTGTCTGTCTATCTGTCTGTCCCTTTGTCTGTCTATCTATCTATCTGTCTGTCTCTTTGTCTATATACCTGTATGTCTGTGTCTGTCTGTGTGTCTGTCTGTGTGTCTGTTTGATGAAGCATAGCCTTAATGAGCGTCTGTGTTATCGTCGCCGATAATTCCTTCGTACGTTTCATCGCTATACCTTTACCGTCGCTAGGGAAGAGGAGGAGGAGGAGGAGGAGGAGGAGGAGGAGGAGGGGAAGAAGGAGAAGGTAAAAATTGCGCATTGGGGAAAATGACGGCGCTAGATAAATTGGTTGCCGTAGTGACGGATCGTTAGATTGCACAGCAATCGAGTGCACAGACCGCCGTTCGTCTCTGTGTGTATAGACACCACCCGCCCAAAACCAGAGAGACCCTGGAATTGGGATTGGGGAGGGGAGGCGGGGTGGGAGAGGTAGAGCCAGTGACTAACTCATGCACCCGAATTTGACATCCTGAAAATACCGTTCCCAATGTTCCGTTACCGAATCTTCCATGACTGGTACCGAATTTTCCGTCCCGAATTTTCCGGTCACCGCCTGCATTAGTCTGAATATTCATGACTGACATGAGCTCTAACGTTGGAATTTAATTAATTAATATTGCTTCGTTTTATCTTTAATGTAAGTTCTTGTGAGATTGCGCAACTGCGACCTTTTGCATGACTTTGGAAAGAGTCGCTGGAACATTGAGCGGCATAGGTGCATGGCAAGTGAAATGCCAACCGATGCCCATGCAGAGGACAGGGGCCATGGCCAAGGGCCAGTCGGCCAATGGCCATGGGCCAGCTGGCCACGGGCCAAGGGCGTACCTAGGGTGGGAATTGACGCCCGTGGCAGGGGAGTCAGAAAATTAAATTAGCAGGTTAACAAATCTTTAATTAACAAAACGTGACGTTTTATTGGCACATGGTTAAAACTACAGATGCACTTTTCTTGCTTTTACTAACGTGAACTGGTCTCGAGAATAGAATTTTTTACATGACAATGTGACTAGAGCGAACTCTGGCGGTCTCTCCATAAGGAATCTAAACACGTGTTTTGCCCTATTCATCATGCAGCATAGGATATTGACACGTGTCAAAGCGCTCCCGTTCTAAGCCTTAGCGTTGCTTTACTGCGCTAAAGAAATTGTCTGCAAATAAATTAAATACGACGTGTTCAAAATCAGTTTTCTCAGTTTCTTCTCTCTTTCTACGCTGAGTAGAGAGCAAGGTCACAGGTTTTGGCGCCTCTCCAAGCGGCGCCCAGGGGGGCATCTGCCCCACCCGCCATACCCTGGATACGCGCTGCGAGTGGACATTCCTAACCGGACATTCCTAACCGGACATTCCTAACCGGACATTCCTAACCGGACATTCCTAACCGGAATCGATCGATCACCACTTGCATGTCAATCACAACCCGAACTCTGAGAGTTCCCCGTACGAACACCAAAATCGGAGACCGCTCATTCCGAGCACTGGGTCCAAAGCTCTGGAACGTCTTACCGTCATCGCTATACGAGATGAAACTCTATCACATCCGATATTTTAAATCGTCTTAAAACCTATACTTTTGAACAATCAGCCGAGGCGCATTAGGTTTAATCGCGCCTTTTGAATGTTGAAATGAAATTAAATGAAATCCCTATGGACTGCGTAGCACTTGCACTGATGGCCTAGAGCATCAGCATCGAAGCGCTACATAAATTCTGCACTTGCATTATTGCTGTTATGTTGATTGATTGAGCGTCAAGGAATTCGTCAATACGATTCACAAGTTGCGATGATGATGCTGATGATGATGATGATGATGATGATGATGGCGTGTACTACCTGTCACCTGTGCTTTCGATGGGTATTAAGGGCAGTGTTTCAGACTCCAGACTCCAGGATTTTTGGAGGGGGAATGACTTGGCTGGAGGGGAAGAGACACAGTTCAATGCAGAAATTTGTGTCAGTGCTGGGATTTTTGGGGGGAAGTGGGATTTTTGTGTTTATTTCGTGGGGGAAATTACCCCTTAACAGGCCTGGATAAAACACTGGTTAAAGCTGTGTGTGTGTGTGGGTGGGTGGGTGTAGGTCTCGGTCGTCTTGAGCGTCTCTACCGGGTGGTGAATGACAAGGAATGGCGTCTGGAGGTGGAGGCGATCCGACTGGTTGACGTCACCAACAGTTACATGACGCTGCGACAGATTGACGCCTCCGATCCAACGGACGCCAAGTACATCGTCGTCGATTTGTCAACAGAAGATGCTCTCCTGCACTTCCTCAAACAGGTGGTCGCAGTATTTATTCTAGACACCTTGACATTGGGGGTATTTTGAAATGTTTGGAGGGACAAGGTCTGAGTCTCCACACTTTTTTTGGGGGGGGGGATTTCCATCCCCAGCCAACATATAATTTTTTTTTGGGGGGGGGGGTGACATTTAAAACGGGGGGGGGTAATTCCCTCAGAGATGGCCTAGAATAAACACTGGGTGGTCGTCATTAGAGAGTGACACGGGGACAAGTCTTTATCCCCACCCCTCACCCCAAACTCGAACATTTCTCATCGTCCCAGCAAGGACTGTTTTAAGAAAAATGTATCACTGCACTAAACTCAGAAAGTTTGTGGACAGCCGCGCAAAAAAAGACAAGCAAAAAAGATCGTCCGGAAGATTTATCACTGCACAAAGCACAGAAGATTGCATTTTATCACTGCACACTTTCATTTTATCACTGCACAGTTTGTGTGTCACTGCACGTTAAAACAGTCCCTGGTTCCCAGTTCCCATCCGCCCCCGCATTGCTTCTTCCAATTCCCGCAGCACTTGTCCCATCCCCTCCCCCTTTCCCGCACCAGAATTTTCCGTTCCCTCGTTGTCTCCGCAGTAAGCCGTTAACATGCGTTAACAGAAACACAGTAATGTACTATACTGGGAGAAGTGATCAGAGTGGCAACAACACTGGACGATGGAGCAGAAGGTCGCGGGTTCGATTCCCGCAAGATCCCTAAGGTCGACTCAGTCATACTCGCTAGAGGGCGGTGGTAAAATGAGGGGCAGCGTTAAGCTGCGAGGTAAAACGTGGGTCTGGCGAAAGTAATGGCAACCTACCCCAGATTAATGGCTTATACCACCTCCGTCGCTGATTGCCCAGGCTGGAGATAAGCGCCGGAACCCAACGCTCGGAATAGAGTACGGAACCTATAATTTTACCTTTAGTATACTATTATGTTTTTGCTTCTAAATTATAACGCCACGTTTTCGACTGTTAAATGGTAATAGAATTAAAATTGAAGTCCATGGACAAGAAAGATTGAGCTAAGGGAGGCGATCCGCCATTGTCGAACCTTCTCGTAGCCAAACATCACTCCCTCCCTATACTTTCTAAAAAGACATTCACTCATTTTCACTTTTAATCAATTAAATTATCGATGTCGCATTTTTTCCATTTATAACTTCGGGCGATGCGAAATAAGAAGCCATGAGCCCAAAACAACGCAAGTTAAAAGGGAAAACAGGAAAAGGAAATACTAGACAGTACTTCCGGCACATTGCTACGTCAGTCGGATGCTCTAGCGCTGTGTTTTAATTGCACCCGTACATACTTAACGAATAAAACACTAATCATTTTAATATAAGCTGTGAATGGAGAATAATTAGAGGAATATAGATTTCTTAAAACTTAAGCCTACTTGCAACTTTCAAGGCCTGTGACATTACGTCTTCTGGCGAACGTTA